>OX377621.1:5743288-6343288 GCA_947397865.1 Polietes domitor | reverse complement strand
GGGCCATAACTCACCGGAGCTGAGTTATGAAGCTTTAAATTTGAAACGCGAAATTTTCAAATATAAGTAATCACAAAAAATCCTTAATTTTGGACTCGACCCCTTTTGATTTATATAAAATTTGGTACGTTTGTTCTCTTTATTGCTACGAATTTTTCGACGTTAAAATTTAATATTATTTAATGTAGTTTGTTGTTTTCAATATATTGTCCAATTTAAATAAGAAAAAATACCTGGAAAGGTTTCAAATAGCAGAATCAAATCCGAAGCGTACGCACACACAAATAATTGAATTTCAAAAGTCGAAAATCGGTATGACAAAATCGATTTATTAAAATACAAAATCGACTGCAAAAAAGTCTTGTTTTAGAGTAAACAGTCGATTTCCGACTCAAGTAGAAGTCGACTTACCAAACACTAACTCCCAGTTTTCTCAAGTCGCAAAACCATCCAAAATCTAAAAGATTTCGTTATGTATATGTTCATTCAACAATTTTGCAAATACGTTAGTCCAGAATTTTTGAAAGTATAGAAATATTAATAAAAATCCCAATTTTAGGTAATTTTAGGAATTCTGGGATTCATTCAATAATATGCTATTTTTATTTTTTTATTTCCAGAGATATTTTTTATCCATGAATATCCTTACATAACGCAATTTGATTTTTTCAAAATTTGCCAGAAAATAGCCGGCAATTTTCTATAAAACCTGCCAAAGTTTCAGGATGAGATCGGGATTAATGAGTTGCGAAAATCCAAAAATCAGAATTTGCGTTCAGTATCTTTCCAGCGAGCCCTTTCAAACATAAATCGGACCAAAAATGTGGAAGTAAATCGGGTTTTATAAAAAATTCATTAAATGGGCCATAAATTCTACATTTACCCATATATGGGATATTTGTACCCATCCCCATTGGATGGGGGTATACTAAGGCTGTCATTCCGATTGTAACAACTTCAATTTGCTCGCGATAAACACACATTGCTAGCTAAAAACGAAATAACCGTTTGCTTCACATGGTTGTGATAAAAAGAAATCGTTTGCGTTAGGCACACTAACCGTTTGTCATAAACGTTTCATGGATTCTAGTTAAACCTAAATCGTTTGCGACAAACGAATTTCATTTGTCTGGGTAACAATTTTTTGCTTTGCATGTACATCCTGCACATATAGAATTAGCTATTAAAAAATTAAACAAAATATTTTTTTATTTCTTTTTTTAAATTTTTGGAAATTTTCCCAAACTACTGTATCTATATGAAAGTAGGATTCACAAGATTTGTAGCCAACATAATTACCTTTAATTGAACATATACGATCGGATTTATGTCTACGTAATGAGTGTATAAATATTAAAGGTACCTTCGACGAGAATTGGAAAAAATCATATTTTTGTGTCGATTTTATAAATCGCTATTTTTAGTGTGCATCGAGTGCACACATATTGTTTGGTCTTGGACACTATTTTTTTATTTCCTGTTGTCCCAATTAGGGTTTGGGGTCCGGGAATTCCCGTCTAAATTTTTCCGGGAATTCCCGGGAAAAAAATTTAAATTTCCCGGGAATACGGGAAATATTAAAAAATATTTTATTGAATATTTTGAGCACTAACTTAGTTTTACTGTACAATTGGGAAATTGTATATATATTTTTAATTCTTATATTTACATTGTTGACAATAGTAATGAACATTTCTTTACATCATATTACTGCAAAAAAACTTTTTAAATTCGCTAAGTTGCTATTTTTGCGAAACACAGCTAGGGGAATACACACGTTTTATTAAGATATTTGCAGGATTTTTAATATAAATCGAAAATATCATACTGACAATACTATGACTGACATATTGTCAATACTTAACCCCTCGTGCTATCTGGTTTAACTTTAAATTTCTTATTTTACCAGAGGAATCTACGAGATAAAAGGTGAAAATATTCTTAATGAAGATTTATTTTACATATGAAGCCAGTAAGAAATGGTATAAAAATAGGGAAAACATTAAAATTGCTCACCTGGAAACTTTCGAGAGAAATCTAATAGGAATAGAAATATGTATATCCTACGGTATATATAATGACTGGACTATTTTAATGCTTTAATTTTTAATGAATTTATTTAATTAATATTAATTTTTTATAATGTTTCTATTGCTTTTACAGTTTAGAATATTTCCCCCCGTTGCTGTTAAATATTTTCGTCTCTAAACAAATGAATCTTCTAAATTAAAGACATTCTCAGCCATACGAGTTATTGTTGTCAGGCACTTGTGCCTATGATTTAAATGTCCAATTTTATGACGACAAATAGTCTAGAATAAAATATTTGTAAAATGTAAAATATTTTGTCAAACACATTCGCTTTTAATTTGTAATATGACAGCATTTTTAAAAAGCACATCCGTTACTAAATATTGTTATTTTTAACAATATTGGACATACCTAAAATAAATTACTTTTTCCCGGGAATTCCCGGGATTCCCGGGAATGAAACTTTTCATTCCCGTTTTCCCGGGAAATGAAAAAAGTCCGGGAAACCCCAAACCCTAGTCCCAATACATTTTTGTCCGGCCCACTTAAAGGTGGACATTTTTTAAGCTAACTCCTACTAGTGTTTGGTAATCAAAGCCGAAAATCGACTTTATACTCAACGACCAAATTTTTTCTTTTCCATTTTCAAAATCGATTAATCGAGACGGAAAATCGACTTGGTCGATTTTCTTATTTCGACTTGATGCATAAAAGCTCATTTCTAATAAAAAAGTAAAGTGTATGAGTTTTTGATTCGTGTTGAAATGCAGTTTTTTTGGATGCAGATCATTGATAATTTTACATAGGAACACATACTATAAAAGTGGACCATATGCCATCGTACATGGTCCCTCGTTTTGATGGAGACCCAACTCAAAATTTAAAATATTGAATAAAGTTGACAAAAGCCAGGATTATTTTTCGGGGAAATTGTTCCGTACGCTAATAAAGGGTGTTTTTATTGGGGTATAGAACTTTAAGTTGGCATCACTTTTTTAACTGGCGGCCATTTTGTCAGCTGTCAAGTGATTAATATTTAGTTTGGTTTGCCATTTCATCATGAACAGGTTGACAAAAGAACAACGCTTGCAAATCGTGCAAATTTATTTCGAAAGTAATGGTTCAGTTCGCGAAGTTCACCGCAAGCTCCGTCCATATGGTCGACATAATCGTCCATCAGAGCAATTAATTCGGTTAACCATGGATCGTTTTCGCACTACGTTTACTCTGTGTGATAATACGCATCCGCAGAGACGTCGAACAGTGCGCACCGAAGAAACAATTGCCGCTGTAGAGCAAAGTGTTGAAGAGGACCCGAATGAATCGATTCGCCACCGTGCACAGCAATTGGAGTGGTTGAAAATTGGACCTGTAGAATTGGCTATATTCGAGCCAGCCGCGGCGGCCACATGCCCGAAATCATATTTAAACATTAATGGCATAAAATTATCCTTCCAATAAAGCCAAATTGATGGACATTCAAACGATTTTCTTGTGTTTTATTTCAATTCGAAGTTCTATACCTCAATAAAAAACACCCTTTATTTATATTCACAAAACCCATTTCAGAATAATTTTCATTGTCTGATATTTCCATTACCTCAGATGACGAACTGGTCTTATCGATACGTTTCTTGGGAGATTTGGAAGTTTGCTTCTTATGTATTTTCTGTAAATTGAAGGCCTGTCGTAATTCTTCAACAATAAAATAATTTCACCATGTATTGGGAACATCTTACATACTTTCTGCTGTTGATTTTTGTAAAATAATGCCAAACTTGGCTTGGAGGCATTTTTGAATTATTTTTTTTATATATTGTCCACTTTAAATAAGAAAAAATACGTGGAAAGTTTTCAAATAGCGGAATCAAAGCCGAAGCGTACGCACACACAAATAACAGAAGTTCAAAAGTCGAAAATCGGCATGACAAAATCTTTTAAAAAATTTACTAAAATACAAAATCGACTGCAAAAAAAGTCTTGTTTTGGAGTAAACAGTTGATTTTCGACTCAAGTCGAAGTCGATTTTGCAAACACTAACTCCCACTTTTCTCAAGTCGAAAAACCATCCAAAATCTAAAAGATTTCGTCCATTTAACAATTTTGCAAATACGTTAGTCTAGAATTTTTGAAAGTATAGAAATATTAATAAAAATTGCAATTTTAGGTAATTTTAGGAATTCTGGGATTCTTTCATTAATATGATATTTTTATTTTATTTTTTATTTCCAGAACTAAACCCTATACGAATGATAAATTGCATGGCTCTGCTCAATAGACTACTTTCTTGCATTAAACAAGGACACAATTATTAAACCACCATCCAACCATGCTGCCAAACTATTCATGTAGTCTATCACTTTTAGTTATTGTTTAAAAAAATATATATTTATTTTTTCATAGATTTGTTTCAAAACAAAGACGTTTTATTTCTCTTCTATTTTCATGGTTTTTTTGTGCCACCAAAAATGTATTTTTCGAAAAAAATGAATAATTTTTTTCTCAATTTTTAAGAGACCGTTGCCAAACTACTGTCTCTATATGAAAGAGAAATTTACAATATTTGCAGCCAACATAATTACCTTGAATTGAACATAAATCCAAATGTTATCTGATTTATATCTCCAAAATGAGAGTACAAATGTTGAAGGTCCGACGCGAATTGAAATTTTAATAAAAAAAATGAAAAAAATTATGCATATTTTTGTGCTGATTTTATAAATCGGTATGACTCAATGCACGCAAAAAATACATTTTTAGACTCGGACGCAAATTTGTTATTTCTTGTTAAATAATGTAATTTGCTAGGTTCGTCATAATACATTTCCCCAGTCCACTTAGAAGCTTCTTTTTTACTTAACTCCCACATATCGCAAAATTCAAAATCTAAACAGGTTTCGTTATCTACATGCCCATGCAACAATTTTGCAAAAACGTTAGTCCAGAATTTTGAAAATTATTGAAAAATTAATAAAAATTCCAATTTTAGGAAAATTTCTCCGTATTTTAGGAATTCTGGGATCCTTTCATTAATATGCTATTTTTATTTTTTATTTCCAGAACTAAACCCAATACGAATGATAAATTGCATGGCTCTGCTCCAATAGACTACTTTCCTGCATTAAACAAGGATTTGGTAAACTAGAAGTAATTTTTTTGAAAATAATACAAAATACATATATTTTGCGTCGTAAATAAGGTAAGCAGTTTATCTAAAAAATCTCTTCACACAATTTTTATTCGTATCTTTTTATTTCATTAAAGAAAAAAATTAAACTGATCATTTTATCTGCTATAGTTTACCACAATTTTTAAACCACCCTCCAACCATGCCGCCAAACTATTCATGTAGTCTATCACTCTTAGTTATTGCCAGTTTGTCTCGGATTTTTACTTTAAAATACAATAAATATTGATAGACAGATATTTGTTGATATTCGCTGCTACGTATGTATGTGTGTATGTTTGTACGACTGTGTCTCAATGTAAGTAAGAACCCAGCTACGAGTTGAGTTAGACAAGCCCACGTGCAAACATTTCCCTAAAAAAGGGGGAAATTGAACTAAAGCCCATTATCTCTACACACCAATGACTCTGTCGCTTTGTGTTCGAGATACAAGCGTCACACAGATACACGAGTTCGAGTAGATATGTATGTATGGACATGTGTAACAAACGTACAAACGAACATTCGAGCGCACACACAATTCCGAACTTGTCGTAGTCCTTCTTCTGCCTCAACATGTCGTAGCGTTCGTTCGTTCGCGACCTGAGACCACGACCTCAGCTAATAAATTATTTAGAGAACTTTTTTGTTTTGGTTTCCACGACGTATCGATTCAGAAGACACGGCGCAGCTACAAGAACGCAACAGAATCGAACATTATTTGTGGCCGTGAGTCTCGCTGTGTGTGCGTACGTGTGTCTGACAAGAACGTAAGCAAACAGCAACAGCGGATAATTTCCTATAGAAAGAAAACACCCCTGGCTTCTTTGGAAAATTAGCAACATGTTGTTGTGTCTGCGATTGATTAGCAACATGTTGCCACCTATATCTATGTCTGTTGGTCTGTTGCTTGTCCCCCTCCCCACCTAATTAGCAACATGCAACTTTTCACAGTGTGTTCTTTCTTCCTCCAGATGGTTTTTCTCATTTTTCCGTTCAAAGTCTGATGGTTGGGTTCGGTTGGGTTCGGTTAGTTTTGTTTGTTGGTTTTGTGTGCGTGTGTTCGGGTGTGTGTGTTTGTGTATGTGCGTGTTAGTTCTTACATTACATTGTGAAATGTAAATAGTGGAAAGCATTCTGAGAGTCATACATATGAAATCATTCATGAAATCATCATAAAAATATATGAGGGCATGTTCAGACCAACACACACGCACGCATGTCACTTCCTATGGGTGCACAGTGGTCGAATTATCGAAAAATTAGGGATATCTGCACCTAAAATCAAACCTTGATTTGTTGTATGAATAGCCCCAAAAATATTTTGGATATATTTTCTAATTCCGAAGTAGAGTGATTTTTTCATTAATATGGTGTTTATTTTTCAGTTTTTGGCCAAAGTACGGCAATAAAGTATAAGTGAGTCCACATCCACCTGTATCAAAATATTCAATCTATGCAAAAATGATATACAACTGATCCTACATTTAAAATGTACGAATATCCTATACTACACGAATATACAAAAGCAGCATCTTTAAACCCGCCCTTTACAAAGCTGCAGAAGTAATCTTTCAGAACGGGTCCACTCTCCCAGTATCAGTTGGCCGAACTTTATTATTTTGAAAGAAAAAATATATTATGTTGTACATTGTAATTCGTCTTTGTCGATTACCTGGTATTATAGAATATACTTCCTTGACTTACCTACAAAAAGAGAAAGAACAAACAATTTTGGAATTAGTATATTTTCATTGTTAATAGATCTACATAAATAATATTTATTTTAAAGTACGCTTCTATGTTTAGATTGCCTTACTTAAAATCAAACATTGTCTGAATAACTTTGTAATACTTCGTTCGGATATGTGCCCACATTGACGGATTTCGCTTGTCAAAATTCGTATAAAATAAACCAAATTCGGAAAAAGTGGATTTTGAGCGTATATTGGAGCACAGTATAACATTTTTCCTAATTATGATATTAAGAAAAATAAGCCTTTAAATCATTGACATATAAACACAGTGTGACAACATGAAACAAATTATGTGCCAGGGAATATATTTATACTGACACGAAACATAAAAAATCTGTGTATTTCAAAGTCAATTTGCTTTAAAGTTAGTTATATATTTTTTTGTAAATTTCTGTAAGTCTCGGAAAAGCGATATTGGTACCAAATGGAATAGGATGCAATCTAAATTATGTTTGTGGTTTTAGGAAGTGGACAAAAAATTCAAAAAGGCCCTTTACCCTTTTTAATCCTTCATTGTTCTTCACGGCATACAATAGGATGCAATCTAAATTATGTTTGTGGTTTTAGGAAGTGGACAAAAAATTCAAAAAGGCCCTTTACCCTTTTTAATCCTTCATTGTTCTTCACGGCATACAATAGGAAATTGCGGAGAAATATATTTTAGGGACCTTTCTGCTCTACTATACATAGCGAAATTATATCTTTCTATGTTGAGTAGTTTCAATTTTAGAATTCTATTTATATTTGACGAATTTTTTACTTAGCATTGATCATCAACAAATCTATATTTGTTATTAAATTTGAGAAACAATGCAGTCTACTCAGTTTTAAAATTTTTTGGTTTGGCTTAATTACTGCTGAATGCCTTAATTTTTAAAGGATGCAGGACCTCCAAAAATTTAATATATTTATTGTGAAAGCTCTATTGGAACAGAATGGAACTCAATACGTCGGATAGACTAAAGAAGTTCATCCTTGAAATGTCAAATTCTTTAAACAAAAGCAAAACCAGAAAATTAAAAACTAGAAATAAAAAATTTGAATGTTTTTTTTTTTTTTTTTTTTTTTTTTTTTGGAAAAATCTTACAGTAATCTTATAGAAATAATGAAGAATTAAAATTAAAGAAAGAAAACAATTAAAGCCACAAATATTAGATGTATTGGCCAAAGTATCTTTCGTTTGGTGGTAATATCGTCATTTTAGAACCAGCAGATTTTTTTTTTAATATTTATATTTTTTTATTTTAGTTTTTCGTTTGTATTTACGTTTTGCTCTGTAATCAATATTTGATTTTAACTTGAGCCAGGACAATATACCAGTTCAAATCAAATATTGATTACAAACCAAAAAAAATTAAAATAAAAGAATATAAGTATTGCTGGGTAACTATACCTACATATACTCATACTTACATATACAACTCAATGAGATGCTTGTAAGATGGCATGTGTGCTTTATTACTTGGTGCGATTTTTTAAACGCAAATCCGGCAAGTGAGTTGTGCTTCTCGTTCGTTTGTGAGAATCATCTCCCTATAGTGGCTGGGTTTGATGTTGAAAAGTCGCTGCGAAGCCACTTGAAAAGACTTTTGACATGGTCGAAATCATGATCGTGGTAGTCTGCAGCCAAGTAATAAATGTCACCATGCCATTTGTAAATAAATTTGCATTCTATTAAATATAGATGCAAAATGGTCTTGAGCCAGGGCAATATCCCAGTTCAAATCAATATTTATATTCTTCAAAAATTTCACTTTCTTTTAAAGAAGAATTCGGCCAGAGAATGAAAATTCATTCGACCTTTTTTTGTTAGTTTTTGTTAACTAATAACACTATGCAGCAAAAATTTTGCTGAAGGGCTATGTACAAGATTTTCCATTGTAGTTTGGCATTCTAAACTAGAAAACTAAATTAAAAAAATAAAGGATATTTTTTTCTTAATTTTTATTAAAAGTTAAATTTTTCGAAATATAGATCCGATCACACCCGCTAATATATTCAATTAAATGTAATTATTATGGCTGCAAATGTTGAGAATTTCACAACAGGTTGTAGAACAGTCTCTAAAATATTGAGAATAAATTTATTTTTTCAAAAAAAAAAAATTGCTGGCCACTCCCATTTATCCATAGATTCTTTTAACTGGGCCTTATTTTCTTCGCAAAAATCCCAGCCATTACAAAATATTTTGTCATCTAATTTGTTAAACGGCTTTCGTGATATTTATACACAAAATAATGTCATGATTTCAAAAACATCTGATACATGTTGACATTGTCTTTTGCGTCAGAATGTTATCTATTAAAAAATAAAACAGAATATTTGTTTTCCGATTCTATACAATCCACCTAAGGATGGGGGTATATTCACATTGTCATTCCGTTTTTAACACCTTGAAATATTCATCGTAGACCACACTTTATATTCTGGGTCGTGGTAAAATTCTAAGACGATATAGCCATTTCCGTCCGTCTGTCTGTTGAAAACATGCTAGCTGCCGAACGAAATGAGCTAGGATGTTCAAATAGAATGATTTTATGAAATTCGTACATTTGGGACGAAAAGGGATAAAAATGGTACTAATGATACGACAACAGCTAGAATCATGAAATTCGGTGTGTACATCCCTCTAATTGCGTAGACACGTAAAATAGAAGGATTTTTCGAAATTCGAACTTTATAGGAATTCAATTGGAAAAGAGGGATAAAAATGGTACCAACCAAACCGCTGAAGTTGAAATCATGAAATTCGGTATATACATTCATCTGACTGTATAAACGCGAAGCAATAAGGATTTTTTCGAAATTTGTGCTTTTAGGCGTAAATTGGGTCTTCTATATTAGTACTTTTTTATCAAAATGGTACTACGGACATTTGTGCAATAGTGGAATCAATAAATAGGAAAATCGACCCTGAGGGAAATTGTTTCTATCTAATAACGACTGAAGTGGAGGGTATAAAAGATTCTGCCTAGCCGAACTTAGCGTCTTTTTACTTGTTTCTATTTTTTGTGACGGTATATTTTTCGAAAAATAAAATAAAATTTTTGAAATTGGGAAAAAGTTAAAAAATGGCTTAATTTTACACTTTTAAACTTTTCTTTTCATATTCTTAGGCAAAATTCTCAAATCCGTTATACACAGGAACTATTTGTCCAACAGGTCAGGTAGTTTGTTTTATACTTGTGTGTTCATTTTTTATTTTGACACAGCCGGATCAAATACTTAATTAACTGAAAGCCTATCGATTCCACCCGGAATTATATAAATCGATTTAGTAGTTTCGTTTCCTATTTCGAAGCACTGTGTGACGTTGCTACAAGGTACAAGGTACAAATATAATGTGACACTTGTGCAAATAGTCACTGAAATAGGAAAAGGAAAACGAAACGAAATGTTGACATTTGTATTGTCATTGACTACAAAGTGGAATGGCAGCACTCGCTGGCTCATTCGTTCTTGAGAGTGTGTGTGTGCGTGTGCCTGTATGCCCCCATGAGAGCATGAAAAGTTTTTAGTTTTTGCAGTTTCAGTCGTAACTAAATCAACATGGATTTGAAAATACATACTGAGTACTGAGTACCAAGTACTGAATACGTACTCAGTTTTATATTTGAATGTGCTCATGCATACACACATTCACTCACACACATCTATTAGCTTTCTTTTGTAAATATTTACTTTGCATTTTTCGTTGACGTCGTTGTTGCTGTTGTTATTGTTTTTATAAAACATAATGTTGACCTTAAAGTTGGAAAACATTTTGCCATTGTTGTTCAGATGTATAAACTGACTGGCAAGTGGGTGAGTACCTGGAACTCTTATTCTGGTGACTGAAGGTGGTACATTCAAGGGTGTGGGGGGTCTGCCCCATCTAAGTACTTGCCAGCTGTTGACAATGTAAAACAGTTGTATTTATAGAAACCAAAAAAAACATAACAACAACAACGACGAAATAAAACCTGAAATACCTTAGAAAACTATCCGAGACATTCTGGTCGTCGTATTTGAAATGCAAAGTGCAGAACGTCTTAGATTTCATCCATTACATTCCGTTGGTTTGTCGGGAGTGGAGAGGAGAGTTTTGCCAATAAAACACCAGCCAGCCAACCAACCTGAAGTTGTTTTGTTTTTTTTTTATGTTGCAATGAGACACGTTCCAAGGTGAATGTTTTTGAAGAATATGAGATCAGACTTATTTCAAATGCTCACTGGATATGTGACATCGAAATCGCACTGACGGCCGGCATTTAGTCACACTTCAGTGGAGACCGTACACGGCGTTCCTTGTGAACTAATTTAGGGCGTTCTAAAAACCAAGAGCAAATGTGTACAATGCACAGTGGCTGCATAGGAAGAACACTCGGAAAAAATATTTTGTTCCGAGAATTCTAAACAAGAAAACAAAGTTTTCTTAATATCTATGGATAAATGTAAAAGTTTTGTATGACCTTTTGGTAAGGAAAATTTAAAAAATCAGGATTTCTTTAATATTTTAATATACCTTTTTTTTGACAAAGACCTTAACAACTTTTTTAATTATTTCTTTTATTTTGATTTTCGAATGATTGCATTAATCGATTTTCCTGAAATTTTTAAGTAGTGTTCTTACATTCAGAAAAAATGTGAACCCTATAACAAGTTAAAATGAACTAAAATTTAGGAAAATTCAACTTCGTATAGCTCTAAAGCAATATCGACTCATATCAAGTTCAATATTTTCCTTGAAAGTAGTACATGCTTTTAACTTGACACTAGTTCAATTTTCTTCAAACAAAGTAAATATTTACTTAAACTGAGGAAAATTCCAGCAAGTTTTTCCTCAAACCAAGTACATGTTAACTAAATCTAAGTAAAATTTTCCTAAATCTAAAAAATGTTTTCCTAAATCCAAGTAAATTTTTACTAAATTTAAGTAAAATTTTCCTAAAACTAAGTTAATTTTTAATCGAACCAATAAAGTTTTACTAAATTCAGGTAAAATGTTACCGAAATTTACTAAATTTAAGTAAAATTTTCCAAAACTAAGTACATTTTTATTCAAACCAATAAAATTTGTACTAAATCTAAGTAAAATTTTACCGAAATTTTCCTAAAACTAAGTTAATTTGTACTCAAATGCAAGCAATGAGTCTTGGATGCAAATCGCAACAAATTTATGTGGGGAAATTTTGGAGAAGAGATTGGCCTTCAGTTCAGTCTTCATGAACCTCATTTTCATCTCGGTGCACTCAGAAAAAAGTGAACCCTATAATGAGTTAAAATGAACTAAAATTTAGGAAAATTGAACTTCGTATAGCGCTAAAGCAATATTTCCTAATATCAAGTTCAATCTTTTCCTTGAAAGTAGTATTTGATTCTAGTTAAATTTTCCACATTTCAAGTAAATATTTACTCAAACTGAAGAAAATTGTAGTAAGTTTATCCTAAAACCAAGTACATTTTTACTAAATCTAAGTAAAATTTTCCTAAATCTAAGTAAATTTTTCCTTAAACCAAGTAAATTTCTTACTTAATTTAAATAACATTTCCCAAAACTAAGTAATTTTTTACTCAAATCAAGTAAATATTTACTTAAACACATTTACATTTTTTCTTCAAAACAAGTAAATTTTTACTTAAACTGAGGAAAATTGTACTTGATTCAACGAAAAATTCTTCCACACAAATATGAATTTACTCAATTGTAATTTCTTTTATTAGATTCAAAGAAATGTCTTTAAGTAAATTTACTACCCAAATTCTAGTAAATGGACTATAATTTGGAAATAAGGAAAAAAAACTCATACTTATTTAAATTTTCTACTTTTAAGGAATTTTTTACTAAGCTGGAGTAAAATTGTTGAACTAAATTGGAGTATGGATTTTACTCACATTTAGGAATGCTATTTTTCAGTCCCTAAAAATTACATCTACACGTACTTTTTAGCGACTGTGTGAGTTTGAAGGTGGTGAAGTGATGTTTTTTTTATAATTTACGATTTTTTTTTTTTTCAAAATATATTTTGCAAAATCCATCAAAATTTCAGTCAGAATGAAAATTTCTGCGTTATTCTATTAACACAGTGTACAAAAACAATAAAAATCCAAGACAATAATTAATATGTATATAAAAAATTAAAAAACCAAAAATAAATTTTTCCATCAACTACTTTAGCCGCTTCAGTGGGTCGATTAAACTGACCATAAAATCGAAGCGCGTGATGAACTTTCTTAACAGAGCACGCATTTTGATAATAAAATTCAATAATTTGCAAGCGTTGTTCGTTTGTAAGACGATTCATAGTTAAATTATAGACCAAACTGAAGATGTTTGACAGTGAAACAAGACACGAAACGTGCGTCAGCTGTTTAAACCAGTGTTGCCAAAAATATAATAGGTAAAAAAATCACCCTATACTAATGAAAAAAATGGAATCCATCATAATTTACTACTTTCAAACACACACTGTCGCTAAAAAAATACAGCTAATAACACTACTTAAAAATTAAAAAGTCTATGAATGTAATCATTTCGAAAATCAAAAAAGGAAAAAACAAAAAACTCAAAAATATCTAACGGGACTATTGGGTAACACTTAATTTTCTTAAAAGTAATTGAAATTGCCTTCAATACAATATATAATACATTAAAGTTTAAATATTGAATGGACACACCTTTTTGGAAACTTGTAATTTCACCTCTATTAAATTGGTCATAACTCGTGAAAAATATTTTTTTCTTTATTTTTCCAAAAATACTAATAAAATACTTTTATGAAAACAATCGTGCCGTTTGGCATTTTTTATCTTGTTCACCACTGTGTATCAGTTCACAAACTGTGAATGTATGAAATGTAATTAAGGGCGTTGCTGCACAAGGTAATGACGATGTTTTTTTTAAATAAAAAAATTTTCCGATCGGCACAGTGTAGCCTAGATTACAACAAAGTTATTCTAATTTTAAACAGTTACAAGTTACAAGCTCTAACAAGTATTTATGTGCAAGTTGCTGATGAAAAAAATCAGGTTGACCACACATTTAGTTTTTCCCCAAGCCCAACTACTCCCCTCCCAGTTTAATCATCGATTTGCCTATTTTCGGTCTTTCATAATTACCACCACTTTTGTTTTGATTTGCTGCCTCTGGCCAATGTTTAACTTGTAAAGCTCTGTAAATTATATTCCTCTCACCCATTCATGTTGCCGACGCAACGTTTTCGATTTTGAGGGGCGGTCTCCTTCACTAATTGTGACATTTGTAGACGCCACAAACAGTTTGACCTCAACATATCTGAACATGCCTCTGGGGAATGGCTGTAGAGCATCTGTCCGGCTATCCCCCCTTTTAAAAGTGGTTTAGCTTTTTCACAAATTGTGATCCCATGTCTAATATTTTAAAGGCTGCAGCTGTTTAATCCGTTTAGCTTTGTTTAACAACAACAGCAGCAAAACAGAAAATCATAAAATAAAAATTAATTAAAATTAAAAACCATATCATCATCGACAGCAACATCATGGCTAAGAATAAACCAGATGACTGGCTGGCTGACAGATTGACGGAGTATCGATTGCGTTTCAAATACTTGTAAAAATAACACACAATTCATTTTTTATTATTAATTAAATAGATGACAGTATTATATACATATATTATACAGTATATTCTGCCAGCGAACGTTGATGACAAATGTTTGCAATAATTCTAATACACATCGTATACTCGATCGAGTAGAGTAGAGTAGTCTTTCTATATCAGTTTGTTTTATGACTAAATATAAATATGATATAGTTCGTTCGTTCGTCGTTTTGTAATCATCAAACGATCATCTAAATATAAATTCTAATCAAATATTGAATATTCTCAAGCATATTTAAATGCAGACGACAAACAAATAAATATCACTCACTGGTCTACATACGAACAACATGTTGTGCATTTCAATTTATGGGTGGGTTTCTAGACGATTTTTTTTTGTGAAAAACAAACAAAATTAATTTAAAACGCAATTTTCGAGAGCAAAGATAATAAACATGACAGTGACATTACCTTTAAAATCAGGTACATGATATTTGTGAAAAATTAAATGTTTAATTGAATGCTAATGAATAACATTTTTGCGATCAACTCAAATCAAGCCCCACCCCCAGGACAATCTCTTTGTAGACTACATTTGGCAATTTTTTCTTGTTTTAAACCCCTAACCCCTCTATTTTTCGAAAATAAAGTTATATTTGTTGAACGGAAGAATACAACTTGTTAGCTAACTAATTTACAATTGTTGGACCCTTGAAGTGTTGGTAAAAGAAAATTGAAATGATTGTATGAAGTGAAGAAGTGAATTATGTACCAATTGTAAAGTTAAATTTTTTCCACGGTCATAGCTGCTAATAATAATTTGTTTCTTTTAATCTCTGAGAAAAAAAAAACAAATTTTTGAGATTAATTTCGTCGTGTTAGGAATTCTTTAATTACTATTTGAGGTATCAGAAGAAAAACTTTAAGTATCGAGATTTAATTGTATAAATACATTATATTTATGAAAATTGATTATATTTTTGCCAACAGTCGCACAGTGGTTCTAAATCGATTTTTTGGAATTAATTCTGTTACTTTTGAACGGAAAAAGAGATCTTGACAAAATTGCACACGTTTAGAGCTGAGACATTTTCCACATGCCTTGCAAAATTTTTGGATCCCTAGTGTGTACAGGGTGACCCTCCAAAATTGGTCAGCTCGGCATGTCACATTTTGAAATTATTTCCTAAAGTACTATTCTGCAACGATTGCAAGATATTTTACTCAGTTATAGTGCTCGAGAATACCAATAAAAATGTGCGTGTACCTCCATTAGTTGAAATTGATTTGGTATTTTTAGCGCTGTGATCTCATTATAAGGTCGATTTTTAAACTATTTATAATGTTAGCTGCAATTCTTTACTCTTAAAGGCACTTAAAAGCACAAATTTCGAAAAAAAAATTTACATGCTAAATTTCAGGACTATAGCTGCAGTACTTAAATTGGTACCATTTTTATCCCTCTTTGTCCGCGTACATCTTAAGGCGACAAATTTCAATTTTGCTGCGCTTCTACGTGGCCAGAGAAATTTGCATACTCAATTTCATGATTATAGCTGCAATACAAAGGGGGATGAAAAGTAACAAATTAACTTTTTATCCACCTTTGACCCACTTACCCGTTAAAAGTATTTTTTTTTTTTTGAAAAATCCATTTATATTGCGCTTCTATGTCGTCAGAGGAATTTGTACACAAATTTCACGATTGTAGCTGCAGCACTTAAGTTGGTTTTTATCCCGTTTTATTTCTTAAAAGTAAAAATTTCTAAAAATCCCTTTTTGTCGTGTGTCTACTACTACTACTGCCGTTTAGTCAGGACGAAGGTTCGATGTTTATCGCTTTTTGTCCCATTTTACCGCTTAAAAGTACGAATTTCGAAAACCCCCCTCATATTGGGGAACTACCCTCCAAATTTCATGACCCTAGCTTCAGTCGATTGGTCAGTCAGTAATGCAACAGTTTTATATATGAGTCAATCCATGTCAAGTGGTACGATTTTTGACCTCGATAGCTTGATTTTTTGAAAGAATACATACTTCTCATAATATATTTTATACGTATTTTTTAAAAATTAGAATTTTTTTTCACGAGTTATGACCAGGTGATGAATTTAAGATGTAACTCCTGAAATACTTGACCGTACTATACCCTGTTTGGATGGTAATCTCAATTACTTTTAAAGATAATAAAATATTTTATAAGTATTTTTGAAAAAAAAAAAATAGAATTTTTTTCACGAGTTATGACCAAGTGGTGAATTTAAGATGTAATTCCTGAAATACTTGGCCGTACTATACCCTGTTTGGATGGTAATCTCAATTACTTTTAAAGCATTGAACTGGTATGTTAACGCCGTCTTAGACATTATATGTGCCAGTTAGAATCAGGGCTGTGGAGTCGGAGGAGGAGTCTAAGAGTCGGAGAAATTTGCGGGAGTCGGAATCGGAGTCGAAAAAAATGGTCGACTCCGACTCTGGGTATATGTTTTTTCCTTATTAGAAATTATAATATATTTCCAGGCTGAAAAAATTGAATAAATAAAGACTTTAAAATCTTAAAATCTTAATCTGAGACATGTTCTGTGAACACAATTTTTATAACTGTGTATAATTGTAAAAAAATTAAAGTAAAACTAAAGATAATTATTGATGCAATTTTGATGAGACGTAATGGCAAAGCAGCTATTGTATATCAAGCGACTCGTTGGGGAAGTACGTATTTAATGCTGAAACGACTAATTGAAATGAAAAGTTATTTAAAAGATTTGGACATTAGCTTTAGCAGAAAAATATTGGGATCAATGGCTTCATCCCAATATATTTCTTTCAAAACCGTTTCCTTATATTGTAACAAAAAAAATCAAAGCGAGAAATTGACACCAGGTGGTTTCTACGGGGAATGGAAAGAACTAATATTTAAATTGGAAAAATTTGATAATTGAATTGCAAACGATATTGTTTCTTCAATGACTAGAAGAGATACGGAAATAATGAAGAATATTATTCTATTGGCGGAAATATATGTCGACCCTAAATACAATTTTATTAAACCATTATCAAGTTTTAGTGACATGACAAGGATTATATGAACTGGCAAAAAATAATGCAATAAAACTTGTAATCCAGATGGTTCTTAATTGTGGGATACCATCTCACGAATCAACTCCTTCTGACTTTGAAAAATATTTGGCTAGTTTGGAGCAAAATAAGGCTGAAAGGTTAAGAACTGGTTCCGTTGAAATACAAAAAAAACTTTTATCGGGAATTGGATGAATTAAAAAATTTTGACAGAAAAGACAAAAAGGATTGGATATTACCCGAAAATTATTCGTGATGTAAGATTAGTACCAGCTGCAATGTGGATACTTTTTTGTTTGTGTTATAAAACAAAATGGGTTTTCTTTAAAAAATAGACATTATTATAATAATTGACAAAAATACACCAATAAATATTATTGATTGAACATTCGGAGTGGGAGTCGAAATATTTTAGAATGCTGCAGTTGGAGCCGGAGTCGATCAATTTTGCCTCGACTCCACAGCTTGAGCAGCTTGTTTGAGTCAATTGAAAAATGTTTTCCACCGAAGCACAGCATTTTTTTCTTGGAATATTCTACTACTATTTATATCGAACTTTTGTAAAAAAACGACAACGTTGGTAACTCTAATGGAACCACTACTTTCATAGGATGTACTGACATAGATCACTTTCATTCTTCTCAAAATTTCCGTACCAAAAATTAAAGAAATGTTTTATTTCAATTTAACTGATTATTTTTTTTAGTGATTTTAGAATGCAAGTTTCAAGGAAGATTGCATATTCTATAAATAATAGATGTAAAAAGGTTTTAAGCCAGAACAATATACCAGTTGAAATCCAATATTGATTACAGTCCGAAATAAAATAAACCAAAAAATAAGGATTTCCCATAAAAGCAATAACAAATTTTTTTATAGATATTTTGTATTAAATTTCCTTTATTATATTTTTGGATTATGGACTCTGCTTCTATATTTATCCATAGGTTTTGTTTTCTCCTTTAGGTATTAAAATAAAATATTTTTGTTGTTTGTATATATTGTAGGTCTGTTGAGTTTTTTGTGTCGTCATTTATTTTGGTTCAGTACCACAGATTGTGCTGAAGTTTTCAGCAGAATCCAAAAAAGTAGCACAAATGGCAAGTGATACCCTTTTTTGTGAAGCTAAAATTAACTGTGCAGTTGCGATGAGCGCTACTCCATTTCGTTCAGAAGGCAAACACTAGTATTATATATTCCCTGATTAAAGCTAAGGACAAACATATTCGATGCAAAAATTCTAACGAAATGCGGTTGCGCCCATCCAAACATATTTTTTTAGAATCTTTTCTATTCTTTGTAGGGTTTCCCGCCAATAAAAAACGTTTACAAAATTTACGAATGTTACTGAACCACTGTTTCTACGGATTAATCGACTCCAAAAATTATGGTCCAAAGTACCTTAAAAAAAGACTTATCTATGATTTGTTTAAATATTTTTTCGTCACAGCCTTTCGACAACATGTCTTAAACTAGTTGAATTAGTTAAATCTGAGCCAATAAATATGTTGATGTATTCAGTTGTTTATTTCAATTCGTTCAATAGTTTAAAAAAGTTTACTGCCTCATAATTTTGTTTTTGAGTTGAGTGTGCATGGTAATTATATCAACTAATTAAATATTCAATAAATTTTTAAATTGAATTACACATGAAACTGTATTTTTTTGGCGTATTGAAAGAAAATATTCCTGAGCCTAAAAAATAGCCGAGTTCAAAAACTTTCTGCGTTAAAATCATTTGAATTCATTCACATTTTTGAAAGCACAACCACAAAATGCGCTCTTTGCAGAACAGTGTATTTAAAAGTAGACGGTTTTAATTAAAATAGTAGCGAGTACGAGAATAAATGAGTGAATGAATATATTATGCAAAATGTTTATTGGGGTGTTGTAAGTAATTTATGGCGGCTGTCTTCGGAGAAAAAGCCACTACTTTTTGTTTAATTTGTTTGCTGTGTTTACAAATGTCCAATGCCAAAATGCAAATGCATTCGGTGAATTTTAAACATTTCAATTGAAATAGAAACATACAATCCAATCCAACGCAACCCATACCGCCGCCACAGCCGCCCATCCTATAAAAGACGTCCGTCCGGCACTACCTCAAGATAAAATGCGAAAAGCAATATGTGAATGGATGGATGGCTGGGTGCATGAATGTGTCAGCATTTGAAATCAACTTTATTTGTTTATAAAAAATTGAACGCACACAAAATAAACATGAATTTCTGTTTAATTTAATTTGGTGTCATAATTAAAACCCAAAAAACGAACATGTTGCCGAGGAGGGGGAGGGTGCAGGAGGAGATCATTCATTTATTTTGAAAACTAAATGAAATAAAAGATAGATAAAAACTAATTCAATAAGATTGCCAAATTTGAGAAACGAAAAAAAGAAATATTGAATTTATATAACAAAAGAAAAGCCAAACAATGCTATTCAATATATGTAGGACTCCACACTCCCACTTCTGCTCTAGGCTAATAGCCACCAGCATGTGTGCTGTGATCCTTTTATCTTTCAGGTTTCAGGTTTCATGTGCGTGTGTTTGTGTCTCTCAGGTGTAGTTTGGTTTCGACAACCATTCAAACCAGAAAGTTGACAACATCTTATCTTGTCTCGTCTCGTTTCGTCTCGTTGCGATTCGTTTGGTCTACAACATGCGTAGACATTGAAATAAATTGAATTGCAGGTGGCGTTGATTGTGTGGATTGTCTATCTATCAAAAGAGGAATTCCATTGATTGGCGTAGATATTATGACACGGCATGACACACGGTACACGAAACACGGCAAGACAAGGCACGGCAGCCGACTTGGTATGTCACACTTACGTAAGATAATCCAGTGGGCACGAGTTGGAGGAGATTATTGAAATGAGGATTACGATTACGAAAGCACTCAATCAATTCTGGGAATTTATTAAACCAAGGACATGCTCTTGATGTTGTTGAATGCGTCAAATTGGATCATTGGTTAGCTGGAAATCTCGCTGAGAGATATGAATTTATAAGCAAATCATTAGCATGTCCCATGGGAATATCGCGCAGTGTCGTCATGCTTATCGGAAGTTATAAATTAATGTGCGGAACGCTTCTTTGTGTGTCTCAAACGATGCGCAGTCAAGAGCTTGTTAGGGGAATGATACAATTTTATTTTGCTAAAGCTACACGGAGAAAAATATTATTATACTACTGTACCTCACTGTACTCACTTTGGATCATTTGGTGATCTTTTCTCCGTTTTACAGGAGTTGGAAAGGATATAGTTTTTTAATAATTTATTTTCACACTTTTGCGAGTCATAGAAATGAGGTATATGTACCATATAAAAGAGAAGAATGTCTGTTAAAAATACATCAAAT
The DNA here is from genome assembly GCA_947397865.1 of Polietes domitor. Taxonomy (NCBI): domain Eukaryota; kingdom Metazoa; phylum Arthropoda; class Insecta; order Diptera; family Muscidae; genus Polietes; species Polietes domitor. Next base: position 6,322,334 of record OX377621.1, on the reverse strand, counting down.
TTCTTGAAGTATTGAAATGGTTATTAATGCTAAACTAATCAGATATTCTTCTCTTGCATTTGATATCCATATCATCTTTATATGGCTAGCAAAAGTACAAAATTAAATATGGAAATTTAAAGTACCGTAGAAAAGAGGAAAATATCACCAAACGGAAATGTGGGTAGAAAGTTTTTCTAAATATATCCTTAGTTTCATATGTATGTATATGGTCTTGTTCAAAACCAAAAAATGGAAAAATTAAGAAAGAAATTTAAATCTGTTTTTGCAGGCATGAAGGAACAATACTGTGAAAATTTTAAAGAATCGGAAAATATATTTTGTTTTATTTTTAATAGATATCATTTTAACAAAAACATATGGGCATCTCCCAGGGGCCCGGACGCGACATTCGCACGGCTTAAACTACTCCAAAAAAACAAGAAAGAAACTGAAAATGTCGATCAGCCTTTTTAGTGTTCTAAAGCGCTTAAAGAGTACTACATTCTAAAAATATATCGTCTGGGTTTACTACAAATTAATACAAAATTATAAACAATTATAAACGGACGCGACAAAAAACAGTAGTACTTTTGAAGGTCTATAGAAATATACAAAGTTCAGCGATTTTTTTCAGAACTTTTTTTTTTCAATATATACATGTAAATGAAGGTCAGAGGATATATTTTGTTCGTAGATTTATGAAATATGAGAATTATCTCTTACATTTTTTTAATTAGGTACAGCAGAAATACGGACGCGACAAATATTTCCACTCGTAGTAAAAAATTAGCAATTTTCGTTATAACACTTCAACTTTTAATAAAAATAAAAGAGAACAAGTTTCAAAATAAAAAAGTTGTCGAAATAAGGAAACAATAAAGTTAAAAGCTATTAGTGTGGTCTGATTTCATTTTTTTGGTAGACCTTTTTTGGGAGATACCTATGTATATGTAAAAGAGCTATGGATAAATGTAGAAGTTATGACCCTCTTTGTAGGCGCAACGGTTTTTTCTAAACTTATGATTTTTTAAATAAGTAACAGAATAATTAATTAGGTAACAAAGAAAAAAGACACATTTAATCTTATATTTTTATGCAAAAATGATTTTTTAAAGAAAAAAATAAACAAACTTTTTCTTATTTTTTCCAATGTTTAGGAGTCTGTTCCTAAACCATTGTTTCTCTAGGAAAGTGAAATTCTAAACATTAAAAAACACATTTTTCTCTTTTTTTTCAATTTTAAGATAGCCAAAATGCAACAGAAAATGTTTAACATAGCCCTTCGGCAAAATTTTGGTTGTATAGTGTTACAGCATCGACCTGAATAGAGATTTGATAGATAGAATTAAACAAAAAATCTACGTTGGATTCGGTCGCTATCGATTACTGATGCTTTCGCTTATATGTTCGGTTTTCAGACTTTTGCCTTTCGCGCATTTATTTAGTCCTGACTGAAACCGCTGGAATTGTAGAAACACCACCGCTAGCATCCAAGCGAAATGAGGTCCAAACTTTTTCATTTCGGAATGTATACTCCGAATTGCATGACTCTAGCTGCGGTCATTTGGTTGGTACTATTTTTATCCCCTTTTTCTATTTTGACCCCAAAAAGTACGAATTTCGAAAAATCAGTTTATTTTCCGTGTCTACACAGTCAGAGAAATGTATACACCGAATTTCATGACACTAGCTGCGGTCATTTGATTTGTACTCTTTTATCCCCTTTTTTCATTCTAATCCCAAAAAGCACGAATTTTGAAAAAATCACCGGAATGTAAACACCGAATTTTATTATTCTAGGTACAGCCGTTTGGTTGGTACCATTTTTATCCCTCTATTCCCATTTTACCCATTAAAAGTACGAATTTGGAAAAAATATTTTTATATTATGTATAAACTCAATTAGAGGAATGTACACACCGAATTTCGTGTTTCTAGCGGTTGTCGTTTAATATGTACCATTTTTATCCCTTTTTTGCCCCATTTCACCCGCTACAAATAAGAATCACTTTATGGTGCCCTTTTTTGCTATAAGGGGAATGCGCATACCAAATATCATGCAAATATAAACAGACATATTAAAAAAACATGCTTAAATACGCTAAAATATTAGGGATTACTATGGTCCTTGTGAGGGAAAAATTTTCCCCTTTGGACCGATTTCGCCCCGTTTCCAATCTACGACTATAAGACGTATTTATGGAAAATTTGAACGTTCTAGCTCCTTTCGTTTAGATGCTAGCGTGCTTTCAACAGACGGACGGACGGGCATGACTAGATCGCCTTAGAATTTTATGATGATCAAGAATATATATACTTTATTGGCTCAGGTCGATATTTCAAGGTGTTACAAACGGAATGATAAAGTTAATATACCCCCATCTAGGAGGTGGAGGGTATAAAAACCAACGCTTTATAAGCGTGGTTTAAATTAATTAAAATTTTATATTTATTTATAAACTAATTTATTTCAATATTTTTATTTGTTTTAGTTTGGTTATATTTAAAAAATCTGACATTTTCCTGTAATGTTACTGCACTTCCGTAAAATCGACAGTTTCTGTGAAATGGTGATTATGGTGAAGGGTATATAAGGTTTGGCCCGACCGAAATTAACGTTATTTTTACTTGCTATTCCATCTGCTTCCATGTGCCTCAGCTACAAAAATTTGGGGCTAACCAATAGCTAATGTTGCTAGTTTGAATGCATTTTCAAATATTAACCAGTCGGATTACTCTAAAGCCGATGTAAAAACTTAAATTTTGTTATCGGCTGGATGACTCTTTCTAACCCCAGAGTTCATGAAGCTCCGTTAGATCAGCCGACTTTAAAATTTCATAAAAATCATTTTACAATGTTAATGTTGGACAACGACAAAAGTTAAAAAAATCTGGATTTAATTAAATTCAACTATTTTATTATACCATGTGATTTTTTTGAGGTTAGGATTTTCATGCATTAGTATTTGACAGATCACGTGGGATTTCAGACATGGTGTCAAAGAGAAAGATGCTCAGTATGCTTTGACATTTCATCATGAATAGACTTACTAACGAGCAACGCTTGCAAATCATTGAATTTTATTACCAAAATCAGTGTTCGGTTCGAAATTTTTTATCGACAAATTTTGTTCAGCGATGAGGCTCATTTCTGGTTGAATGGCTACGTAAATAAACAAAATTGCCGCATTTTGAGGGAAAACTTCGGAGAACAATTCATCTCAAGAAATGGACCGGTAAGTTGGCCACCAAGATCATGCGATTTGACGCCTTTAGACCACTTTTTGTGGGGCTACGTCAAGTCTAAAGTCTACAGAAATAAGCCAGCAACTATTCCAGCTTTGGAAGACAACATTTCCGAAGAAATTCGGGCTATTCCGGCCGAAATGCTCGAAAAAGTTGCCCAAAATTGGACTTTCCGAATGGACCACCTAAGACGCAGCCGCGGTCAACATTTAAATGAAATTATCTTCAAAAAGTAAATGTCATGGACCAATCTAACGTTTCAAATAAAGAACCGATGAGATTTTGCAAATTTTATGCGTTTTTTAAAAAAAAAAAGTTATCAAGCTCTTAAAAAATCACCCTTTAATAGCGTCAGAATCTCACGCAACAGGAAAATAAATTCTCTATTACTGCTTAGTATTGTTTTCAAAGTACTTCTTTCAAAGGACTTCTGCTTTTCCTTTAAAATAAATTTTTATCGATTTTCGAGTATGTAAATGAAAATTCTTTCACGGCCATAAGAACGACATTTACGATAAGTTTTTGTATTTGAGGGAAGTATTGTAACTATTCCACTTAACCATTATTAGGGTATGCACCAAAAGAAGTTCATTTGCACCAAACGGCCTCCAAGCGTTCTTTTTTCCACACATACGTGCAAACAAAACTCAAATATAACATGCGTAGCAATTTCTAAGGATACTATTCTCACAATCTCGCCAATCATATCGTTCCACATTGTGACAGCAATAGCACCATAAATCATGAACACCCTGTGTGCCGGCTACAGCCTGTTTCGTGTAGAATGGCAATTAAAATTGGACTCTCATAAACATTTTCCCAAAAATTCATAAAATTCACTTAAAAATGTGACTCATTATCTTGTCTGTATGTCTTGGCTGTACTCGTTCATATGCGTTTTTTTCAGTTTTGGTTTTATTATAATTTTATTGTTGTTGTTGCTGTTGCTGTGGTGAAAATTAATATCTGCGAGTACTTGTCCGCCGCCATTGTTGTTATAAGTATTGGGTGCGAGAGTATGTTTTGTGTACACTTCAGACTGACACACTTTTGCTTGTATCAGATTTACTCGTCTTAGCCACCAAAACTGACGTCATGTTTGAGAAAAACACAGAAAACCAAAAACGAAAAAAATATTAATTTCGTTTGAACAAAAAATAAGAAAATACAAAATTAAGCCAATTTGTGAGGCTCTTTAAACGTTTTCCTCAAACAAACATATGTTCGCCATGAGCAGGGTATGAAAAATGATCATAAAAAACCAAAATCGAAATCCATGTGTTTTGCAGCTCGTGCCTATTCCACATTTCAATGTTAGATGTTTAAGGGCGAGGAGATTAGGGGGGTTGCTGTGTTTCCATAACAAAAGAGGCATTATTGCGAAAGATGTGTTGAAAAAAGTAGCGCTGCTCCGTTCTGGGCCATTGACGCCGCAGGATTTAATGGATTCTCATAATTCTCGTATATTTTTGTATCGTTTTGGCGTTTGATTTATGACTTTTTCTAAAACTTTTGTATGCTTAACCGCTTTAAACATATGTACATACATACATACATATGTATGTATGCATGTCATTATTCGTTTTTTTTGAAGAACATAATTTTCAAGTTGTTGTGCAAACAAGCGACACTTGAAGCAGTTGTACAAACAAACAAGTGGTTGTCATTTGTTGACAATCGCTTAATAATCGTCTTTTGGATATCGAGGACAGGCAGATAGAACAAAGAAAACAACTGAGTAAATCAAAGGTGACTTCATTTAATTTAATTAAATTTCTATTAAATACTTTGTAGCAGTTCTACTTGATTATACAATATTTCCACATTTCGTTTCATTTCCCTATGTACGAGGGTAGTTGCACAAGAATGGCTCCTCGAACAATCGAACTTAAGTTAACATCAATTTATGTTCGATACCTAAAAATATATTTTTGTGTTTTTCTGTTGCACAAATCAACACCAAAAATATGTTATGGATACATGGTTTTATTAATTTATTATTTTTTATTTTTATTTTAATTTTTTATTTTTTTATTTGTATTTTTATTTTTATTTTTATTTTTATTTTTATTTTTATTTTTATTTTTATTTTTATTTTTATTTTTATTTTTATTTTTATTTTTATTTTTATTTTTATTTTTATTTTTATTTTTATTTTTATTTTTATTTTTATTTTTATTTTTATTTTTATTTTTATTTTTATTTTTATTTTTATTTTTATTTTTATTTTTATTTTTATTTTTATTTTTATTTTTATTTTTATTTTTATTTTTATTTTTATTTTTATTTTTATTTTTATTTTTATTTTTATTTTTATTTTTATTTTTATTTTTATTTTTATTTTTATTTTTATTTTTATTTTTATTTTTATTTTTATTTTTATTTTTATTTTTATTTTTATTTTTATTTTTATTTTTATTTTTATTTTTATTTTTATTTTTATTTTTATTTTTATTTTTATTTTTATTTTTATTTTTATTTTTATTTTTATTTTTATTTTTATTTTTATTTTTATTTTTATTTTTATTTTTATTTTTATTTTTATTTTTATTTTTATTTTTATTTTTATTTTTATTTTTATTTTTATTTTTATTTTTATTTTTATTTTTATTTTTATTTTTATTTTTATTTTTATTTTTATTTTTATTTTTATTTTTATTTTTATTTTTATTTTTATTTTTATTTTTATTTTTATTTTTATTTTTATTTTTATTTTTATTTTTATTTTTATTTTTATTTTTATTTTTATTTTTATTTTTATTTTTATTTTTATTTTTATTTTTATTTTTATTTTTATTTTTATTTTTATTTTTATTTTTATTTTTATTTTTATTTTTATTTTTATTTTTATTTTTATTTTTATTTTTATTTTTATTTTTATTTTTATTTTTATTTTTATTTTTATTTTTATTTTTATTTTTATTTTTATTTTTATTTTTATTTTTATTTTTATTTTTATTTTTATTTTTATTTTTATTTTTATTTTTATTTTTATTTTTATTTTTATTTTTATTTTTATTTTTATTTTTATTTTTATTTTTATTTTTATTTTTATTTTTATTTTTATTTTTATTTTTATTTTTATTTTTATTTTTATTTTTATTTTTATTTTTATTTTTATTTTTATTTTTATTTTTATTTTTATTTTTATTTTTATTTTTATTTTTATTTTTATTTTTATTTTTATTTTTATTTTTATTTTTATTTTTATTTTTATTTTTATTTTTATTTTTATTTTTATTTTTATTTTTATTTTTATTTTTATTTTTATTTTTATTTTTATTTTTAGTCATTGATTTCTTAGTTTGATACTAGATTTTAAAACATAAAATATTTTTTTCCAATTCCGCGCCAGGAAAAAATCATTTTAAAAAAATTTCTTAATTTGTTGACGACTTTTTTCGCCATTTTCCAACGTACTACTTGCGAACTTATTTAAAGGGACTTTTAGAAAATATCGTTGAAGTTTTCACTCCAGTTCACATGTTTTAAAGTTTTCGAACACATTTTCCCCGCTTTGGGAAAATAAAGTCTAATATTTTTTTTCTCCTTTTTGATGAGTTTTAGGAATTTAAATTTTACCCCAAATTCATACAATTTTGAGAGATGCCAAATGGAATGTCCAAAACTTGAATTTTTCCACAAATTGCCGAAATTATATTTGTATACCATACATAAATCTGTCTTCCGGGATATTACATCTCTAAGGTTTTGTTAATTAACTGAACAACTTATTATGAGCGATTTATCTATGTCTGTTAGTTAATCTATTCTTGTAATTAAAGTGCTTTAAATTAGCATAAGTGCTTATTTAGATCAGGGAAGGCACTATTGTAAATAAAGAAGAATTTTGAATATAAATTTTAAAATTTAGAAAACAAAATTTTTAAAAATTTTTACTACATTAATAATAATATTGATTTGATTGTCTGTCTGTCCAACGTTCCGTCCATCCCTCTTTCTTTTAGATTCTTTCTTAATGATCCAAAGTTGAGGAGATATGCTTGGAACTTTTTTTATTCTATTCATTTTGGATTCGTATCTCTCTCTAACTAACGCACTGAAGGTCACTTTGAATTGCATCACACCATTATTGTCTGTCCACATCCCCATCCCCCGGACATGATTACACTGTGAATTTTATGCTAAATTTGTTGAATTTTTGATTTGAAAATTATCTATGCACACCCATTTAATGTTCCCCAGCATATTGCATACGATTTGTTAGCCGTCATTTCCTCTTTGGCATTAGCCTCTTTCGCATTTGGCTGGCAGGCTGGCATTTGCCAAAGCCAAAAAGATATTTGCCATGATGGCAATTTGTTAAGCATTAATTAACACACTGGCCAATTTCCCCTCCCAACAGAAAAGTGTTCCACGCTTCGCCTGGCAGAGAAACATCCATTTTCATTTATTAAAATTTTATAGTTTTACAAACAGACACGCGGACGGACGGTCCACTGACCACACTCTTGGCCACAGTGGCTTTGCACACCATCAAATCGAAAATCAAAAAAAAAAAAAAAACAGTCGTTAATGCGCGGAGAACCAACCTCATGTTTCATTTACGAGCATTACGAACAAAACTGTTTTCATAATAGGGGCGGCGCCGTTGGCAATTTTTCGATTTTTTCGCCGTCTGTAAACAAGTATTTATTTAAAGAAGAAACCAATTGAGGGAGGAAGGGGAAACGTTTATTGTATTGTTATAATGATGCAATGGCTGGGAAATAAATTTTCGCACAGGAAATTTAATTATGTCTATTGTTCGGCGCCTTGCATACGAATAAATACTTTGTATTTTGTTTACACAAAATTTAGATAAAGTAGTCGACGTGTCTTGTTAATTAGCTGCGACTGTTTCTCCAGTCTATCTATTGTGTGCACAGATAAGTGAGATTCCCCCGGATATACTGGAAGAATCGCATGATAAAAGGACCTTGGAAAAATATAAAAAAACTTAGTGTGATTGAAAAGTGCATTAATTACTCGTTCAGCATTTCATTGTCCGCTTAACATAATAATATGTATCAATCTGACACAATTTATCATTGATGTAGACACGATATTGGTCTTGAATTAATTTCCCACCTCTATTAAGATTTTTGAGTAAATAATTATTAATTATAGTGTTGAGAATTCAATTTGAATTCATTCAAGTCATTTTATATCCTTGCGAGAAAAATTTAATTTTCTGATGGTAGAAAGAAAATGCCTGCTGGTCTTGACGCCTCTCGTCGGACCAAATCAGTTTAATTCACAAAGCACTATTTTGCAGATGTCTATATTAATTCGTCCAAGTTGTCAATGAAAGCTGAAGCCAGTTCCACTAAACGTGTTCTAACCATAGTCACCCTCTCTAAAATTCAGTTTTGTGGGTCAGTTTAGCACCAGTTCGAAAAAAGTACGAAATTAACCTAAAATAAATTTTAAGTTTTGACTTATTTTTGACATTTAAGAGGAGTTTTGGTGTAATAAATTCCACTATATTTATAAAAACAATTTATGACAAATATGTTTGTGGAAAATGTTGATGCGTTAAACCTGTTTGAGCGGCGTTCTTTTAACCTCTTGCACAATTGAGACCAAAAAGACCCCTTAATTGAGAAGCTAGAGGGTTAAAATGTTCCACAAAAAGGTTCCTCGCCGTGTTTTCAGTAATATTACTGAACACATCCTATATTGTAAAATGTAAGGATCAAAATGTTTCCTATACCGATTCATCACAACAATGTGTAAAGGGGAGCAACTTGAACCCCCTCCCACTTTACATAGCTTCAAACGCAGATTTTTTAAAAACCGATACACATATATTTTGTTGGTCCACTCCGCCAGGATCCATAAGCCAAAGATTGTTTTTATAACCTCCACCTTCAAGATGGGTGTCATTCCGATTGTAACACCTTGACCTGAAATCCTGCAAAGTATATATATTCTTGATCGCCATAAAATTCTAAGACGATCTTGCCACGTCAGTCCGTCTGTCTGCTGAAAGCTAAACGACATCAAAACAAGAGGAGCCAGGACGTCCAAATTATCCCTGATTACGTCTAATAGTTGTAGATCGGTTGGTATTGAAAGTAGGCGAAATCAGTTTAGAGGGAGAAATGTTTCCCTCACAAAGACTGAAAATACCCCAAATATCCCCCAATATTTAGAGTTTTTTTTTCAATATGTCTGCTTATATTACTTGATATTGGCTATGTGCATTCATAAAGCGATTCTTATTTGTAGGGGGTGAAATGGGACAAAAAGGGATAAAAATGGTACCTATCAAACGACAGCAGTTAGAAACTCGAAAATCGGTGTGTACATTCCTCTAATTGAGTGGATACATAATATAAACGTATTTTATCCAAATTCGTACTTTTATGCGGTTAAATGATAATAGAGGGATAAAAATGGTATCCACCAGACGGAATTTGTGGTATACATTCCCTTGATTGTGTAGACATGTAAAGTAGAGGGATTTTTTGAAATTCGTACTTTTAGGGAAAAAGGGGATAGAAGTTATACCAACCATATGGCGGCAGTTAGAGTCATGAAATTCGGAGTATGCATTCTTCTGACTGTGTAAACAAGAAAAAAAAAAGGTTTTTCCAAATACGTACTTTCAAAGGATACAATGGGAACAGAGGGATAAAAATGGTACGCATTAAATGGCCGGAATGAAATTCGGTGGTATACTTTCCTCTGACTGCAAAAACTCACAAAATAATAATATTTTTTCCAAATTCTTACTTTTTACTTTTACAGAAAAAATGGGTAGAATCATAAGTTAGGTTATTGTGCACTGTTAACGTGAGAGATAATGGATTTTCAAAATTTGTACGTTTGTAATTAAAATAGGAAGGTAAAATGCACCCATATTTATGGTATTTAAGCTTTTTTGCAGATTGCTGCCTTATATTTACTTTTTCAATTGACTTGATGTAAAGGGTAATTTTTTAAAAGCTATAGGAAACTTTTTCAAAAAAAAAACACATACAATTCAGAAAAATGCATGAAATCTTTATTTGAATCGATAGTACGGTCCATATAATTTATTGTTTGAAGATTATTTCATGCAAATGTTGATCTTGACTGCGCCTCAAATGGTCCATCCGCTTAGTCCAATTTTGGCATTTCCACGTTTTTGTGTAACAGAGGCCCAATTGCTGCGATCGGCGATAATTGATGGTCATCATTAACACAGACCGATACAGCTTCGATATTTTCTTCAGTTCAGGTTTAATGTCCAACAAAATATAAATATAAATAGCCCGAATAGCCGCTTCAGTGGGCCGATTAAACTGACCATTAAATGGAAGCGCATGGTGAACTTTCTCAACAGAGCACGCATTTTGATAATAAAATTCAATAATTTGCAATCGTTGTTCGTTTGTAAGGCGATTCATGGTTAAATTATAGACCAAACTGAAGATATTTGACAGTGAAACAAAACACGAAACGTTCGTCAGCTGTTTAAACCAGTGTTGCCAAAAAGATAATAGCTAAAAATCACCCTTTATTAGTTCGATGTAAAGGGTGATTTTTTAAGAGCTTGATAACTTTTTTTTTAAAAAAACGCATAAAATTTGCAAAATCTCATCGGTTCTTTATTTGAAACGTTAGATTGGTCCATGACATTTACTTTTTGAAGATAATTTCATTTAAATGTTGACCGCGGCTGCGTCTTAGGTGGTCCATCCGCTTAGTCCAATTTTGGCATTTCCACGTTTTTGAGTAACAGAGACCCAATTGGTGCGAACGGCGACGAATCGAAAATTGGTGGTCATCATTAACACTGGCCGATACAGCTGCGATATTTTCTTCAGTTCGCACTCTACGTAAGCGTGTTGGTGGTTTAATGTCCAACAATGTAAATTTGGTGCGAAATTTAGTCACAATAGCCCGAATAGCCGCTTCAGTGGGTCGATTAAACTGACCATAAAATGGAAGCGCGCAATGAACTTTCTTAACAGAGCACGCATTTTGATAATAAAATTCAATAATTTGCAAGCGTTGTTCGTTTGTAAGACGATTCATGATGAAATGTCAAAGCATACTGAGCATCTTTCTCTTTGACACCATGTCTGAAATCCCACGTGATCTGTCAAATACTAATGCATGAAAATCCTAACCTCAAAAAAATCACTCTTTATATAGCATAAATTTATTGTTAGTCTTGCCTTAAAGGCGTTTTTTTTAAATAATTAAAATTTTATATTTATTTATATTTTTTTTTTTTTCAATATTTTTATTTGTTTTTGGTTAGGCTATATTGACAAATTTAACATTTTCCTATAAAATTACTGTACTTCTACGAAAATCGATAGCCTCTGTGGAATGCAATCCATGGAGGAGGGTAAAAAAGGTCGAACTTAACGCCTAGTTTTAGGTTTTTTGGTAGCATTCATACAAATTATGTGTACAATAATTTAAGGTCAGTGTTTTTTTTACTAAAATAAATCCAAATGCGAAAAAATCAGGGATAAATATAAAATTAAAGTATTTTCGATAGAAAATTGAAAACCTCCTCAGTTTTTGTAAATCTATTTACTAATAGCTAATATTACAATCGCCTGCCTATCGTTGCTATGACAGCCATCACCATTCTCTTGACCTAAATCAAAAACAGCACTGCCAACTGATTTCCAATTAACTAACAACCCTTTTATTCAAAGCGAATGTAGTGACCAGAGCGAGCCAATGTGTATTTTAGCGTCGTGCAAACAAACTAATATTACGAATATTACCACCACCATTCATTGTGAGCAACGTCATTTCGTCAATCAATCAAACAGTCAATTTTTGATATTTGATACAAAAGCCCTTCAGGATGTGACCGCACATTCAATGCTGGCCACTAAATCAATATTGTCGTCGTTCTTTGACACACATGCAGGTCTCCTCATGTCCTTCCAAAAAGTGTTCGTTGTGTCTTGTGAACAGTTCCGTCTGTGGACTATGAATTATGAATGTGACAATTACGGGCAATTAATTGGCCAAATCGTTAAGGCCAACACAGAACGGAATAACGTCCACTATGCGCGCGTGTGTGTGTGTGTTGGCGTGTCTCTCCTGGGAAAAGCTAGCCAATTATGAAAAGAAATCAAGGAAACGGAAACTGGTCGTTGATCCATGCCGAGAATGCCAATATGCCTATATGACATATGAGTTGTAATTACGTGCATGTGTGTGAGTGTGCGTGCGTGTGTGGGAGTGTATATGTCTTATGCAGAATCCTTTTCTTTAATTACGCTCCATAAAATGTAAGCATTTTTTGTGGGCACTTTTCATTTCTTATTAAAAAAGGAAACCACTCAAATGTGAAATATTACCAGGGACAGAGAGGGAGAGTGAGTGAAAAAACGTTGTTCAGATTAATTTCGAAATAATTACAGAGGAGGAACCTCATAAAAGGAAACCTTTTAAGCGAACTGAGGGAGAAAGAAATTGGCTTTTCGTCGTACATGACTTAAAATTTCATTTCGGTTAAGGGAAATTGTATTTAGGTTAAATTGAGGCAGCAGCAGCAGCAAAGCAAAAACAAAAAAGCATACAAGGATAATAAAAAACCTTGTAAGCTTTAACAACCTTTTCATAAAACCACAATTAGAAATCCATGGAAAATGGCAGATATGGCAGATGCACAAGGCAAAAAAAAATGAAAAAGCACTAAATGAAGCTAATGGCTTTTGCCAAAAGGCACAGTGGGATAAATACAAATTTAGTGTAAGTGAAAAACACAACCGGCGATTAAGCTATTTTCGCCTCGCCCCACTGTCTGTCCCTCTGAGACACGAAGTATAACCTTCATGGACAGCTGCAGACCATAGAAGAAAGAAATAGAAAATATGAAAATCATAACATAGTATTTCTTCGTCTATTTTATTAGTCAATAAAATAATATTTACATATGCATAAATAAACATCGTAAAAAACACAATTCGAACGGAAACGCCACCAGCGACAGCAACAACAGCAGCAGCAGCAGCGAAAGGAACACCAAAGGCAAACAAATCAAAATGTGAACAGCAGCAAGGAAAATATGAAATATGAATTTATTTCTGTGTGTCAATGTATGTGTGTGTGCATGTACATATATGTATGTATATATGTGTAAGTATGCTTTTGGGCCAATATCCCCAAGTCAAAATGTTAACATTTCCTTTACGTTTCCGCTTTCTCTCCCTCTCCCTTTCGCTTGTAATAGAAATAACAATACAACAGAAAAAAACCAAACGGAAAAGGAAAACGTCATCATTGTCTGTCAGGGATAAAGCGAAAAATATTGAATGTCTCTACATTAGGGTGTACCGATGGACAATAAAGAAAACTATGAAAGTACAAACCAAAATGCAGAAAAAGATGATCCCCAAAAGCGATCCAAAAATTGATAATGACGAAAGCCACACAAGTAAATTTCTCAAGAGAAATAAAACACGTTCAATTTATTAACATAACATTGCGTTAATAAATTCTTATGTGGAACCAAATGAAACTGACTTCTGATTGAGGTGGCCAAAAAAGTATATACGTGTAGCGGAGTTTTGAATGTTTATGTATGGTTGCCATTTTAGAAGGGAGGGGGGGTCCATATTTCACATTGTTATGATGAATAGCCACAGGAAACCTTGTGATCCTTACATTTTAAGTATAGAATATGTTCAGCAATATTACTTAAAATACTACGAGGAACATTTTTGTGGAAGATTTTAATCCTCCAGCTTCTCAATATTAGGAACTTTTTCGTCCTTTTAGTGCAAACAACGTTTTAACGGGTCAAAATGTTCTACAGAAATATTTGCCGTATAATTCTACTTTGAGCCTCAGAATACACCAAAACTCAAAGCTCAACTTAAATGCCAGAGATAAGTTAAAACTTAAAATACATTTTAGGATTTATTGTTAAAATTAAAATTGGATTTTTTTCAAAAAATGTTTTTTCACTGAAATGATTTATCTGCATGACATTTTTGTTTTGTAAATTTCTCGCGATCTATCGAACGAATCCGGCTGAAGAACCAATGTCGCGTGTAACATATATGTAGTCTGTCTCAAAAAATCTGTGCGATTTTTGCAAAAAATCAATCCAAAATACATATATTTTAATTTCCTGAGCTTCTGAAACTATTTTGTCATAAATTTCCCCTATTTTTAGTCAGCAATCAAATATTAGAAAAAATGTCATTCTAAATAAGATAAAAAGATACGCTGGATTTTCTAAAGGCACTTTTCACAATTTTTGACTTTACAGCCAACATTTATCCTATTTCAGCCTGATATCTTGGGAAGCAAACTGCTGTATACGACGAAATGATGGACTGTGATAGGAGACATATGCAAATTTAAACAATCAAAATATTGCTACTTTATGTAGGAAACTTAATTTTAGAGATGCGGGTAAAAAGAAAAGGAAAGGTGTATCTCAGTTTTTCTTTTCTTTGCAGGAGAAGGAAAAGACTTATTAAAATTCGAAAATTTATAGACATAATTAAAAATGTTAATGCATTTTTAATAAAAGTAGACATCAAATTTAAGAATGAAATAATTTAAGTTTTGCATGGCAGATCATAATATGTAGAGATATTGATTTTGGAAAAAATCGAGATACGTCCTTTCTATAGTGTGGGCCATTCAAAACTTTAAATTAGATTCGGCTAAAAAAGTTTTTTTTTTTCAAATTTCTGGTTTTATTGGAAAGGTTGAACTTTGTGCCCAAAATCCACACCAAACAGAGACTACTTGTGGATGCATTGGCTTCTTAATAGTCACGTGTGCGTTCTATGAAGCGCATCTGCGGCAATTTTGCTCATTAACATAGCCACCGAGATGAAAGTGAGCTTCCTGAAGGCTGAACTGAAGACCGATCTCTTCTCGAAAATTTTCCACGTAAATTTCTTACTGTTTGCGTTCCACTACTTTGGAAGTAAGTTTTTAATATTTCCCAATTTTGTTCGAGCGTATATCGTCCCATTTTGTAAATGTTGAACATAAAAATCAATGTTATTCTACCTTTCAAAGTAATCGGTAGTTATAATTTAAAATTTTAAATGGACCACCTTAAGGATTAAGCCATCGATATAAAACTAGTGAAAATTTTGAGTATGTATTACGTTCTATAAAATAACTGGAATTTGCAGTATTTTGTCGCGCTATTAACTACTTCGTAATTTTTGCGTTACAAAAATTATATACTTTATAACCTGATTCCACTCCAAATTTTGAAAAAACATTTAAGTTGCGAGTCTACGTACTTCTCAGTTTACCATTTCTGTCCTGCTCCTCCCGTAAAAATAAGTGGACCGATTTTTAAAATTCTAGCTGTTATACTTTGGTTGGTACGATTTCTATCCTTTCTTCTTGTAAAAGAACAAATTTCGAAAAAAATCATTTATGTTGCGCGTCTACGTGGTTAGAGGAAGGTACACACTGAATTCCCAGATTCTAGCTGTAATAGTTTACTTGGTGCCATTTTTATCCCTTTTTGTATGTCTTCCTTTTCAAAAGTACAAATTTCGACAAATCTATTAATACTGCTCATTTACGTTGTTAGAGGAATGTAAAAACCGAATTTCGATTTCGACGATTCTAGCTGCAATAATTTGATTGGTAAAATTTGTATCCCTATTTCCCTTAAAGTACAAGTTTCGACAAATTTATTTATGTTGCTTTTCTACGTGGTTAGAGAAATGTAATGCAATTTCACGATTCTAGCTGCTATATTATTGTAGGTACTAGCCTTTTTGCCGGTTTTTCCCTCATCCCTTTTTGTCTATCTCCCTTTTCAAAAGTATATATTTCGACAAATCCATTTATGTTGCGCGTCTACGTAATCAGAGGTATGTATGTATACATATCAGGATTACAGCTGTACAATTTTTATCACATTTTTCCCACTTCCCCTCTAAAAGTAAAAAATTTTGAAAATTCCATTCATATTTTGCATCTACGTATTCAAAGGAAATTACACAACGAATATCACGATTCGACATCCCCTTAACTACGCAGACGAGCAACATAAATGGATCTTTCGAAATTTAAACTTTTAGGGTAAAAGTGGGACAAAAAGGTATACAAATTGCAGAGTATCGGTGTGTATATTACTCCGACGAATTTATACTTTTTAATGAAAAAACGGGCTAAATGGGATAAAAATGGTACCGACTTAATTATTGAAGCTAATCAAGTTGGTACCTTTTTGCCCTTTTCTCCGTTTATAAATTTCGAAAACTATCGTTATGACATGTGCTTAACTAGTCAGAATAATGTCTTTGCATGATACCATTTTTATCCCATTTCTGCCCTAAAAGTTTAAATTTCGAATGATGCCTTTACGTTGCTCGTCTGCATAGTCAGGGGTGAGTTTCACGATTCTCTTTGCTATATTTAAGTTGGTACACTTTTTTATGCCCTTTTTTAAGTTTTCTTCAAAAAAGTACAAATATCTAAAAATCCCTTTATGTCGCCTATCTATACGGTACTCTACCAAAAAATCATGTTGCACAGTGTTGCCTATGTCCTTGATGCTATGCACGAGTTGGAGTAGGTTTTCTGTTATTGTTATCGTTCATATATCTTAAACGTGCATAAAAGTGTCACAGCTTATGTTCTTTGCCCCAAAGAACACATTTATTTTTGGAGGTTGAATGTATACAGACACGTACATACATACATACATAAGTATGTGTATAAATATGGCTTAGGAAGGCTACGTAAGCTTATCGAGTCCCAAGAAGTAAGGGAGGAAGGAAGGCAACCAAAATATGAAATTCAAGGTTATCCTGAAACCTAATCTAGTGAACTTCAGTTACTCTTTTAAGAAGACATATTGATGATTTTTATATCGTATCTATCTGCCAAAGGTATCCATCCAATGGCATTTGTATACCCACCTCGTAAATATTTGATCACGCACTTCCCTGCCACACACCACTTACACTTTCGAAACAATGAAATCGATTCACTATTTTCCCGCTACACCGCACGTACCAGTCATTGAGCAGGACAGATAGACGGAGGAGCTTTTATTGATTTACTCCAACTTCTGTGGGCTTCCATGGCAGAGGCAACGTTGAGCCGCCCGGTTGTTCCCGGTTCTGTAATGTCTGTTGTTTACATATTCCATACAAGAAAATAATAATTGATTCGATGGTTCCTATGTGGTTGTCTACTCCCAGCCCTCCCCTTTGTTACCCCGAACCACAAGCTAAACAAATGTATCAACATCATAAACCACTTTGGATATTAGTCATGCCTTTTTGTTTTAATAGGTTTTTTACCCTTCTCTCCACGCATGGCCCACCCACCACCACCCATCATGATGAATGAGTGAGTGAGCTGGGAGAAAGAAGTGTCTTTGATTAGTGGCTGTTGCGGATGATGTTTCTTCGCATATCGCAAAAGTCAATAAACGTCACAAAGCTACTCAACACACTGTGAACGGCATTAAAGTGTTGACTTTATTGGAAATGGGGGCAAAGGAAGTCGTAAAAACGAACACATCAATTAGGCAGAAGTGAGGCAGGGCAGGGTTTATGGAGGCTGTTCATTTACGGCCACACGGTTTCAACTTGGAGTGAATGTTCTAATATAGTCATACGACCCTCTGCCATATTTTGTTTGCAACACCTCAAAATATTCATATACCCGGTTAAGGGGATTTTGGAATTTATGGAATTTTTCATTTCCCCGCAAAACGACGAAAGCAAATTTCTTTAAAAAAAATAAATCTTTTGATGTATTTTCGTTTGTCTCTTCATCACGCAAAGTTTAAAAATAGATATGCCTTTGTAGAATCCACCTGTTTAGGGCCCAAAGAAACTTATCTGGTGGCACAGCATTATCACCCAATTTCAAATGAGAACAAAGAAAATAGTTCTCTTTTGCCTGTTAGCTGATAACGCCACCAAAGCTTGTTTGATCCAAAAAGATTTGGTCTCAACATTTTTGAAATATTTTCGTGAAAAGATAACGAAAATCGTTGAACTCAGCGAGCAGAAAACTAATATTTTATCAAACTTATCGCAGGCTCCTCCGCAACATATTTTATGCTATCAACAACAATGTTAAGTTTTTCGGAACATGGCATGTCGTTCAAATTGGAAACATTGTGTATTTAATGATCCAATTAAAATCGCTCAAAACGTCAGAGAAATTTTGATGATAAAAAATCTGAAACAGAAAACTACACAACACATTCTTTAGAGGGTAGGGAGGAGGGAAAATCCTATATACGTTCTATGGACCCACCCACACATAATCCGAAACCAAACAAACAAGCAAACCGCCAGCCAGGAGAAGAATAAACAATTAGCAGGTGTTTTATGGACTATTCAGCATCGCCATCAACATTACACTAACACTACCCAACTGTGAGAGTGTGCGAGTGTGTATGCTCTCCCCCTCTCTCTCATATAGATGCGTATAGACAACGATTTATAATTTTATACCTCAATTCCTGCCCACTTCAACCCCTTTGCCACGGCAAAACAAACAATGGAATATTTTAATAAATATGGATATAAATTTT
The DNA here is from genome assembly GCA_947397865.1 of Polietes domitor. Classification (NCBI taxonomy): domain Eukaryota; kingdom Metazoa; phylum Arthropoda; class Insecta; order Diptera; family Muscidae; genus Polietes; species Polietes domitor. Next base: position 6,303,589 of record OX377621.1, on the reverse strand, counting down.
AAGAAAACTATTTATTCACACATTCGGCTAATAAATCAAAAAACTACAAGATTTATGCACAAAAAAACGGTGAACGCATAAAGCAACGCATTCGTTAAATCCATAATAAATGACCCGGCGAGATAAGCTAACAAAAAGTTCTGCTAGCATGGCCGGATTTTGCATTAGGCAACATAGACGCGGGCTAAGGGCCGGTAGTTTAGGGGCCTGGGATTCTATTAACTAAAAACGCTATCCAACAAATTAAGTCTTTTTGATTGGAACAGAATAGCGGCCCAGTAATTCTGAATGGGCGTGTTGAGTATACCATTTTTGCAGAATAGACGTTTTTGTCTGTGTGTAGGTAAACAGTGAAAAAAAATGTTGTAAGTTAATGTCAGAGAGAATTCTTGTTGTCACAATTGTGTTGTAGAATTTTATGAGGATCATTTTTATGGAAGAGCTTAACCCTCTGGCTCCACTCCGTGTGGAACAATTTGACCATTTTCGAGAAAATAAAAAGAAGGACAGTGGGGTCACCAGAGTTGTAAATAAAGTTCTTCTGACTTAAATAGCCAAATTATACGCCAACTTATAAAAATAACAAGTAAACAAGTAGGTAAACTTTAGTCGGCTAAACCGACTTATATATACCCTTACTCTCAGATAACATATATACGGAAGTTATAAGGAATAATATTTTATGTAGGGTAGGATAATTTGTGTGGAAGGTGGTAATAGGTTCGTGTAACATGATCGCAGCTTCCACATTTATAAAATAATTGAAAAAACATGATCAAATATCAAGTCATAGTTAATTCCATGTACCCGTATAGAAGTTTAATATTAACTAGGTTAGAGACAATTGTGTGGGAGGTACAAGAAGGGGCGTGGCTAAAGCATAAGTGATTTTGACTATATGGATGTTATATCGGTTTTATTGGAACCACTTTGTGTGAGAGGTACCAGAAAGGGTGTGGCAATTTCGCTTTAATTTTACGTAGTTTTGCGTGATTTGTGTTGGAGGTACTGGAAGGGGCGTGGCAAAACCCGTGATATTTTTGTGATTATAAAAACATTATCAAATACCAAAATATAACTGATTCCGATTATCCGTGTGGAAATTATATGGGTTTTAGTTTGACATTGGAATATGGCCTATATACCCTCCTACTCTGTACAGTGAGGGTATAAAATGGCGTTAAGTTCGGCCGGGCCGAAATCTATATACCCTCCACCGTGGATTGCATTCCACAGAGGCTGTCGGTTTTCAATTTTTTAATATAACCAAACCAAAACAAATAAAAATATTGAAGAAATTATTTTATAAATAAATATAAAATTTTTATTATTTCGAACCACGCTTATAAGCAAAGCTACCAATACGTTTACACTATATATATCGAAATAATACTTCAAGTCAATTTAAAAAGTAAATATAAGACAAGAATCCTCAAAAAAGCTTAAATACCATAATTATTGGTAAATAGTGGGTACCACGGTTGATTGTATCTAGGGTTTGCATCCCGGGATTTCCCGCGGGAAAATTCCCGGGAATTCGCTCATTTCCCGTATCCCGGGAAATTCGTACGGGAATCTCGCGGGAATTCAGTAGAAAATTTTACATATTTCTTCGCATATTTTTTCCATCATTTCCACAATAAAATTAGAACTGTTGTATAAAAATTTAGATCACATAGCTTTTAATCAGGTATGTCAAATATTGCAGTTGGATGACAAAATATTTTTAAGTTGCGTTCGGATGTAGACTCAAAATCCACTTTTTCGGATTTTCCTGTCAAGCTCCACATGAAAAAATCGCCAAAAATAAAGAATTTAAAGTTTTCGAAGCGACAGGACAAAGAACAAACATTTCGTTTAATGCTCTACTCACTATTAATGTGAACGATCGTTCTCCGTCGCGTCCACAGTTTCCATTAAAATAAGAAATGTCTGATCTTTTATTAATTTTGAAACTTGAAAAGATGTTTGAATTGATCTCACATTGTGGGATATATATTTATTTTACTTTAATAACATGTGAATGTTTCATTGGAAAAATAAGCTTAACTCATGGTAAACACTATGTTGACGATTTCCCGTGCTGTCCCGGGATCCCGGGAAATTGAAAAAATAATTCCCGTTTCCCGGGAAATAAAAAGTACGGGAAAATGCAAACCCTAGTTGTATCTCCGTCCTAATTTTTAATTTTTACATTTCAATCCCAAAAGTACGAATTTCGAAAAATCTCTTCATTTTTCTTGTCTACGCAATCGGAGGAATGTATACACCGAATTTCATTATTTTAGGTGCAGCCGTGTCGTTGGTACCATTTTTATCCCTCTATTCCCATTTTACCCCTTAAAAGTACGAATTTGGAAAAACTTTTATATTATGTATCTACTCAAATTTCGGGTTTCTAGATTTTGTCGTTTGATAGGTACCATTTTAACACTTTTTATCCCAGTTTGGCCCCTACGAATAAGAATTACTTTATGATGCACGTTTTTATACACTCCACGAGAGTATTATGGCTTTGTGCATTTGTTTGTAACACCCAAAAGGAAGCGGGATAGACCCATTGTTAAGTATACCGATCGACTTAGAATCACTTTCTGAGTCGATTTAGCAATGTCCGTCTGTCCGTCTGTCCGTCTGTCTGTCTCATATTTCTATTGTTGTCCATCTATTGTTGTAATCAAACTACAGGTCGCAATTATAGTCCGATCTTAACAAAAATTGGCACAAGTAAGTTTTGTGGATCAAGGACGAACGCTATTTAATTTGAGGCAAATCGGTTCAGATTTAGATATAGCCCCCATACAAATGTCGCTCCCGATTTGACATGTTCCGCTCTAGAAACCACATATTGTACCCGATTTTCTTTAACTTTGGCACAACATCTTATAATCCAACAAGAAACACCTGTGCAAAAATTAGGTAAGATCGGTTCAGATTTAGATATAGCCCCATACAAATGTCGCTCCCGATTTAACATTTTCCGCTGTAGAAACTACATATTGTACCCGATTTTCTTTAAATTTGGGACAACATCTTATAATCCAACTAGAAACACCTATGCAAAAACTGGGTAAGATCGGTTCAGATTTAGATATAGCCCCCAAACAAATGTCGCTCCCGATTCGACATTTTCCGCTCTAGAAACCACATATTGTATCCGATTTTCTTTAAATTTGGCACAACATCTTATAATCCAACTAGAAACACCTATGCAAAAATTGGGTAAGATCGGTTCAGATTTAGATAGAGCCCCCATACAAATGTCGCTCCCGATTCGACATTTTCCGCTCTAGAAACCACATATTGTATCCGATTTTCTTTAAATTTGGCACAACATCTTATAATCCAACTAGAAACACTTATGCAAAAATTGGGTAAGATCGGTTCAGATTTAGATATAGCGCCCAAACAAATGTAGCTCCCGATTTGACTTTGCTTTGACGATTGCTTTAGAAACCGCATATTGTACTCGATTTTCTTTAAATTTGGCACAACAGCTTATAATCCAAGTAAAAAACCTATGGTGAAAGTGGCTAAGCTCGGTTCAGATTTAGATATAGCGCAAATACAAATGTTGCTCCCAAATGTTTAACTGATTTTTGGCCAAACTATACATATTATATTTCACCTATTTCGTTCCAGATTTCAATATACCCCCATACAAATGTCCTTTCCGATTTAACATTTTTTGTCAAACACACACATTTACAGGATGTAAAAATCCTGCCCGTTTTCACTTTTTCACCGAATTAAATTGTATTCGGATAGAAAGTGGAGTGTATCATAGAGTCGGCCCCGCCCGACTTTAGCCTTTCCTTACTTGTTGTTATAGTGAAAATGCGCATTCTCAATATCAAGTAAGTAGAAGAAGACTTGTTGAGAAAAACATACTTAAATACTCCATAATATTAAAGGTTATTATGGGTATTTTCAGTCCTTGTTAGGGGAAAAATTTTTCCTTTAGACCGATTTCGCCCAGTTGCAGTACCGGACATGGCTATATCGTCTTAGAATTTTATGACGATCAGAATATATATACTTTATATGACCTCAGGTCGATATTTCATGTTGTTGCAAACGGAATCACAAAGTTAGTGTTCCCCCATCCTGGGGGTGCAGGTTATAAAAATACTACGGGTAAAATGTCTCCATGTTTTTTTTGGAAGATTAAGAACCAATGTCGTTTTTAAGATATATGCAGTCAATCGCGAAAAATGATGCACTTGTTGCAAAAATTCTATCACAAATATTTCCTACTTCAACAACAATCATATGTCAACAAAAATTATGCGGATTTTTCTAAAGCACTTTGTGTAGTTTTTGACTTTACCAACACCATTAGTGAAATGTAGAACTGCCAATTGTGAATGATATTACGATTTTATTGGGGGCCGTTTTCAACATATGCCTGCAGGCCCGGTGAATGATTCATCCACCACTGAATATCTATGACATCCAAACTATTTGCCATTGACTTAAATATGCGCAACTGGCTAACAACAATTAACAAATCGGCGGGAACTTTATCGATATTTCATGCTGAATGCGGCGAATGAGTTGTTACTTTTAAGGAAGTAGCTAGTTATAGTGTCATTGTTAAGAGCGTATAATTTTAGGAAAATAAAAGATTTCAACACCGTCGAAAAAGCAGGCAAAGTTCATAAAACAATTATGCAAATCGATATTTATCAATATATGTATGTACATCTATATAAATTATGTACAGCAATGCCTTTGAAGCCGTAAGCTAGACGCACGCCAACCTGCCTGGCGGGCAGGCAGGCAGGCGTACAACAAATGCTTTTCGTGTCGCATATTCTTTTGGCAAACCCGTTTTGAAGTTGAGAAATTTTCATTAATAAAATCACAAGTCTAATCTTATGCTAATTTATTGATTGGCGCACATTATTTCTATCATCAGTAGTGTCTTTGGAGTTTCAGAATTTACCTTATTTGGGGGGTTGGGATTTGAACGCCGTGTTCGCTTGTTTCCGTTTGTAATTCAATTTAAACTAACCTGCGGAGGAAGAGAGACAAAGGGAACATGAGAAAATCGAATTAAGCATATCTGTATCTGTATCTGTATGTCTGTAGATAAACTATGTTCAAATTAGATTACAACAAGTATAGCAAAAATGATTATATTATCGACTAATTTTAGAATCGGCATTGAGGCCGCCTGTGTTTATGGCGGCGTTGCGAAGCCCACAACAAGTCATTTTGAAGAATTTATGGTTGCTAATGTTTTTATAGTGACTGGTGGTTTAATTTTTATTGTGTCATTTGATTTATACAAAACTAACAAAACAAAAGCAACAGATACATGTTTCCAGAAATATTCAAGCAATTTGTAAAGATTTGTTAAAAAATAAATTAATATCCACATCCAAATAAAATCGAAAGTGGTAGCAGTTAAATTAAAGAAAAAGAAGCAGAACTAAAAGTGGGTAGGAGATTCGATATTTGAAATGACAACATGTATATACACTAGGATGGGTCACGAAATGAAGATTGGTCAGAAATGAAGATTGCATTGTTTAATGATGATCTACAACATATTTCGTCACTGGGTCAAGACATATGGGAGCTAAACGCTCCTGAAAACACCTCTAAAAATCAAGTTTTTCCGGTGTAATTTTTTTAAGTTGCATTTTTGTGCACATTTTTTTCTGAGTTAATAGACCCTTGGAAGAACTTTAAATAAAAAATGTTATTCTTATCTTAGAATAACTCATTGGTCGTGTTATAGGACGTATATAAAGTTTTTTTGCGGGGTTTCAAAGTGACAGCTAAAAGCTCATATTTCTTGGAAACATTGTGTAAAATGTGTAAGGAAAAATAAATAGGAGATATCAATACCTTTCTAATGATGCCTAAATGATGAATAATGGACGAAAAATGGCGTCACTGACTCCATTTTTGTGAAATAATTTAATACAGGAGGTTGTTTTCATAGCGAAAATGTTCAAACGCTTAGCGCTGCGGCGTCAATTTCATTCCGATGTTCATCATTTAAGCATCATTTATTTTTTACAAAAACTACCACCAAATACAAAATAGTTTTCACTAGTCACTGTGAAAATCCACAAAAAATTACTATAAATGTCCAATAATTCGACCAATAAGTTACTCTATGACAGGAATCAAAATTTTCATTTAAAGTGCTTTGAAGGGTCTATTATTTTGGGAAAAAAATTTAACACAAACAAATTACACCGGAAAAACATGATTTTTAGGGTTTTTTCAGGAGCGTTTAGCTCACAGATGGCTTGATCTGGGAACGAAATATTTTGCAAATCATCATTAAACAATCCAAACTTTTTTTCGTGGGGTGACTGGAACTTGTTTTTCCCTTTGTATGGACGGCGACCCAGCCTAATATACACTCCATCCTAAGGTGGGAAGGTATTTTCAAGACAAGAAGTTTCAATTAAATTAATTTGTAGGATGTTTGCACAAAATTGAAAATTAATCGAATTAATTAGTTTTATTGTGAAATGATTTCATTTGAATGCATTTCCCATGCCATCGTCCACTTTAACGCATTTCCCCAGGTTTAATTCTCCAACACATATTATGCGGCAGTTTTTGTATAGAATGCCATGTTTCGACAATAAATCCATTTAACTAGAAATCAATTTTATTTGTTTAATAATTATAATGAAAAATACTATTTTTCAATATATTTATGTTCGTATAAATATTGCATTTGCCAAAGGTCTGTCTAAAAGCAAACGCTTATTATCAACCTTGATTATCATTTAAATTCTATGTTCGCTTGCATGCATTTAGGTGGGGGAGGGGGAAATTTTCCACAGGAATTGTCAATATTTAATTAAACATTTTCGGATGACTATAAATAATTAATAAATATTGAATTTGGCAAACTCATAAAAATGTGTTTTTGCACACACATACACACGCGTGCGTAAATTAGATTCTATGCATGTATGTGTGTGTGTGTGCATATTAAAGCTCCTATTAAAGCATGTCGGATTTAAGTACAGCAAAACCTTTCAATAGTGGTTGAAGGATGGCCGAGTAGATTTTGACCATTTAATGGAAATAGTAATTACTTTCCTGAGATGTCTTCGTAGGAATTTACAACGATTGGGAATGTGAATATTTGGAATGCTGAGAAAAAATGTCTTCAGTTAAAATTCCTTTTATTCGTTAAGCGTGGTCGTTGTCATTTTTCATGAAGCCAGGACAACCAAATCAGAAAAATTTGAAAATTTTTTTCCAAATTTATATGACAGGTGGCATCCCAATCTGATAATTGTTGGATTTTATTCTATTTAGTAGCCATCATCTTGAAAATACTAAAATACTGTTGTGTGTATGTAAGGTGTGCCTATGTTGTTTTTAATTTTATATTTGTTTTGTTCGGCTGTAGGCTTAATTTGAAAAACAGGTGTTGTTTAGGGTATCCAATTATTCGGACTTTTAAGATATTCGATTAATCGTTTATTCGAAAACAAAGCATTTCCAATGAATCGACAATCCTTTCCTATATTGGCACTATATCTGTGATATATAATATTTCTGAAAGATTTTTCTTCTTTCTATGAAGCTGAATACACTTAGGCTTTAATTCGAAATTCAGAATAAGTTGAAAGCATAATTTTTATGTAGTCGATTGATATATCTAACTGAATTTTAAAATATTTTAATAATAGCAATTAATAATAATCCAAGAGTATATTATCTGCATGATATATTCTGGATTTTCTTCAAATTTGTGATTTAATTCATTTAAAACTCTTATAATGATTTCATCATTATTCGAACAAATATTTGATAATATTTATACGATAAATCAAACAAAATTTAATCGGTTGGATACCTTAGTGTTGTTGTTTTTTGATAAAATACTCTAAATATTTTTCGAATTAAATCATTTCAAAATGTGAAGTACATGTCTGTTTTTTAAGCTCTCCCCTCCGACAATTTTTTCACTAAAGCACTTAAATTCTATCTTGTGTACAAGCATCAAAAAAGATCATAACTCGTGAAAAAATTTTATTTTTTTTTTCAATAATTGGGCATTTTCTTTTTATTATAATGGTCGACATTTTCATCTGTATTGATGACTTTTATGTATTTTTATTGGACTTCATTTCGTAAATGAGGGATGTGAACTGAAATGACAACATCTTGTATTTTAGCAAAAATTTTGTATTCATAAAAACTTCAATAACTCAGTCAATTACTAACGGGTTTTTAAAAACAGATTTTTAAAAGCAGATTACTAAATGTGTTATTGAAATATATTTAAAAATATATTTACAAATGGCATGGTGACATTTATTCCTTGGCTGCAGACATATGTTAATGATTCTCACAAACGAACGAGAAACACGACTCACATGCCAAATATCCGCACCAATTGGTGCGATTTTTAAAACGGATATTCGGCAAGTGAGCTGTACTTCATACTTATCAGATTAATACGTCTCGTTTGTGTAGAAACCGTAGTACAAATTTCTGTCTGCGTCCTGAAAGTGCGTTTTTTGAAAATCTTATTTATTTTTGGAGGACTTTAAAGAGTCTATATGCTTAAAAATCTGTAAAAGGAAGATTAAAGGCTTTCATTGTAATGTACTTATATCGTCACCAGAAACGCAAAAGGTTCGAACAACACTAATAATTTTTTTATTTTTCTCGATGAAAAACTTGCTAATACTGCATTTGACCCTAGGAATTTCATATTTATATAATAATAAGTAAACATTTTAACTAAATTGTTGTTATTAGGTTCATATTTTTTAAAAATGTTCAAATTTGTTCTACTTGTTCAAAATCGACTTTTGATGCAACTTGTGAATATTTTTCAAATCAAAGCAATGTGAATATGTGCTTGTTAATTTATGGAAGCAAATGGAATATTTAGAAAAGTCATTTTCGGTCGAACTCTTTGTCTTCAAATTTCTTCATGAGGTAGGGTCTAACAACGCTTAAAAATCACTCTATTGTTCATAGAATGCTATGGGAGGAGTCCTTTTCGAACCACGATGATATATACGTTTTGTATATATATTTATATATTAGTGTGATCCAAAACATAATGAAAAGCCTTAAAGTACGTAAATCTCAAATTATTTATTACTATTGTTATATTACTTTTACTCTTCGTAGTCGGCTTGGTGCTACCCAAGAGGAGAAAATCTTTAAGGCTGACGCTCTATAGCTAAGAAGAGATTTTGCCAACATAATGTGAAATATTTTTAAAATATTGTCGTGCTTTGTATTTTGGGGCCACACTAGTAAACATAGCTATGTATGTATACATCGATATATGTATGAGCATATTTCCTCGATAAATTCGAGATTAGTGTTAAATTATGAAAAATGTTTTCACATATTGAAAAGTTGAGGGGTGGATAAATGACTGGCAGCCCATGTTGATGACGCTGCTGATACTCGACGGAAACTGAACATAAATGTGCAGATGTGCAGACACACACACACATACGGATATGCACATGAACAAATAAATCCCGGATATGTCAATAATTCTCGCAAATGGACGGGCACGAATGCACCGACTGTGCCAGACACCATGTTCGCCACAAGAAACATGCAACACGGACACATGGAATGCAATAGTGCGACTACTAGTCTTTATGTTCCGAGGCGCCACATGACACCGAAAAGAATTTCAGGGAGCTGTGAGCAGAAACAATAACGCATTCTCATGTACGAGCGAATGCGAATGTTTACACAAACAATGTAGATTGTTCGCACATAAATCTCATGCCTTAATGCACAACAAATGTGATATAATCACAAATACATGCATACATACAATAGACAGGGGTATGCACACACACACAAACTCCAGAACAAACTGATTTAAAATAAACACGTTAATTATACGCACCGATTGATAATTTTGAAATTGCCATAATTTTGACATTTTATTAACACAGCTTTTCTCTGCATATTTGCATATCTTCATATGTACATGAATTGTTTATATGTCTGCTTTTTGAATGAAAAACAACTCGAGTTAATGATAACATTAATTAAAATGGCAATGATATATTTTTTCGCTTCAAATAATTGGCCATCAATATGAGATGTTGTGCTAATTAACGGCTGTATCGAAAATGTTTTAAGGCAAAAGCCATTGTGCTTATTAAATTCATATATGGAGGTGCTTGTTGAAGAATGGCATGGCTAGTATGGAAAGTTTTATTTGAAAATATGAAATTAATATAGATTTCCTAGAGACTATATGATTTTCTCTTTGCACTGGTACTATACTATAGAAAATAAAAAAATATGGATATAAAATTAATAGGTGAGTTATTTCATGTCAAGCTGTACGATTTTTAACCTGTTGTGTAGTTGTGTGTGATGGCATGTGTACTTTATTACTTGGTGCGAATTTTTAAACGCAAATTCGGCAAGTGAGTTGTGCTTCTCGTTCGTTTGTGAGAATCATCTCCTTATAGAGGCCGGGTTTGATGTTGAAAAGTCGCTGCGAAGCCACTTGAAAAGACTTTTGACATGGTCGAAATCATTATCGTGGTAGTCTGCAGCCAAGTAATAAATGTCACCATTCCATTTGTAAATAAATTTGCATTCTATTAAATATAGATGCAAAATGGTCTTGAGCCAGGACAATATCCCAGTTCAAATCAAATATTGATTACAGACCAAAAAATACAAACGAAAAAACTAAATTTTAAATATTTTAATATAGCCAAACCAAAAAATAAAATTATTGAAAAAACCATTTTATAAATAAATAAAAATTTTAATTATTTTAAACCATGATTATAACGCAAGGGTACCAATATGTTTTTATTATATATATCGAAATAATACTTCAAGTCAATTCAAAAAGTAAATATAATGCAGCAGTCTTCAAAACATAAGGTTTTTACCCTAAATATTGGGGGTAATGCGTGCAGTTTCAGTCGTTTGGTTGGTTGTATTTCTATTGTATTTTAGTTCCAAAAGTACAAATTTTGAATATCCACGTACACAGTGCAAGATAACCTAATTTCGTGATTCTAGCCATTTCCTCGCTACTAGATTTATTACTTTTCCCATTTTTGCCGTAAAAATAAGAAATGAAGTACGAATTTAAAAAAATCTTTATTTTGCGTGTCTATGCAGTTAGAGGAATGTATAACCCGAATTCCATGACGGTACTATTTTTATCCCCTTTTTCTCATTTTACCTCTTAAAAGAAATTTCGAAAATCCGTTTTAATTTACGTGTCTATGCAATTAGACGGATGTACAGAGCGAATCTCGTTATTCTAAGTGTAACCGGTTGGTTGGTACCATTTTTATCCCTCTGTTCCCATTGTATCCCTTGAAAGAACGAATTTGGAAAATCTTTTTATTTTGCATGTAAAGAGTGATTTTTTTGAGGTTAGGATTTTCATGCATTAGTATTTGACAGATCCCGTGGGATTTCAGACATGGTGTCAAAGAGAAAGATGCTCAGTATGCTTTGACATTTCATCATGAATCGTCTTACAAACGAACAACGCTTGCAAATTATTGAATTTTATTATCAAAATGCGTGCTCTGTTAAGAAAGTTCATTGCGCGCTTCCATTTTATGGTCAGTTTAATCGACCCACTGAAGCGGCTATTCGGGCTATTGTGACTAAATTTCGCACCAAATTTACATTGTTGGACATTAAACCACCAACACGCTTACGTAGAGTGCGAACTGAAGAAAATATCGCAGCTGTATCGGCCAGTGTTAATGATGACCACCAATTTTCGATTCGTCGCCGTTCGCACCAATTGGGTCTCTGTTACTCAAAAACGTGGAAATGCCAAAATTGGACTAAGCGGATGGACCACCTAAGACGCAGCCGCGGTCAACATTTAAATGAAATTATCTTCAAAAAGTAAATGTCATGGACCAATCTAACGTTTCAAATAAAGAACCGATGAGATTTTGCAAATTTTATGCGTTTTTTTTTTTAAAGTTATCAAGCTCTTAAAAAATCACCCTTTATAAGACGTATTCATGCTAGTGTTCTTTCAACAGACTGGCGCGCGTCTTAGATTTTTATGTCGACCAAGAATATATTATATACTTTATAGGTTCCAGGTCGATATTTCAAAGTGTTACAAACGGAATTACAAACTTAGTATACCCCCATCCTGGAGGTGGAGGGTATAATATAATAAATTGTGACGTAATTTGTAGTTTTTCTTGCAATCACCGCTGTTTATGACCGAAAATACAAACTTTGTCCAGCTGATGACATACAGTGAGGACTAAACCAAACATTAACTTCGAATAGTGTCATGATATTATATTGAACTTGTACAGATATTTAAATTATATTAAACTTCATAAAAATTCAACCCAACAATGTTCATGTTCACAGCAACCTAAGCCACCACCAGCTTAAAAGTCAATAAAAACAGCAGCATTAACTTTCACCAACTATTTTCTTTGAGAGTCAAGCCTAAGTCACTTTAGAGAGCAAACACAAATATATTCATCAAAATGTCAACTTTGGGATAATATCAATGTGACTTATACCACTTTCAAAAACAAACAATTCATATGCATAATTAAGTTTGTACATATACATATGTGTGTCTGCGTGTGCGTGTCATGGTTAAATTGAATTGTATTGTCTATCTTAATTTAGTTCAGTTTAATTTCATTTTATTACAATTTAATACCAAATTTAGCATTATTTTATTATTTTGGATTTGCCAGCAAATTTCGTTTTATTGCAAAACAATTTTTGTATTGTTTTTTTTTCGTTGTTGTTCTTCCTCTACAGCTTCCTGCAGCTTCCTTCCAGCAGTAAATCTCCTTCGATTTCGATGGTATTGTTTGCCTGCGAGGAATGAGGGTCCCTCTAAAATTTGCATAGAATTTATACAGGATATTTACATATTAGCATAACAAATTCTATATGTTTTAAATCCTATAAAATCTCTCCCCCAAAATAAAACCAAATTTGTTTGTTTGTGCCACAGCAACAGCAACAACAGATACTGTGAAAAGACACAAATTTGGAGATTGTTTTCAAATACGAAGATACCAATCTTAATACGTCCATGCATATGTCTGTAGGTATGCCTATGCCGATGGATGGAGGTATTTATGTAGGCTCCTTATGTTCCTTCACAATAGATACATTGTATTTAGGCTGTGCATGGCTGTGTGTGTGTCTAATGCCATTTTTATGGCCATCGGGATCTGCTAAAAAGGAGACATAAATCCTCAATTATATCCGGCGGATGACATATGTCACCAGTGAAAGGATTACGTGCTCACATAAATCACTTCTCTATCTTCGGCATCCTTGGAAAAGTTATTGAAATTTGTCTTCGTTCAATACGCTTTGATGGGATATAGATCACATCCGCTGGAATGATGTTGGATGGCCATTGTTTTCTGACACTCTCCATATACATGCGTATTTATAAGCCAGATCCCATTATAATAGCCCCATTTAATAGCCTACCCTGGACAATAGGGCTTTCAATAATCACCAACATTCATAGTAATATGAAGCATGTTGGGGGGTTGGGACATCAATAATATTGCCCAGAGGGGGGAATCATTTTAAAATATTCCTTTTGGGCAGGCAAAAGTTTTCCTTTGTACAATTTTAGTGAATTGTGTAGAAATATTTAATATCTTCATCTTACAAAAGCTGTCAATATGTAAAGGTTATAAATATTTTACATGGGTAACGGGTGTTTTTTAGAGGTTCGATTTTTTGATAACTTTTAAACGTTCATAATTTGCCCCTATGCTCCTCAAAGGAGTAAAAGGAATAAATATATAAATTGGCCAGATATTATCAATTCTGCTTAGCTTGATTTGTCGTGTTATCATACAAAAGCTATCAATATGTGAAAGTTATAAATATTTTACATAGGTAACGGGTGTTTTTAGAGGTTCAATTTTTCTATAATTATTAGACGTTCTTAAATTGGTCCTATGCTACTCAAAAGGTCTAAAAGGACATATATAAATTGGTCAAATTTGGAAACGATAGTATCAATTGTGCTTAGTTTGATTTGCCGTTTTCAATTTTACCATTACGTGCGTCTTATGTTCGATCAACTGAGCTCAAAATCAACTGGATTATGACAACTGAATGTCGACCAACTGTTTTATCGAAATAATCAGTGGGATGAAGATCATTATTGGCTCAATGGAAATGTCAATAAGCAATATTGTCGCATTTGTCCACATAAGATTCACGAGCAACAGCTATGTCCTCAAAAAGTCCCTGTTTGGTAGTAAGGAGTAAAACTCCGCTTAGTTTTTAAAAACATTAGAACTTACTTATCGAAGTTTTATTAATACTAAATATTTTTCAAAAATTTCTCTCATAATTTTACGAATTGAGGTCCATTAAAAATACTTACAATTCGTCAAAATGATAAAAGGGATTAAAAAATTATAAAATTTTCTATTTTTTTTAAATACCACAATTCCTAAAGCGGGGAAAATGTATTCCAAAATTGTGATTTTTTTATTTTATCATTTGTATCTGTTTTGATGAGTCCTATGTCTTTTTATATTTAGGACTTCAATTCTTAAAATAATGATAGATGTTAACTGAAATGACCAAAACTTGTATTTTTTGTAAAAAATTATTATTAATAAAAACTTCAATAACTCAGTCATTTACTAATGGATAAAAAGAACGCGGCGTTTTACTCCTTACTAAATGTGTTATTTAAATAAATTTACAAGTGATACGGTTACCAGAAAAAAAATAATGTGCAAAACATTTCTAAAGTTGAAAAATAGCCAAAATGTATAAAAAATGTGTTTACTGGACAAAAGCACACAAATTTCCCAAGTTTTCTTAAATAAGCTATAAATCTATCGAAAACTCCAGGTTTCTTCTTTTCAGATCCGGTGAGAAAGTCAAAATCGGTTGATAACAATCTAAGTTACAGGCTTATAAGTGTGCAAATGTAGAAAACCCGGGTTTTCCTCGTAACTCGAGATTTTGAGGGTGTCTGGGAAATTTCAAATACAGATTCTTGTTCCTACCTAAAAGAAAAATAATATCACTCCCAGAGTTTTTGTACTGTCGCACAGTGTTATCCACTTCAGTCAATTTTCAAATTGAAATTTTGTAATCTTATTATTTTATTTCAATTTAAAGAACACCCTTTGGAGTAGGCCATAATACTCACACTTCCTTATTCGGAAACGTGCAAATTTTGCCTAATAATATGTTACGGATGATTTATTTTGATGTTCAACAATGGGGTAAATATGTCACCATTCCACTAAAGAACAACCCGAAGATTTTCTATGGAATTGCATGCTTTCGAGCTATTTTCCGTGTCAATTTTTTTTCATTTTTAGCACTCGAAAATCGATCGAAAATCCACATAGTTTATATTTGAAGTGTGTGAATAGGAAACTTTGCGGAAATCAGAGCATAAAAATAACTTATTCGAACCGACGTGGCTTTTTCCCATCTTTGGCGGCTGTTTTTATTAATTTATCGGCTTAAAAAGGATGCTAAAAATTATGGTACAGTCAAACCTGGTTAAGTGGGAATTTTTTATTGGTCTCTGCACGCTTCACACAAGCAACCTCAAACCCCTTACAAAACCTCCCCTTTGTAAGTGGGATTGATTTTTCGTGATTTACCTCTTTAACTGTATTTTTTAATCGTTTACTTCTAAGAGTGGGATTTCGCTTTCAATATGGTATAGAGCTCCACATAGTGGGATTTTTTCAATTGCTTACTAGGACAGATATTTATTTGTCATTGTGGTCCTTCATTTGAACGACAAGGTAAACTGAAAAGATTTAAAAATCGAGTTCGAAGTTCGGTTTGTGACATGAATAGAGGTTTGCCAAATTAAAAATGTTCCAATAGGCGGAAGCGACATTAAAGGCAAGATTTTAAAGATGGCAGCATCTCTCAAAACGACGCTGGCTTTATTTATAAATGGGAAACTGTGTTAGTTGGAAATCTCTATAAGTAGGAATAAACGGTCTATCCCTTGAGCTCCCATTTATTCAGGTTCGACTGTATTGACAGTTCTATGTTCCGTTATTGGAATATGGCCTGTTTTCCCAAATTCGTTGAACTTTTTTCGAGCGCCAAGAAGTTTTGGAGGGTTTGGTTCAACGTGATACACATGTCCAGTATAGTTTCAGACTCATGAGTGTCTCAGACTTCATGTCCTTGGTGGTGCTTCGGTGGACTTTTTGGGACATCCAATAAGAACAAATATTTTCAGCGCTGGTAGAACTAATGTCTAAGGCTAACACAATCTCACAGTATATCGCATTTGTGATTTTAGATTAATAGTTTTTGCACAGCATCAATGTTTTGTGGCACAACAACTGCTTCTGGATGAACTAAGCGTTCAAACTCATGTCACTAAGGATGGGGTTTCATCGCCCAAAGTGGAAAAAAAACAATCATCGCACGAAAATGTTCACGAGTCAGATCCATTTTTTTGCAGACACACAGCTAATAAATAACGTCAAATGACATAAAGAGCGTCCAAATAACAAAACATTTTGAATAAGGTTATTTGTAAAAAAAGGTCAAACATTCCATTCAACTGGCACCAACACCGCGATCGGCATTTGTTCAAGGACAAACTCAATAAATTCGTCCTTGCAAGCGCGAGTTGACCGCAGCCAAACTCATTCTATTCATTCATCGCCAAAAGTAGATGTGGGTTATTTATGCACCATTGTCTTATTTTGGTTGAAAATCGTAAAAAATCATTGCATAGAAATATTCACTAGTATATTCCATTTTTTCGCTGACAAATTTCAGTAACTACTAAACGAAGAAGCATTATTTTGTAATAGTAAGAAACAACACAAGGCTCAAATGACAAAACCTTCTTAAGAAGGTTATGGTTAAAAATTACAAACTTTCCATTGAAAATATTAGTATTTATTCGCTTAACAAGAACGTACAGATGGACGTACCGAGTCTAACATTTGTATGACAAATCTCACTCACTGTTGTCAACAGCAGAAGTTATAATTATTGAAAGTCCCCTCCCTACCAAGGTATCAACATGGGTATGTCTTGCTACGATTTCGAAAACTCAGAATGTTAGCTAATTTAGCATGACGTTGCCTAGATTTATGTCAGAAGAAATTTACTTTCGATATTCGTATTCGATTCAGCGGAACTAGTTCTTAAATGTGAATGGTTTTTATAATTCATTTCTTTTGAAGTGTCGCACACGCCTCACATAAAAAATCGAAATATCGTTTTGTTATTTAACGTTATTTAGAGCAAAATCTTTAAATTTCTCGTCTGGTTGACATTTTGTTAAGTCGTTAAATTAGAATATCGTTCATACATTGTTAATAATGGCAGCGGTTGAATTTATGAATATATTTATGGCAATTAGTCTCAGAAGATGATTGTATTACAAGCGATCTTCTTGGGTTTCTAGATAGAGATTCAAATATTATAAAATTCGATTACTGTTACTATCCGCGTTTGCCGTATGAGAGTCTGGTAAAATTTCTTTTCAAAACATGTTTCCATGTAAATAAATATAAATATTTGCTGTTTGGTAAACCTTGTTTCCAAATAAATATGTTTGAAGACTGAACGTAGTATACGTTTAAGTTACCGTGGTCTGAAGATTATGGTGGAGGGCATACCTGAAGATTCAGGCCGGCCGGTTTTAAGTATCTTAATATCTGTATGTTCTTCTTCTTCTCTTTTCTAATACTATGGACTATGATAAACCGGCTGTACAAAACCACTTGTCATTTCAATAAATACTCGTTTCGTTTTCAATATTTTCCAAACAATTAACAATTGTTAAAATGACTGTGACACAGAAAAGAGCAGCAATTCAGCAATGAGACGAGACTGACAGACGAACGCAGTTCAGTTGAATTCAGCTGCACATGGTCGCTCAATTAAATTGCAAATTCTGAAGCAAACAAGCAAAACTAAGCAGCAGAAATATACCGTGAAAATTATGAAAAATATTGGCAGCAATGACAGCAGCAGCGGTGGCGGCGAGAGAAAAAAAAAAAACATAATCCCATCGTAAATAAAGACTCGTAAGTGCGCATTTAACGACGGTGACAGACGACATTGAGAAATGAATAATATTTTTCTGTTTCTGTTGAAAGTCACTTTTATTTTTAGGCGTAAACTAAGATTAACTCAAATGTATCTCATGGATCAGGGACCAAACAGACACAGAAACATGTACGCACATCTGTACGTGCGTTTATTTGCGTGCCCCACATAAATTTACATTAAATTTTTTGGGGGTGCGAGAAGCGACAATACAAATGGAGAGGATTTAAAACGCATCAACTCCGGCGGCTCCAGCTCTTTCTTAATAAGTGCGGCCGTCAGGCGGTCTGGCCTGTCTGTTGGCTGTCATTCGGCGGGGATTATATATTGACCCATTTATGATGCTTTACATACCGATGTACTTAGTACGGCTACTCGTTCGCTCACTCGCACCACCAACACTGGTGTCAATCTTTACATATGGCCACAGTGGCTGACGCGGCGGCTGTCATTGTTGTCTTTATGTTAATTGACCATGTGTGTCATCAAATGGTTTAACATTTACAATGGATTTTACACAGCCAGATTTATAAACTCAGCAAAAAAGGGTGATTCTAAATGTCGAAATTAGTACAACAATTATATATACAGTAGGATTAATAAATTAAATGCTTCCGAGGGTCTATTAATTCAGAACAAATTTTGGACAAAAATGCAAAACATGATTTTTGGAGGTGTTTTCAGGAGCGTTTAGCTCACAGATGGCTTGGCCCAGTGAAGAAATATTTTGCAGATTATCATTAAACAATCCAATCTTTATTTTCGTGTGGTGACTGGAAATTGTTTTTCCATTTGTATGGCCCGCGACCGACCCAGCCTAATATAAAGCATAAACTAAGAATTACACTGTGCTACATAAAATAATGAAGTTGAAAACTTCGGGAAGTGATATTCTATTAGCTATTGTCGAGTAGAAAAAGAATCTGTATTAGAAATTTCACAGACACCTTCAAAATCTTGAGTTACGGGTAAATATCCGGTTTTTCGTACCATTGCCGACTTATAAGCCTGTAACTTAGTCGGTTATCAGCGGACCTGGAGCTTTCGATCGATTCATAGCTTATTTAATAAAACATAAAAAATAAGTGTGCTTTTGGACAGCAAACACACTTTTTAAACAATTTTTAGCCATTTTTCGAATTCGGCAATTATTTTGCTTTGGTAACACAGTGCGACAATTTTACATTTATTTTACTGGAAAGACAATATACATGTTAAACTAGAGATCGTATGTATAAAAGTCGTGTACTCAATTTTTCATTTGTTGATCCTTTATCCTTTTTACAGGACTTTTAATTTCCAAAGGATATAGATGTTTAAATAATTTATATTCATACCTTAACGAGTCGTACAAAGGCGATATGGACATCAAATGCAAGAGAAGAATATCTGTTAAAATATTTAAATATAATGCTTTTGTCTGTATTATTTTAAAATTAACAATAATTTCCAGTTTTCCATCATATTTATTTAGTTTATTCATCTTTTTCTATTTAAGGAGGAAATTAAGATGGCTGTTAATGCTAAACTAATATAGGTAGACACATGAAATTAAAAGTATTTTTTACAGTCATTTTTCTCTTTCATTTGATAACCATATCGCCTGTGTATGGCTCTCGATATCCTTTAGAAATTCAAAGTCCTGTAAAAAGGAGAAAATATCACCAAATGAAAAACTGAAACACAGTTACAGTTTCACATGTTATCTCTAGTTTCATATGTATATGGGCTTGTACAGCTCCAAAAAGTACAGGCGCACGGTGTAATATTATCACTTTATAAATTTATTTCATTAACACATTTAGTAAGGAGTAAAACGCCGCTTTGTTTTTCAAAATAATTGACTGAGTTATTGACATTTTTATTAATACTAAATTTTTGCCAAAATACAAGTTTTGGTCATTCCAGTTCACGTCTCTCATTATTTTACGAATTGAAGTCAATAAAAATACATACAATTTATCAAAATAGATAGAAAGAATGAGAAAAAAGCATGGCGACCATTTCAATAAAAAAAATCCCCAATTTTGGAACATATTTTTCCCATTTTGGGAATTCGGTTATTTGAAAAAAAAAAATGAAAATCTAGTAGTATTTTTATCGTTTTTATCATTCCCTGGATACACTATTTTGGAAGGCTTTCAACAAATTCTCTTTTGTATGCACTCTTGTCATGATCAACTACCTCGGAAATCGTTATAAATTATCTCACGAAAATGTTCACGAGTTAATTCCATTTCATTGCGGACAATCAACGTCTAAATAATTTGATTGTGAACCTAATGATCAAGAACTGTAATTGGTGGGAAATGGGTGCGCCATGTAACATATTAAATTTGAACTACGATTACTTTGACTTTGAAAGGTACAATAACATTCATTTTTATTTTTATTTTCAAGGTTTATGTTTGACATTTGCAAAATGAGACGCTATACGCTTGAACAAAATTGGGAAATATTAAAAACTTACTTCCAAAGTAACGCAAACTGTAAGAAATTTACGTGGACATTTTTCGAGAAGAGGTCGGCCTTCAGTTAAGCCTTCATGAAGCTCATTTTCATCTCTGTGCTATGTCAATGAGCAAAATTGCCGTACATGGGGTTCAAGGAACCCCCACGTGACTATGGAGAAGCCAATGCACCCACAACGAGGCAATGTTTGGCGTGGATTTTGAGCTGTACTGAAAAATTGTGTTGATCAGATGAGGTACTGCCGAGCCAGTCGTGGGAGTCATATGAATGATATTATGTTCCATTATTAAATGACAAAATTCAACCTTTCAAATAATACCAGAGATATGTGGATATGGATATATCGACGAACTTGTCCGAAATGTAAATAAAGTGGGAATTCGCTTCTCATTTCATACCATGTGATGGTATAGTATCATGGAATATTGGAATAACTCTGAGAACATATTTTGAGGTATGGTTCAAATCAGGTGTTTTGAGGCCTGTTCTAAGTCTGGTCATATGGAACAGATATCGAACATGTTCAAGACATGTCTTAGGCCGTCAGTTCACTCCTCCATTGAAAAACCCATGTCAAAATGAGAGGTCCACTTCATATGTTTGCTTTAGATTTCAGACCAGTATCAACCCACCAGGGACCAGTCACAGGACTAGTTCTGTAACAGTTCATTTTTGCTTGGAATTGAGAAATTGTCTTCATTATTATTAAAATCTTCATCTGTCAAACAACGGCTTCTTCTGAACAAGAAAATCGTCCTCCACTCATATCGTCGTTTGTGCCCGTGGACCAGGAGAAGCCATCGCGTGTCATGTTAACACTCTTAACCCATTATTTCGATATTTTGCGTCATTTACTCTGATTATAGAAATCTAACCATTTCCCATCAATCCTCTCCTGTTCGTGACCACGTCTAATGTATCGGCAATACATATAAAAGAATTAGTTAATTTCATTATTGTTGATTCTAATGAACATGTTCATAAAATATTTCGTCAAATCAATGAATTTCCATGTATGTTAGTAAAATGTCTGCATTTTCTTTGGTTTACGTCGCCATTCTCACGGCAGCGTCAAGTAGTACCTTAATGCACCGTTTTTGCTTTATCCTCTTGATAAATAACGCAAAGGATAATTCTTTCAGTGCGATTTGAACTTGATTTGCTCACAGACACCTACACGCAGACGGAATATATTTTCCCCATCTCATTCATATAGATTTTCATTCATTAGACTTCATGTCTGTGAGTTGCACACCTACACACGTAGATTGCCAATATTGTAGCCGTAGTCGCAGATATACATGCGAATGTATCTGTGTGCTCCACACATTTCATGTACAAATGACATTTTATCAATATTGTCTCTGTGTGCGTGTGGGAGCGAATGTTTGCCTGAGCGAGAGAGAGAGAGTGAGTGTGGGAGCCGGGTTGTTAATTTTAGCATTTGATATGATTTCATGAAAAGGTCATCGAAGGTGATTTGTCACTTAATGGCGCCACCTACACAGAACCGATACAATTTCACTTGGAATGGCTTTTCTGTAATTCAAAGAAAAGCGATTTAAAAAATCTATCAATTTCATATGGAAATTTAAGAACAACGACCGGGGTTTCTAATGAAAACCATGCAAGGACATCATAATGTCAAACTTACGATTTATGTAGATTTTGATGGGCCAATAGAATACATACCTGGAAAGAAAGTAAAAACGTGTTAGTTTGAAATATTAAAGAATTGCAAATTAATATATAAGATCAAGAATCGAAATAATTTTATTGTTTTATTAAAGCTGGAGAAAAACATCAGCATTACCACAAACTGTGTAATCCATTAAAGTTTATTGCCTATATTTTACATTCATTTGTTAATTTCAAATTAATTCTAATAATAAATAAAGAAATACACGTGTCGAGAACAACTTATTTCCACATACAAATGCTAAACTGTTTTAATAAAAAATAGCATAATTGTCTATATAGTCTGCAATATACTTACTATATGTTTGAATCTATATTTGGCTATTGAGTTGACTATATAGTCAGCATATATATGTTATGTTATATGTTTTTGCATAAGGATGACTAAGTGTTTGACTATATTATTGGCTATGGAGTTGTCTACGTATTTGAATATATTGTTGCCTACATATGAAATGTCTGAGTATATATATTAACTGACTATAGAGTTGACTATAGGTTACTATATGTTTCACTCCATTGAATAGAGTTGACTATGTAGTGACTATAGTGTATGGTTTACTATTGAGTTGACTGTATGTTTGACAATATTTCTGACTATATGTTGGACATTAATGTTGACTATATGTTTGATTATTTTGATGACTATAGGACTAATCATAATGGTGACTTTTTGGATATATTGTTGGCTATAAGGTTTGTATAGAAGACTATATGTTTGACTGCATTGTTGAATAGAGTTGAGTATGTAGTGACTATAGTGTATGGTTTACTTTAGAGTTGACTATATGTTTGACAATAATGTTGACTATATGTTGGGCATTAATATTGACTATTTGGTTGACTATATGGCTGACTATAGGACTAATCATAATGGTGACTGTATTGACTGTTTGGCTATATTGTTGATTATATGGCTGACTATCAGCCTAGTCTTTACATCCTACTATTTTGTTGGCTATATGACTGACTATAGGACTAATCATAATGGTGACTTTTTTTATTGAATGAATATAGACTAGTCTATACATCTGACTATTTTGTTGGCTATATGGCTGACTATAGGACTAATCATAATGATGACTATAATGACTATAGTGTTGAATACATGGCTGACTATCGGCTAATCTATACATCTGACTACTATTTTGCTATATTGTTGAATATATACAGTCAACCGTATTATTGTATATGTTTGGCTACATGGCTTACTGTCGGTTTGATTTTATTTTTGACTATATAGGACTGGCGAAAATTGGTGACTATATTTTTTACTACATGACTAAATGTTTGACTATTTATTGTAGACAATATGGCTTACTATCGGTTTGAAATAGGACTGAATACAAGATTGGCAATAGGACTGGCGAAAATTGGTAACTATATATAGTTGACTATGTGGCTGACTATTGGCTTGTTTAAGACCTGTTCTAAGACTGGTCATATCGAACATGTTCAAGACATATCTTAGGTGGCCAATTCACACCTCCACTGAAAACCCCATGCCATGACTTTTGGCTTGTTTATACATCTTTTGTGAATTGTTGACAATATATTTGACTTTAGGGATGACTATATATTTTGCTATATTGACATACATATTGTAGTGTACTGTTGTATATGATTGGCTATGTTATAGAGTATATAGCGGACTATCGGTATGACATGGTCATTGATGGCTATAATGTTCACATAGTCTTGACTATATATTTGATTGTTTATTTGAGTATATGGCTGACTATATTTTTGATTATATGATTTACGGTATGTTTCACTATGTATTATATTTCCCTATTTATTATTATTTCATATTTTTGGCCATATGAGTGGCTATGACGTTGTATTGTTGTGACTATATGGTTGACTATGGATGATTAACTGTAGCTTTTTTATAAAAACGTCTTAAAAGTTGCGTGGTTGGAAGATTGTCATGACGAATATTAAAAAAAAATGTCTGGATTAAAATTTGTCAAGTTCAACCTCGTGAGTGTTCTAATCGTGAGTGATTTCCTTCTCATTGCTGTAATTACAGAGACGAGAAGAATTACAGAATGTTTATTAATTAATCTATTGGTTGTAAAGGGTGATTTTTTAAGAGCTTGATAACTTTTTTTTAAAAAAAAACGCATAAAATTTGCAAAATCTCATCGGTTCTTTATTTGAAACGTTAGATTGGTCCATGACATTTACTTTTTGAAGATAATTTCATTTAAATGTTGACCGCGGCTGCGTCTTAGGTGGTCCATCCGCTTAGTCCAATTTTGGCATTTCCACGTTTTTGAGTAACAGAGACCCAATTGGTGCGAACGGCGACGAATCGAAAATTGGTGGTCATCATTAACACTGGCCGATACAGCTGCGATATTTTCTTCAGTTCGCACTCTACGTAAGCGTGTTGGTGGTTTAATGTCCAACAATGTAAATTTGGTGCGAAATTTAGTCACAATAGCCCGAATAGCCGCTTCAGTGGGTCGATTAAACTGACCATAAAATGGAAGCGCGCAATGAACTTTCTTAACAGAACACGCATTTTGATAATAAAATTCAATAATTTGCAAGCGTTGTTCGTTGTAAGACGATTCATGATGAAATGTCAAAGCATACTGAGCATCTTTCTCTTTGACACCATGTCTGAAATCCCACGTGATCTGTCAAATACTAATGCATGAAAATCCTAACCTCAAAAAAATCACTCTTTATATTTACAACAATTATTTGTTTTCATATTTGGCCATCGATTCCATCGTGTGTACATCAATGTTCAACAATAAAAATTAATTTATTCGTTAGACAGAATAAAATCCTGGTCTTTCGAAGACGATTTTTATTTTTCCGAAAAACCACTGCATTTTTTGAATTTCCATTTTGGTCAAAAATATAATTATATATATTACTTTCACCCATTGCACATAAAAATATATATTTCTTATATGTCAATCAGCCATTGGAAAGACTAATATATGACTAAAAAAATACTCAAATCACAATAAATTTAAAAGAATTTAAATTTTTAATGTGTTGATAATTTTGTTAACAATGCTACTGAAGAACAACTGACATTGTAGCAGTTTCGTTGCAACAACCGGTAGTGGAGCTGTTGCTAATTCAATTATGCCAGCTTCCCCTTCTAATCGAAAGCATAACTGATGCCATTCGCTTCACATTCTTCAGCATAGCTGGGCCTTTGACTGCTACTGCTACGACTACAGCTTAGGGCATATGCTATTTTACCTACCAAATAACGATTATGAATTTTTGGTTCTTGGCGAGGCGATGCTGCCACATTTTTTGATCCAATTAAAACTTAAATAAATCATTAATGAAATTAACGTCAAAAGCCACATCATTTTATCGCAACCAGCAGTATTCTCCGTTCGTTTCGTTTCGGTTAACAATGT
Source organism: Polietes domitor (assembly GCA_947397865.1). Taxonomy (NCBI): domain Eukaryota; kingdom Metazoa; phylum Arthropoda; class Insecta; order Diptera; family Muscidae; genus Polietes; species Polietes domitor. The sequence continues at coordinate 6,277,955 of OX377621.1, read as the reverse complement.
GAGAAATAATCTGCAAAACACTTTCAAAAGTACTTTTCGCTCCTCGCTGTATTTGTGAACTCATTAAGGCAAAGTTTTGCCAACTGTTAAGCGCAGCCCGTTCCACCTCCCCTCCGCCCAACCAGTCAAGGAAACGCTGGTTGTCGCCCATCTAAGTACGAGGACATGAAGAGTTCCCGCGGAAAGGGGACTGCTAACGCCATGAACAATAAACTTAAGGTTCTTCTCCAGTTGAAGACGAAGAAGAATAAGAAATAACATAAAATAAAAAAATCTTCGAAGAAAAAATTGTATATGAAATCATTAATAATGTTTAACGACAACGCATAGCAGCGAAAGAAATTGATGGCATAAAAGTTAACAATAGACTTTTTCGATTTACTTTCTGTTTTTTTTTTTTTGCTTCGTTGAATTTTTCAGAATGTTGCCTGGTGTCGCTCTTTCTCTGTCGGCCGATTTCCCGCCTGCCATTGTGAAACGGAAACGGAAATGATGGCTATGCCTTGACTTCGCAATGAAAATGGCGAATGACACAAACAGGCGCACGAAAAAAATGATTGAAATGAACACAGAAAAAATATTCATTCATTCATTTCACACTTTTCCTTCATCCATCACAAAACACAACACAAACACGAAAACAGTCGCGTTTCTCATTGCAAAACCATTAAATAGGGAAAGTATTTTCGAATTTTAATTAAATTCAGATGAAAATTTTAATTTTTTCTGCGTGACCGAATGCGAGTGTATGTGGGTGGGAGTTCTGGACGAGAGTATGTGAATAAAGCTGGGGAATTTTTTTTATATTTCAACTCTTTCGTACCAGTACAATGGGCGCCTGTCAATGTCTATCGCAAATTTTCTCATTCTAAAATAAATTATGAATAAACTACATAAACTAAGATGGAAATTTGAAATGGCTGTTAATTCTAAACTATTACAAATAAAAGCATACAAACTAATACACATGAATTTGAAGTATATTTATATTTATTTTTATTTTTATATATTTTTACTAAAATAGTATTAACTTTGGTTCTGTAAGATATTGAAACATTTTTTCCAGGAGAATCGCTCAAAAAACCAACTACAATTACAAAAAATAAAATGAGCGTTGGCACGGTAGAAATATTGCTGGGTAACTATGCCCAGGAAAATTAATGGAGGTTGGTCTGGTCATTTAACCCAGCTAGGGACGACTCCGGGGCAGATTTGTTCCTTACTGTCTTAACAAAAATTATAAAAATTTCATAAGAGCGGTGGAACAAATTTTATAAAAAACAATCGGCTAAACCGACTTATATATATCCTCACTCTCAGAGAACATGTGTATGGAAGGACTTTATTTTTGCTTAGCACCGGAGTTGGTTTGTGCCAATTTGACCAAGCTTCCACATTTGTAAATAATTGCAAAAAAACATTAACTATGAAGTCGTAATAGGTTTCAGGCATCGGCATTTAATTCTGCCTAGAATAGAGACAATTGTGTGGGAGGTACAAGAAGAGGCGTGGCTAAAGCGTAAATTTTTTATATTTAAAGTAATTATGAAATCATTTCCAAATATCAAATTGCAAATAATTTTGACTACCCGTGTGGATGTTATATCGACTTTATTGTAACTAAAGTGTATGCCACTTTGTGAGGGAAGTACCAGAAGGGGTGTGACAATATCGCCCATATTCTATGTGAACGTAACGTCTATAAAAGCATTACCAAATATCAAATTTCACAGTATTCCGATCATCCATATATAAGTTATAACAGCTTTAATTTTACTTAGATTAGTGTGATTTGTGTGGGAGGTACTGGAAGGGGCGTGGCAAAACCCGCCATATTTCATACACTTAAAGTGATTAGAAAAACTTTATCAAATACCAAAATATAGATTATTCCGAATATCTTTGTGGAAGATATATTGGTTTTAATTTAACATTGGAATTTGGGCTATTTCTGTGGGAGGTACCAGAAGGGGCGTGGCAATTTCGCCCATCTTCGAACTTAAACTAAGTTTGGGAAAAATATTACGATGTGCAAAGTTTGAGTCGATCCCTAACTCCTTTCGAGAGTTATCGTGTACAACAGCCAGCCAGACGGACGGACATGGACACCTTAAAAAGTCGTGAAACGGATTTGGTCTAAACATACTTAGGGTCTTAAGTCACTCCTTCAATGCGTTACACTTTTTTTCTGTCCCAAATGATATATACCCTCCTACACTGTAGAGTGAGGGTATAATAATTTGTGTATAGGCGCCCCCTTAACGAGTGGAGATTGGGGGAATGTGTGTTCGAAAAAAATGTTGGGGTGGGAAAATTAATGGGAGTCGGTCGGTCTTACATTTAATCCCTCTGGGGGCGAGTCCGAGTTTTGCGGCTTTTTTGTGTATTTTTACACTTTATCCCTCACCTTTGACCATTTGACCCCCATTTTTTGGCTTATGATTTGTTTACCGAATACCATTTCCAGCCGCTCCATCGGTGCCATCACGATGTACAGGAGTTGTTGTAATAAGAAATGCTGACATTGCTAGAACACAATTTCCAAGACTCTTATAAAAGATTATCGTCGCAGTTATCAGTGTTGTAGGAGAATAAAGCGTCTAAGTGAGATTTGGGTAGGTTTTGACGAAAGAAGTGGCGTACTTGCAGAAATACGTTAAAAAATCTGGAGTTGATATCGACTACATATCATAGTGCTCCCACTATGGTCACAATATTCACAAAAATTGACTGAGATCATTTCCACATTACCGGCGATATTTGGCCATGAAAATTTTAGATTTTGCCACAAACTTCCGCATCAACCTCCGTATGTAGTGCCAGCTAAATTTGACAAAGAATTCGGTTGCCTGTTTTTTTCAGAATCCTCAAACGCAGAAACAAACACACAACGGAACATCCCTGAATAAATAAACACACTGACATATATTATGCACATATGTACATATGTCGTGCGATGCATGAGTATGTGTGCGTTGTCATCTCGCCAAAAAAAAGTTTAATAAAAGTATAATGTCCCTATTAATACTTTCTTTGATTTGCCTGTTGTACATGCTCGTCGAACACATGTAAACACATGCTTGTGACATAATGCGAGGATGTATGGGTGTGTGTTAGGATGGGGGTGTGTCCTTGGGAGTGTTTTTGGTACATCCTGTATCTGTTCCCCGAGTATATCCGCAACCAAAGTGTTTAAAGGATCTGCTGTAAAATTAAAATTGGTATCGGTTTTTATTGTTCCCCTCTGTCTTGTGCGTTTTGTTTACAGCCACATAATGGTTGTGTTGCCAATTCACTCCCCCTTCTCCTACTTCTTCGTGTTAACTTCGTTGCTTCTGTGTTTTTTTTATTTTGTTGGCTTTCTTAATTTAAGCCAAAAAGTTGTTCCCTGCGCTCCAGTGACTATGTCTTCTCCTTGTGCGTCTTAGGCGAGGAATTTATTTTATCCGCACACACACACGCTCTCCCTCACCCATACATAACTCAATTTTAATCAAATAAATGCCTCACTCTGCCGTTAAAAGGGATTTAAATCTTTAGAGAGCTGTCACAAAAGGGAGACGGGACTTTTTTTAGCTCTACAAATAGAGTGTTTCACGCGACGGGAATGCATGGAAGGAAAACAACTCCAAATTCGAAGTTATTTTCTTGAGTTAATAACAAAAGGAAGTTTGACAAGCTCACCCTTTTGTCTGAGAGTAGGATCTAAATCGATTTAGTTTACGTTTGCTTTTCTCTGGGAGGATATGTCAGGAACAAATATAAATTTGTTTGAAGTTCCTCGTGCTCTGTCTCTAGGCAGAAACCTTTATTGAATCCGATTTTTATAGCGATTAAATCTTAATCTTCAACTGTCTGCATTTTCGATTTTTAAAGATTTAACATTTTTTACTTTTCTTTTGGACACATGGCCTTTCATGTTAGAATCAATCAGAATATAATTTTAATCCAATAAACAGAAGAGATGGCTTATTCACCAAACACGCCAAATTATTATTGTGGGTTTTTCTCAAAAGAATTTTTTTCAAATCACGTAATTTACACAAATAAATTTATAAATCATCAAACATCGACTGGGATTCGCAAAAAGTGACAAGATCCGAGGGTTTATTCACACCCATGGCAATTAACTTTGACACCCTAATATTTCATTCAAATTATGCATAAATTAAACGAACGATCAACAAAACTATCACGACTATTGTTTGCAGCTTATTAAAACTAGCTAAATATGTATATTCAAAATGTCTAATAAGTTGAAATTATAATTAAACTGTGATAACTCATCACAACGACATCCGCCGCAGCACTTATGCTCAATTATGCCCCTCAGAGGCCTTTTACGAATTCTTCGGGCATACACGCGCATGCGTACGCAACGCGCATTCCAACAGGGCCGATAAGCCGACGCGATTTGCTACCCCGATTAATATGTGTGTTCGTACGTGTGTATTTATTAGCCGAATGCGGCAATTTCTGCCGACACAAACGGAGCGAATACAACCCAAAAACATAATAAACATTTTTCAAAACAGAAAAACAACAAAGTACGAACAGCCAGCCAACTATGAAGTTTTTTGCTTGTTGTTCGATTTTAATCGAAACGAATGATAATTTAAATTCGAAGCAACAATGAAATTAATACAAAAAAGAACACGGTTTAAACTTGGTTTAGCCATATGCATGTGTGTGGGATGGAGTGTGTGTGTGATTGGCAAAAGAACAACCGCAACGTTGGCGGAATTTGAAATTTGAGACATCGACAACGACAACAACAACGACATCAACATCATACAACAATATTTGAAATAAAAAGCAATTCCACATGGAAGGGAGTGAGAGCCAGCCACATCGAAAATTTAAAAAACGTTCGACCCAAAACACAACAGCCACAGATAACAGAGGAATGACACCAAAAAAGACAGACTGTGGAACGATTCCATAAGCAAAAGGAATCCTTCTGAAGATTTAGCTCCCCCTCCCAAAACGTGTTTTTATTAATACAGCTTAAAATATGAAGGAGTAATTTCAAATACAAAAAGAAAGGAGACAGTGATTTTGAAATTCGTATTTATTTGGAAATTATATACCGAATATACCAGGCCCCAGGCACGAAATATACTTGCACAAAAGCATAAATTTTATTGGGGGAAAGCATTTCGTTTAATTTGTAATATTTAGCAAGAAAATATTTCAATATATTTTGGCATGAAAAGAAAATACTAAAAAATTGACAATGTCGCAGAAACTACAACTCAGCGTATTTATAACACAGAAGTTTGCTAAAAAGAGAAATAGGATTCCAATCTTCAAGCAATCTTTATACACTCCACGAGAGTATTATGTCTTTGTGCATTTGTTTGTAACACCCAAAAGGAAGCGAGATAGACCCATTGTTAATTATACCGATCGACTTAGAATCACTTTTTGAATCGATTTAGCAAAGTCCGTCCGTCCATATATTCTTGTAATCAAATTCGCAATTGTAACCAGAACCAAATGAAACTTTGCACAAGGAAGTTTTCCGGGTTAAGGACGAACGCTATCTAATTTGAAGAAAATCGGTTCAGATTTAGATATAGCCCCCCTATTCGAATATCACTCCCAATTTGACTCTTTTCACTCTAGCTACCGCATAGTTTAACATATTTTCTTCAAAATTGGCAAAACATCTTATATTTGAACTAGAATCACCTGTGGTAAAAATGTGTTAGATCGGTTCAGATTTATATATAGCTCCCATACAATTTTCGCTCCCATATTTTATAAGATTGTCTTCAAATTTGGCAAAACATATTATATTTAAACTAGGAAGACCTGTTTTGAAAATAGGTTAGATTAGTTCAGATTTATATATAGCTCCCATTCAAATTTTACACCCGAGTGGAAACAGTCACACTCTATAAACCACATATTTTAACAGATCATTTTCAAATCTTACAAAATATCTTATATTTTAACTAGAAACACTTCATTAATGGGTCAGATCGGTTCAGATTTATATATAGCTCCCATACAAATTTCGCCCCGGCTTGACTTTTTCCGCTCCAGAAAAAAACATATTTTCACACAATTTATTCAAATTGAGCATAACATAAACTGGAATACTTGTGCAAGTGGGTCACTTTATTCCATGTTTGGATATAGCCCTGATGCAAATATTCTTCTCAATTTGACAAATTGGGTCAGGTCATATTAGCCTATGATTAGGAAACATACAAAAATCCTTCCCGTTATCACTTTTTTACCGAATTGAATTGTATTCGGATAGAAAGTGGAGTGTATCATATAGTCGGCCCCGGCCGACTTTAGCCTTTCCTTCCTTGTTTTTAAATTCTATTTGATTTTGTTGCGCTGGAAACCAACAATTCTCCTGCAAAAAAATATCCTAAATATCTTTTACAGAACAAAATTTATGAGTAAACCCTATTTTGCAAAATCCGAAATAAAAAAATCAACGTTGCCGGTTTACCGGCATTTTCAATATTTTTAAAAAATGTCTCTAACATAATATTATGCAATTCGCCAAATTTTATGAAAATAGGAAGGCCTTCGAAAAATGTCCCGTTAGTTTTACATGCAATTACTCTATTACGCTTTTAGGCATGTTTACACATGAAGATTTATTTCTGAAAATACTTTTCAGAGAATTGTATTGTTTCATTTAATAGATATAAGTATTAGTTTACTGACAAAAATATTTTTGTGTAAATATCCCTTTTAATCTCTACCTTTATATTTACTTAGGGGAAGTGTCTTTACAAAACAAAACATTGCTTTTTTGTTAAAAAAAACATACAGTGCACATATCTACCCATTATTTTGTTTCCTGCTTCGTGTAAAAAACGATACGACCCTATCTGTGCTTACAGAATATCTTCTTTGCACTTAACTATAAAGTTAAATTTTTGCTTGTTTAATTTAATTTTTAGATTCTGCTGGGATCTTTTTATAAGTAAAAAAATTGTCAAAAACACGGGTTTTCTCACTTTTGTGGTGCTGCTAATAAGAAGTTTACAACAAATAAAAAATTTGCTCCATTCTCAGTACGTTAGTAAGAGAATGATGCTGTATCTCTCGCTTAGTAACTTGCAGATTAAGCGCAGAATTAGAGCAATTACTTGGATGCACTAATGACATTCCTACACAGAAAGATATTTATGAAGCGTTTCATAAAAGGTTTTTCATAAATTTAGTGAATTTTTTCATAATATGTATGAAAAATTCATAAATAATATGAAATGTTTCATAAAATTTTTTCATAAACAATTCATATTTCATAAAACAAAATGGTTAAATTAGTGTTAAGTTAATTTCATAAGATCAAAGAAAATTTTCATACAATACTTAAATATTATGAAATATGTCATAACCAATAAAATATTTGTGTTATGAAATGTCTTCATAAATATAATGAAGGATTTCACAGTTTTTATGAAATTTTTCATAACTTACAACTACATTTTTAGTGTGTCGACTTTATTCGTTGAATGATAGCAATGTACTCTGTTAACTCTGACATCAGTATGAACCCTGATTTTCGTCAATGACATACTCATGGCAAAGACTCTCGCAATGTTGGTGTGTGTTGATTGGTTAGTCAACGATAGTTAGATAATTCTCTCACTGTAGTTCAATAATAAAATGACATTGCACTACCGGCAAGTGATGAGATATGTTCGCCATTTGTTTGTTAAAATCACGATGAGGGTGTATGTGTGAGTTCTTTCATTAAGCCTCTTTTATTGACACTCCTACATGCAGTAATTCAAATCCGTCAATTTCGCCAAAAATAAAGAGGTTTGTTTCAGCACAAAATATTATCGCCCATGAATGAAGAAAATAATTAAAACCAATGTTATTAATTTTTAATTATTTGGAATATTTTTATTTTAATTTTTTTAATAGTTAATTATTTAAGTGTGACATCAACTGAAGCCGACACAACACGTAGATAACGCTTAATTTAATTTTGTTTTATTTGTTGTATTATTCCGTTGAAAGTAAATAATTATTAAAAACCAAAATTGACCTCTAGCTTGAAATGCCAATAATACGACAATAAATGCAAATAATGGCCCTATGTCAAAATAGTTCAAAAAAAATGCAATCTTTCATGTTTGACATCTATTATTTAGGGGCAATTATATAGTAATTTCTATGGATAAATAATTAATTGCATAAATATTCTAATTTCTCAAACCTGTTAGTTTATCGTACTTTGATATGTGAGTATATTTTCTTGACATACCTAAAATGAAAAAGAAAATTGTATTTTTAAGAATTAGTGATTGTATTATTAATATTTTAAACATATGTATATATAAATTTTTAGATTTTGCTTCATTCATACGAAAGGTCATTTAAAAAGCAGCCATTTTATGGCATTAAGCTTCGCTAGCCTTTTAGTGTAAAAATTTTAGGGCTTTACCTAGTCTTGTTTGCAGTGCTAAATAAAGTTGAAGCAAACTCTCAATTATTTCTATTCTAAACCTTAATAAGATTTTGAATTATTTAATTAAAATGTTTTTTTGTACAGTTTTCTTATGTTTTCTTATTTAAACAGACCTAAATCCACATTCTTGTTGAGAACATCAGTTGGCGGTGTCTTGCTTTTTTTTAAATAAATACAAATTGAAAGTGAGCACACAGAGATACCAGAGTCTGGCTAGTCTGGTATCTCTGTGTGCCGCAACATTTTGGTAAAATTGTAAACAAAAGCCAATAAGTCTTCGCTTAATGTGAATTTTATGATTCGCCCTTATGACTGTCTTTTCCAACCAACTGAAATGGTCCACTAATTAAAGCTGGCTCCGAACGACCAGTATTGTATTTGGAGAAGCTTGACAAGAAAAAAGTCAAATGATCTTGCTCGTATTTAAACAATCTACCCTAACATGATCACTTTTTAAGTAGCCTAAAAATAAAACACCGCTAATGTTATTCAATTTATTGTAACAGACAACAATATTAGGGTTTCGCTGGCCATAAGATTGTTGTCGTTCTGGTTGGTGGATTCTTTGGCAAAGTGGTTTATAAATCACGACAATGCATGTGCGGTGGTGGTGTTTATAATCTGTGTTCTGTGTTCTTTATTTTTTGGGCTTCTTCGTTATGAGCATCATCTGTGTTGTGCGTAAGTAATCGACGTGAAGAGAGGCTTACGACGACGGCTTAGAACATGAGTTGGATATTTGACCAACACCGAACCTGGAACCTGGCTGGAATAACTGCACGAACAACTTGAACTTGTGGCAGGAGATCAATCACCCTGGGTCGATTGACTCATGTGCGTGGTGTTGTTGGCAATTATGTGTGATAATGACAACATTAAAAACAAGAATACGCGAAGAATGTGGAATGTACACCCGATGGTACTCGAATAGAGGTACATGAGGCCATAAAACATTTCCAGCCATTAGGCGTCTATTTGCGCTAATTTTACGCGTGTTATTTCTCAAAACCTCTTGGTTAGTATTTTAGCCACGCTTAGGCAATAAAATTTGTTTGCCAACAAATACCGAAGACATCCAGAATTGGTGTTTTCGAGACTAGTCCAAAATACTAAGTTATGGCTACACCAAGACCTCGGTGTGCGGTTGGAAACGCTGATATAGGAAAATGTCCCGAATTCTATGCTGTCCTCAAAAGGTTTGTAACGATTACGGCGCCGTTATCAGAGGCCTAAGTGTCAAATGAATTCCCGCCTTTATCTATATCACAAACGTTTAATTAATTTGGTGTTATTTCGTTTATTTATTTATGTTAAATAAAGGAGAGAAGAAAATATAAAACAACAAAATACTATTCCCAACAACAATATCTTATTAACATTTTGACCACATTGAAATATAGCCGTTTTGTTTGTTTAGTTTCATTCGAATGGATGGAGGGCGGCTACCGGTTCGTTTAAAATATTCCATTGAACCAATTCAAGCTATTCTATTCGAGAAACAATTAAAAGATGCTTATCGCAAATTATGAATTCCAGCGGGGATTTAATTAACAAAAAAGAGATACCGAGAGAGAAATAGATCGAATTGCATAAGTTAATACAGGCAGAGATGGGATGATTGGCCGTTCGGCCGAAACCAATTATCGTAAATAACTTGAATTTATTTATGCATTAAATATTAATTTTTGTCAGGCAACGAGTTTAAAAGTTTCTGGCTTTGCAATGGCATTATGACCACAATACGGCGTGGGGCCGTTTAGGCTCCAGTGATTGTTATTCCCTGAAGCCAAATTTAATCAGAAACATTTGGCCGGCATCCGGTCTTATCCCCCCATTTCCGTTTCCGGATGATTTCAGGTTCGGCTGAAAGAAAAGAAAAGGTGTGGGCTCGTAACAAGACACACACACGCAACATTATGTTTTTAAATATTAATGAAATTTTAAATAAATACAAAAACAGACAGAGTAAACAAACAACACAACATCCACAGCAAAGCTAATACATATTTAAAGGAAAAGGGACCGGGACCTATGAAAACACAGCCTGGGTGTGGGTTTGTGGTGTTGTTTACCAATCACAGGACACTCCGCAAAAAAGGACACCTCAGTGCGAGGCAACCATTAAACAAAGCCGTCAACCGTTTGACGTTGAATTTTGTTTGTTGTCGACATCGTAAAAAAACAAACATTGTTTAAATGTGTTGTTGATATTTGTTGTTAACAAATTGCATTAAACTCATCCACAGCAATCATCATTCAACGGCAACAGCAACAATATCAACAAGGCAGGGACCGAACAGCAAAACACCATCAGCCTCAGCCTCAGTCTCAGCTTCAGCTTGTTTAACTAACCTTTTTTGTGCTGTCGATGTTTTTTTTTGTTTTGGAAAAAACAAGGCAACAAGAAATGCAAATAAAGTTAACAAAATAAAATTTGCCGTTAAATAACGATTTTATTTGTTTGTTTGTTTATTTTCAGATAGAAATGACGAGAGTTTTCGTCATTTGCAATTACACTTAAAACAAAGGTTGTCGCGTTGTCATTGTTTTGTTGTTGACACCCCCACCCCTCCACACAACATTCAACATTTCTTTCAATGGTGAGTACAAATATTTACGAAACGAAACTAAAAAATACATTTGTGGACATTTGAAATCAAATGGAAGGCATTTTCATGCAATTGAAGTCGGCAATGGCGGTTCAAAGGTTGGCATACGTAAACCATTTTGAAATACAACAGTTAGAGAGTTGTAGGCCGAAAATTGCCAAAATAAGAGCTGAATACTGCATGAACTTTCCAAAATACATAACCCTTTTATTCATACATATATCATAGTGTAGGTAGCTAAGGCTAAGCAGTCAATTTTCTCTGGAATATTTTTTCAGAGTCAAAATTTACAAACTTTTCTAATAAAAATGAGCGCTCGGAGTCAGTGTCCTTCCGATGTTTCGTTTAATTCAGGCATCGTTCGAAATGTATTGACTGCAGCTATTTATTTTTTATAAAATACTAGCACCAAATACGAAAAAGTTTTCAATTGTCACTGTGAAAAAACACAGAAAATGCTATAAACGTCAAATAATTCGACCAATAATTGCTATTATTTCAGAAAAAAAAAATATACAAAAATGCAACACGGGAAATTTATTATTTTTAGTCGTGGTTCCAGAGTTATATAGGGTGTTTTTTATTGGGGTATAGAAGTTTAAGTTGGCATCACTTTTTTAACTGGCGGCCATTTTGTCAGCTGTCAAGTGATTAATATTTAGTTTGGTTTGCCATTTCATCATGAACAGGTTGACAAAAGAACAACGCTTGCAAATCGTGCAAATTTATTTCGAAAGTAATGGTTCAGTTCGCGAAGTTCACCGCAAGCTCCGTCCATTTTATGGTCGACATAATCGTCCATCAGAGCAATTAATTCGGTTAACCATGGATCGTTTTCGCACTACGTTTACTCTATGTGATAATACGCATCCGCAGAGACGTCGAACAGTGCGCACCGAAGAAACAATTGCCGCTGTAGAGCAAAGTGTTGAAGAGGACCCGAATGAATCGATTCGCCACCGTGCACAGCAATTGGAGCTGCACAGCAATTGGAGAAAGTGGTTGAAAATTGGACCTGTAGAATTGGCTATATTCGAGCCAGCCGCGGCGGCCACATGCCCGAAATCATATTTAAACATTAATGGCATAAAATTATCCTTCCAATAGAGCCAAATTGATGGACATTAAAACGATTTTCTTGTGTTTTATTTCAATTCGAAGTTCTATACCTCAATAAAAAACACCCTATATAAGGACTAAATATTTTTCAAATCATCATCATTTCGAGGGGTGACTAAAATTTGTTTTTTAATTTGTATGTAGCGATCCAGCCTAATATAGATATGTGTCTTCCATGGTATGTGATGTTTTCAATGGGGGAAGTAAATCTTATTATAATTATGAAGCAGACAAATATTGTTTTTATAAAACAGATTATACCATTTTGGAAAATTAAGAGCTGGAGCTTTAATAATATGTAATATTATAATATGTAATATTTGTACTGTATTGCACGTAAAACAACAAAATCATAAAAATTAAATTTTTTGCGAAAAAAAATTGAGAACATTGCGTAAAATCTTCAAAAATTTAGAAATATACGAAAAGAATGCTTAAAAGACTTTTTTATTTTTTTAGATTAAAATACCTAAATTCCCAAAGTGGGGAAAATATGTTGCAAAATTTAGAATTTTTCCAAAATGGTCATTTCTTTATTTACCGCAGGGAAAATATTTCTAGAGTAGAAAAGTCAAAATATGGGGTTAAAATACTAAAGATTTTCTAATCGTCAATTTGAGAATTTGCACGTCTGAATCTTACATATTCCCACAATGGAGTGAATCACACAGTATTGGAGGACGTTGATTTTGCATAGACGTGCAGTACCATGTTATGAAAACTATATTATTTTGATACTAAGTTAAATACATTTAAAGACTACTTCCGTTGGTAAAGAGAGTCTATCAAATTATTTAGACAGCGTGATACACCTTCACACCAAAATAATACATCAGGCGTATTCAAAAAATGTGCTTAAGTACACTATCAGGGGTTTTTGGGGGTATTTTCTCTATTTGTAAGGATAAAACTTTATCTCACCGACCAATTTTACCTATTTACAATCAGAACCATCCACACAGTCACAGGAGCCTACACACTGGATTTTATTATTCCGTTTGGTTGGTACCATTTTTATCCCTTTATTTTCATTTTGACGCCTAAAAGTACGAATTTAGAAAAAAATCTTTTTTTTGTAAGCAGAATTTCATGATTCTAACTGTATCGGTTTGGTTGGTACAATTTTTATAGCCTTTATTTTTATTCTTTGAGTCTACACAGTCAGAGAAATATATAAACCGAGATGGATGGTATAAAAACGACAAACAATGCGACCTTGTTTGGAAGTTTTGTTTTTAGACACGTATAACTTCTAATTGAATTATTTCGAATTTTATAAAGAATCGAACAATATAAAAAAACGTGGAAATCGGTTTAATAACACTGTACGACAATTTAAAAAAAATCGTTACACTTGAACCGGATGATATACGTATTTAGTATTTCGTTTCCACATTCTGTTGCCCAATTTTTAAAAAATTATTTTTAATACTTCTTCGTACCCTATGATAACGACATTAGTGTCAAATTAAAGAGGAAAATATCTGTTAAAAATACTTTAAATATAATGCGTCTATCTATTTTAGTTCAGCATTAAGACCCATTTCAAGTTTACTCCTTAGTTTATTTAGTTTATTCATATTTTACATTTTAGGAGGGAAAATTTGAAATGGTTGTTAATGCTAAGCAAATATAAATAAAAGCGCTTTTTAGCACATATTCTCTTCTATAATTTGGCATAGAACGCAAATAAGTATTTAAATAATTTTTGAAAAAATGTATCCTTTAGAAATTTTTAGTATTTATAATGGACTGTCTGAGAAGTGTTCAATGATACGTTCAAAATACGAAATCTCGTCTAAAAATAAGATTTTTAACTTCTTGATAAAATATCTCTTGAACAAAGTTAGGTATTCACATGTAAGCACATTTTGTGTAGATATTTATGATCATTACAACTATACAACTTGGCAATCTATAGATAATTTTTAAATTTGACATGGCCAACTCTGAAGAGTCGTCCAGCAAGTCATGTCGTCAAGCGATATTTTGACCGTTCATATTCAAATTCAAGATTTTTTTGATAAAATCAATTTAATAGTGCGATATCATAACAGTTAAATATTTAAAAATAAACCGAAATTACATTCAAACCATGGTATGCTATATTAAAATTGGCGAATCGATTCGTCGTCGTTCTCAGCTGCTTGGCCGTATTCGTATTCGACAACTTGGCGTATTTTACGGCTTTGGCATGGAATGCCTCATGTATGACAGGAAGAGGAAAAACTTAAATTTTTGTATTCTGTATATTTTGGTGTACATTGTAAGAAGCTCTATGAATATTAAAAACACAGGACTACGTGGTCCTAAAACATTAGCAATAAAAAGTTTTAAGTTATTTAAAAAAAATGCAGAGCAAATATTTAAATATCTTTCACAAGAATGTGACCAGTTCTAAACGTGAACAATTTCAGTCAACTTAAGTTTTCATAAAAAATCGGAAAAATGTTTAATATTTCTCGTATTTTTAACATATCAACAGGTTTGTTATTCATATTTATATATTTTATAATTAAACTAAAATCATATTATTGCGTTCGTGTTTAAGGCGACAATCCCAATTTCTATAGTAACATGGCCAAACCTTTGGAGTTTTTCGCTTTAGAATTCACATTTTATGCCTGTGAGCGGCTGCTGCCTTAAATTATTATCATTTGCACTTTGGCAGAGAAGCATCCTTGAAGCTCCCATCACAAAGCTCATTATCTCGCTTAAAGACATGGAACACAAAAACCATGAAGCGTTTGAACACAGAGAACACAAATATAAATAAATACTTAAATGATTTGCTTTACCTTTATTTGCTGTTGTTTGTATGTAAGTATTTCTACAATGTCTGCTCCGCTCTGCTCCATCTTCCATTTGAGCCCCATTAAGATTATGAGATAAGAAATGACAAACTAAAGATGAGCATTTTTCACAGGACCCAAATGAACGAAGGAACAAACGAAGGAGAGCAGGTGTTGAGGATAACAACACCATAGGTGGGGGTGGCTAGTCCTTAAGGACAAATGACCACAATAGACATAAGGATATTTATAACATCGATAACTGGGCAAATGTTACTAAATTATTTGTGGCATTTCGTTGCCGCATCCAAATACAAATACAGACCAAACCTAAATAAGTTGGAATGGAATGAAAACGATAAGAGAATTTGTGACATTTCTTGAGACCACACCTTGGTGGTAGTCATGAAGGAGCCGGCCAACACACCACAAAAAAAACATTAAATGTTGTAATACCACCAAACCCGTGATGGAAAAGGTTGAACTTTCAATAAAAATTAAGCATGAATATTGTTTTCTAACACGAAACAAAGCACGACGAGCAGAAATAAACGTAAAATCACACAACCTTTGGTCCTTGTTTTTTTTTGGTTTTCTTCGTTTGCTAAGTTTTTGTCTTGGCCACAACAAAAGGCCTCAAACGCCAACATTAACCAAAACAAAAGAGCCACAAAATAGGTCTCCTTTTTTGGTCGGCAAGTGTATGCACGCTTTTTTGCAGGGTATCTCGTGAACGAAAGAATAGAGGTTAACAAATATAAACACACGTGGAAGGAAACAAACGGAATAACAATGGCCCAAGAAAACAACGACAGTTAGTTGGTATGAAAAGGAGAGTGAAACTGAAACGAGTGAAAGGGTTATCAAACTAGTATATCATTAGGGACATTGCATATGGTCGGATTTTTTTACACACCTGGTTTAAAAGCTGATCTTGGGGGAAATTATAGAACGAACGAGTGATGATGGGTCTTTACATCACTATATATACCACATATATAATGAGCATAATTTGAATTTCCCTGCAGCTTTGAAATTCAACGCGGCAGTTGTTAAATTTTTGTTAAACTTTGATGTTTCTCCTGTTGCAGGACTGTGTATTTTGACGTTTTAAACTCGAAATCAAATTTAAAAATGAAAAAATCTTCCAAAAATAGGGCAATTTCTCATATGCAAAATCGGCCAAAAATTGGGGTAATTTTTCATATTAAAATCGCCCAAAATTTGGGGTCATTTTTCATATGAAAATCGCCCAAAATTTGAATAGTATTTAATATGAAAAATCGCCCAAAAAAATTAGGGTATTTTTTCATATGAAAAATTGTCCAAAAATTGGGGTAATTTTTCATGGGAAAAATTGTCGAAAAAATTGATTAATTTTTAATATTTTCATATCCACAAATTATTGGCCGGACTTAAAGATTTTCTCATCCGCCGTATGTCCAAAGCCGGAAACGCAGCGTAAAGGTTTTCAGCATTGTTGGCCTTCGGTCGACCAAATGACAAATTCGAAATTTCGTATAAGTTTTTGGGGTCATTTTCGTAATTTTTATGCGATTTTTCGAGATTATTGTTGTAAATCCAAAACCAAAATCACAATGCCCATTATTTCCATTTCCTTGAAACAAGGTCACCATTATTCTTTAAGAAGAAAAATAAATTCACCCCCTCCCCTAAAGAGCCAAAACACAGTCCACAAATGACATAAGTAAGTACTTAATACTGATTACCTTAACGTTTCTGTCATATACAGTTGAATATAACTGAAATATATGAAAATGCTATAAAAAAACTACTGAATATTTTCTCAAATTTCTTTTTTTATTTGAAAGTACATTCCCTCCGGTTAATATTGGAAAATAATTTCATTCAAATGGCTGCTGAGAGCACCCCACAAACAATAGTCCAACGGTTGAATAGTTGAAAAAAAAAACGTTAGGTGACGGACCCTATATAATACTTTTACTATAAGTTTTAAAATTATGGAGGTCCTTTTTAAAGGATATAGAAGTTTTAATAGTTTATTTTCGTACTTTTGCGAGTTATACGAAGGCATATCGGAGTCAAATAAAGGAGAAGAATTTCAGTTAATAATACTTCAAATTTCGTGCATCTGTCTGTATTAGTTTAGCATTAACAACTATTTAAAATTTCCCCCCATTAAAAAGTTAAAGTTAATTTATTTTTCGGAAAAATACGAAAAAAATTATGAAAACATCTATATCCTTTGGAAACTAAAAGTCCTGTAAAAGGAGATCACCAAATATAGTACACAGTTCTCCTATTTACGACGCACAGTGGTTCAAACTCAAAATCCATCAGCCAAAATTCAATAACTGGCCCACTGTGTTATACGCAAATTTAAAGGTAAATGTCCATTTGTAAATAGATTTGCATTCTATAAAATATAGATGCAAATGGTCTTGAGTCAGGACAATATTCCAATTCAAATCTACAATTAAAAAAAACCTAAAACAGTTTTTTTTTTAATTTAAAGAAAATCCTTTTGGTTATATTAGAGGTTAGAAAAATGACCCTTTCCGAAAACAAATAACACAAATAGCTTTTTTTATAAAAAAATTGAAATTGTATCATTTAATTTTGATATTAACCAAATGTTACTTTGATAATTGTAACAAATTGCCACACATCCAAAATATCCTATTCAATAAAAATTCGCTTTTAGGTCATTTTGGCAACACTTATGTGACAACCTTTCTAACAGCATGAAATATACGTGTTATCATTGTTTGCCACTAAATATTCGTCTCTTGTTTACTATCTTATAAATCTCTTCCAGTTAATATATACGAATGTACACACAATATATGTATATGTATTCCAACTTATCATACCGCCTTCGCATTTGCCAGCGCCAAAAAAGGAGACCAACTTTTTTACGAAAGTCATGAATTATTTAAGAGCATTTCTGTGTGTTCTGTTCTGTTTTCAACTAAACCAAAATGAATTGAAATGAAATGAAACTAAACAAAACTTAAATAAATATATGTTCAGGTACTCCTTTTTTCCTCGGAATTCAGGAAACAAAGCAGATGTGTCCGTGTGTATCTGTGTATGCGAGTGTGTGTGTGTTGGTATTTGTGTTTATAGGAATGTTGTTGTACGTGTATTTGTTAAACAACAACAACTCTGTGAAATATTTAATGCGGTCATAAAGAAAGGATATCTGCTGTTATTGTTGTTGTTGTACTCCTCGTACTCATCGTCCAGTTACGAATGAATTTCCAATGTGAATCATGGCCACACAACAAACGTGATCTTGTTTCACTGGCCGTTTACAAATCTCCCTTCGTTTTATTACACCTTCAAACGCCACCACCTGTCCTAACTGACCCACACCCACATATCCCGCCTTGGCCCCCTTCCACACTTCCCCAAAACGAACCCAACCCACTCTACCCTTAGCCGGGCCGACCGGGCCACCTGGACATTCTCATGTGAAACAAGAGTCACAACCGAAAAAATATTAATCCCTGTTGGGTTAACACAACTTTTGGTATATTAAAATACACTCAACTTCAACGGGACAGAGACCATACCCCGACTCAGATCCAGACTGCCTGCCTGCCAACCTGTTTGTTGGCCAAGGTTGTTACGGTAACACACACACACAGACACGGTGGAAACATATAATAAACTTGCAACAAATGGTGGAAATTAAAAACAAAGTAACATTACACGAAGCAATGAATATGAGGCCATGTTTATACTTTTATGGCCCACGGATTTGAGGATGGACAAATTAATTCCAAGTGCCAGTCTGCAGACTACTGCCACACAAAACCATAGAAGCGTTAAGATAATGGCCCGGTCAGTATTAAGTACTTACTTATGTCATGTGTGGAGGGTGTTGTGGCTTTTGGGTGGAGAGGTGGTGAATGAAAACCAAATTATTAAGGAATCAATGAAACTATGTTTCAATGAATGGAAATTATGGGTATTGTGATTTTGGTTTTGGATTAACAACAATACTAGGGCGTAAGAAGAATCGCTCAAAAAATTATGAAAAATTGGCGATTTTCCATATAAAAATCACCCAAAAAATTGACTTTTTTCATACTTTTTGGACCATATTTCATATTTGTCATTTGGGTGATATTTCATAAATTCGAATATGAAAAATTTCACTTTTGAAAGATTTTCAATAAATGAGGCACTGAAAACCGTTCTGATTATTTAAGCCAGGCCGAAGGCCAACAACGCTGAAATCCTTTACGCTGCGTATCCGACTTTGGACATGCCGCAGAAGAGAAAATCTTTAAAGCCGATAACGCAGTAAACCTTTACTCTGGATAGTCGGCTTTGGACATACCCTAGATGATAAAAATTAGTCAAAATTTTCGACAAATTTTCCAATGAAAAATTACCCTCATTTTTGGGCGATTTTTCATATTAAAAATTAGTCAAACTTTTCGGCAGTTTTTCATATGAAAAAAAAAACACTAATTTTTGTGCGATTTTTCATATGAAAAATTACTGTATTTTTTGGACGATTATTCATTTTTGTTTTGGGTGATTTATCATTTTCAGTTTTGGGCAAAATTTATTTTTTTTGATCCACTTTATGTTTTGGTCGTTTTTCATATATTTTTTGTGTGATTTTTCATGTCGCCACAATAGTATACAGGAGTTGATATATTTAATTTTTCATATGAAAAATAATATACAGAAGTGAATAGGCGATATGAAAAATCGCTCATAAAGATGAAAAACGATCCAAGTCAAAAAATGGGACAGAAAAATAAAAAAAACGGAAAATGAAATTATGCCCAAAAATGTATGTAAAATTCCCATATGAAAAATCGCCCAAAATTTGAGGATTCGCAACAATAATATTGAGTGAGTCTGTGACATGAAAAATCGTTCACAAAAATGAAAAATCATGCAAAAGAAAAAATAAAATTAATGCAATCCAATCACCAATATGAAAAATCGCCCGAAACATTTGAGTGTTTAAAAAAAAAATTGAAAAATCGCCCAAAAACATATCTCATCCGCAGTATGTCCAAATCCAGCTATGCAACATAAAAGTTGTCTGCGTTGCCGATCTTCGACCCGGCTAAAAGATTTTCTCCTCTAATTTTTGATATGAAATATTTTTATACACTCAATCTACAGATTAAGAGGGTATACATTATTTGCAGCAGAAAAAGGTCTAACGCATTGAATTAGTGACTTAAGACCCCAAATATGTTTGGACCAAATCCGTTTCAAGACAATTTAAGCACTTTGAGCCATGTCCGTCAGTGTGGCTTGCTGGTGTACACACATTTATTAAGGAATTTTTACAGACTTTGCACATGGTAATATTCTTAGTTTAAGTTCGAAGATGGACGAAACTACCCCCTCCCTTGTTCCACCCACGCAAAGGGTCCACATTCCTATATTAAATTAACTTGCGAACGGATATTCAGAATCAACTATATTTTTATATTTAATAAAATTTGTATAGTCACTTTGACCGTACGAAATATGAATGTGTTTGCCACGCCTCTTCTAGTAACTCCCACACTAATCCCCCTAATCTGCCTAAAATTAAAGCTTTTATAACTTCTTTACGAATGATTGTAATGTTATTTGACAATGTTTTTATAGTCGTTATACCCGCATCAAATACGAGAAATATTGCCGCACACCACACCCCCATGGTTTAAATAAAATTGACATATATAACATATTGACATATATTCCAAATAAACCTTTATAACTTCTATACTGGTGTCTGAAATACATGTATAGTATGCATAGTTCGGTCCTAAATAATATAAGAACTCTTAATAAGAATAAACAATTAATTGATTCTGAGAGTGAGTGTATAAGTCAGTCTAAGCGTCTGAAACTTACTTGTGCTATGGATAATTTTCAATAATTTCTTTTTTGGACGATTTTTCGCAGAGAGTTGACTTGGTCTAGCCGTCTATCTCATTAATACAACGCAAGATTTTCTTCGCTGTAAGTAAGGGTAATTGTAAATGTTCACCAAAAATTAAAATATTTTTCTCTCAGGAACCTCCTGCTCATTTCTTTTAGAGGCTAACGTTCTTTAAAAAGATAGATATATACATTAGGCTGGGTCGCGGTCCATACAAGTGGAAAAACAATGTCCAGTCACGCCACAAAAATAAAGTTTGGATTGTTTAATGATGATTTGCAAAAAATATCGTTCCTAGATCAAGCCTTCTGTGAGCTAATCGCTCCTGAAAATACCCCTAAAAATTATTTTTCTGAAATAATAGACCCTGGAAAGCACTTTAAATATAAATTTTGATTCTTGTTTTAGAGTAACTTATTGGTCGAATTATTGGACCTTTATAGTAATTTTTTGTGTTTTTTCATAGTGACAACTGACCAAATTCGTATTCGTATTTGGTATATATATATAGTATAAATAGCGGGAGTCAATACCTTTCGAATGATGCCTCAATGATGAACATCGGAAGGAAATTGACGCCGCAGGATTCATTTTTATAAAAAGAGTTTGAAAATGTTGTCTCTGAAAATCCATCTCCAGTATTAAATTATTTTACAAACATAGAGTCAGTGAAGTCATTTTTCGTCCGATATTCATCATTCAGGCATCTTTCGAAAGGTATTGATTCCTTCTATTAAATTTTCATGACACACTGTCACTTTGAAAAACCACCAAAAAAATCAATATAAACGTCTAATAATACGACCAATGAGTTATTCTGAGACAAGAATACAAAATTTTATGTAAAGTGCTTACAAGTGTCCATTAATTCAGGAAAAAAATTAACAAAAATACAGCATAAAAAATACACGGGAAAACATGATTTCTAGAGAGATTTTGCAGATCATCATTTAACAATCCAATCTTCATTTCAATTTATTTTCGTGACCCATCCTAATATACATATCGGTCTTAGAATTATATGACAATCAATACACTTTGTAATGTCTCACATCGATATTAGTATACTCCCATCCTATGGTGGAGTGTACAAAAAACATCTATTGTAGTCCTTTCTAATAATTCAATCATTCACAAATCCTTCCCCGGTTCAATATGTAGATCGAAACACCCTCGTTTATATATTAAAATCCTACTGCTTCCAACTTAATCCCTTTTGGGGGGCATTAAATTTCAGCATGTGTTTCCAACCATGCGCTTGCATTCTTAAAGTGTTGCCACACTTCTACAATATTTTTGCATACGTTTTATATTTTCACGTAACGCCGAGTCCAATGGTCCGACCGGCACTCGTTCATTTATAATGAACTTTGTTCGCAGCGAAGCAAAAAATGTGCAGTGGTAGACCAATTTGTCCGTATGTCTGTCTTTCTGTCTGTCTAACAGTCTGTCCATCAGTCAATCCGTCCGGCTGGCTGGCTGGCTTTCGGCTGATCCGCTTGTTGTTTTATTATTATTACATTACATTCTCTTTTGGGCATTGTCTGCACAGCAAAATAAAATCAACGTAAAAAACAACAACAGCAACAACAACCGAGAAGAAATTTAATATTTAAAGCGCTAAATTGGTGAACTTTGCTTTTGTTGCGTTTAAAAAGAGCCGCCGATTTGTATTCTTTGCAGCGATGACCAAATAACATGAAATACTCGACCGAACGAATAGTCTGTCGAATGTTGTAATAGTTTTAAATTACAGCGAAGCACATACACACAGTCATATCAGTCCTATCTACCCGTACAAAGTTCAAGTTGAAGTATTCCCTTTAAAGAGCAGAACAGAAACGAATCGAAAGAAAACATAATTTAATAATCGAATATCAGATGACAGATACTCGCATTTAAGAAACACTTTTCGCAACTTTGTTGTTTCTGTTTGTGTTCGTGTTGCTTGTTTTTTCGGCGAAATCCAACTCGTGGAAATTGTCCAAAATACTTTCGTTTCGTTCGGGTGATGGGTGGAACAGTTGCTTTGGGTGGTGGGAGGTAATGAAATTAAATACTTTTGGATGTTGTAAACAATTTGCTTTCCATTCCTGGGCCATGGGTATTATTATTCCGAAGTGAAGTGCCAGTTGAAGTACAACCAAATGGAAATGTGAGCAAATTTTGTTTGTGAATTTTTTAAAACTTTTCTTGGATGTGTGTGTGTAAGAAAAGTATTTTAAAGTTTGGCAAAGAATTTGCATAAAATGTGCGGAGGGTGATTTGTTGTAAGTAAAGTTAATATTTATAAACATTTTTAAATGAATAAACATTTGCCGCTTACTTGTGTATCTGCGACGGCTGTTTCAAAAGTAGTTAAGATAATGTGGCATGTACAAATGTACATTGTACATTCTAATATAAATAGGAAATATTTTTTGTCTCTTTGTAGGCTAAACTAGAGTTGATTTTACTTTATTAAATAAATTTAATAAATATTTAATAAATGTTATGATGTGTATAGTTGACGTGTTTGATTTAATTAATAAATATTAAATAAACTTTAAAAAATAAACAGCAGATCCATCCATTCTCAACTAAAATAGAAGAAACGTATCAAGTGATCCCATTGTTCGTGTGTTCGAATATACTATTTGAACCAAACAACTAACTAAGATAAATATCGGACTAAATATCTAACTAAATGATAAATATCGGACGAAAAATGATGCCACTGAATCAATTTTTATCAAATAATTTAATACAGGAGATGGATTTCAAAGCCAAAATTTTCGAACTCTTTTTACAAAAAATTAGCGCTTCAGCGTCAATTTCCTTCCGATGTTCATCATTTAGGCTTCATGCGAAAGAAATTGACAGCAACTATTTATTTTTTATAAATAAACTAGCACAAAATACGAAAAAGTTTTCACTTGTCACTATGAAAAAACATAAACATTTACTGTGAAGGTCCAAAAAGTTACTCTAAGATAAGAATTTATATTTCTATTTAAAGTGATTTCAAGGGTATATTAATTTAGAAAAAAAATTGAACAAAAATTCAACATAAAAAACATGATTTTTAGGGATATTTTCAGAAGCGATTAGCTCGCAGATTGATAGATCTAGGAACGAAGCATTTTGCCAATCATCATTAAATAATCCAAACTTTATTTTCGTGGGGTGACTGGAAATTGTTTTTCATTTGTATGGGCTGCGGCCCAGCCTACTAACTACAAAATCAATTTTCTTTTTAAGATCGTTTAATTATTGAACGACCCTCGTATCTGCCTAAATGGCGAAGTATTTCAACACAAAATCAAAACAACTGCCGTCTCCTCGGCTATACTGGCAATTTGTTGCTTTCCAGAGCAGAGCATAAAAGGAATTTTGAATTATGGTGGCTTAATTTTATTATTGGATTTCTGTATTTATCATTCGGATAACTAAACTTAAATGGCCGCAATAAGGAAATCCCATACCAGTCTAGTCTTTAAAAATAGCACATAGAATTATTCCCGATGGCGTCAAGAATCCGAAAAAGACAATTTAAGTTGGATTTCGATTTGCTCGAAGTTAAAATCATTTTTAGAGTACATGTGAGTCATTCCATGTAAAGCGGTACGTTTCTTGGCCTCGATAGCTGCGTATTTTTTGAGTTTGTGTATGTGTTCTTCTCATAACAATATTGTATACGTATTTTTGGAAAAAAATTTTGAAAAATGTACTTTTTCAAAAATATGTGTTCATTCAATCGCATGTAACTCCTGAAATACTTTACCGATTTTAATGTATTATACCTTGTTTTGAAGGTAAAAAAGCGTAAAAAATAGAAGCAATCACTTATCACCACTTTCAAACTGACACAGTCGCTTAAAATAGTCCTAAGCACACTACTTTAAATTTCTAAAAAATCAAAATAAAATTGCAAAAACTTTAAAAATTCTAACCTTGTTATGAAACACAACTACATTATTTCAAAAGTAATTGAAATTACCTGCAAAACAAGGTATAACATGTATATATAAATCGGTAAAGTATTTCAGGAGTTACAGGCGATTGAATTAACACACCTTTTTGAAAAAATAGTATTTTTTCACTGTTAAATTGGTCATAACTCGTGAAAAAAAAATCAATTTTTTTCCAAAAATACGTAACTATATTTTTATGAGAAGAATACATACACAAACTTTCAAAAAAACGCAGCTATCTAGGTCAAAAACCGTACCGCTTGACATGGAATGACTCATATTCATTTTTTTATTAGTTCTAACTCACATTTTTACCATGTCAGCAAAAACTAGGAAATTCTTCCATGGAAAGGACAGTCGCATCCCAAGATCCCAATGTGCACACTCTCCGCTTTTTAGGAAGTTCTTTTTAAAATGTTCCAAAAATAATTGAAAATAATTAAGTGAAAATAATAAAAAATTCACAACATTTTATAAATAACATATATTTTAATAATTATGTTTTAATAATTAATATTCATACTTTTGCAAGTCATACAAATGTTATATGGGCATTAAATCAAAGAGCAGAGCATGTGTTAAAAATACTTTAAATTGCATGCTTCTATCCATATTAGTTTAGCATTAAACATCATATTAGGAGTGTGTCTTAGTTTATTTACTTTATTCATGTTTTACTTTTTAAAGGGGATGAACCTGAAATGGTTGAAAATGTTAAACTAATACAAATAGAAGTATTGAATTAAAAGTATTGTTAACAGATATTTTGCTCTTTTATTTGATATACATATCGCTTCAATATGACTTGCAAAAGTAGGAAAATGAATTGGGTATTTTCAGCCATTTTTAGGGAAAATGTTGCCCTCTGGGTCGATCGAGAAATTGAACCAATTTTTAAAAATATAAAATATACAAATTTACTTTTTGCTGCAAATTTTGAAAATTCGGGAAAATAATGAAAAAAAAAATCAAAAACTTCAATCAATATATTGCGACAAAAAACTGTGCAGCGTTTTTAGCAAAATAACAAAAATGTCGGTAGACCCGGGAATTATATTTTTAAATTAATTTTCAATATTGAGAATTATTTTCTCTTGGAGACGTTTTTCTTATGAATTCAATTAAAACAAAATTAACAAAATATCAATTCAATTAATTAATATATTAAATGCGCAAAATAAATCAAAAAAAATTTTGTTGAGGTAATTAATTTATTAATTAAAGCTAGCTTTCCGTTTTTACTGTATATATTTGAGAGAAATTAAATAATTTTTGAACGAGAAAAC
Source organism: Polietes domitor (assembly GCA_947397865.1). Taxonomy (NCBI): domain Eukaryota; kingdom Metazoa; phylum Arthropoda; class Insecta; order Diptera; family Muscidae; genus Polietes; species Polietes domitor. The sequence goes on along the minus strand of OX377621.1, from coordinate 6,251,848 downwards.
TTTATTTAAATAATTTATTTTTAAAATCTGTGACGATTCGAATTATCAGATTATTATTTATGGGTAAGTTATTTGAGCCAAGGCAATTTTTTTTAAATAAATGTTGATGTCAAATGCAAGATAACTATTGAAATAACACCATTTCATATTAAAAAATATATTTTCTAATATAGGTTGCAATATCAAATTGCAATTTTAGATTGAATATATTATAACAAAAAACTTTATTTACAACTTCGAAAAAGTACTTTTTTGTTGCAAAATTAAGCATTTTCTGAAAAATTGGGTTGTCTTCATTTGTGTATACAGTTTGTGAAATTCGCGGACGTATTTACTTGAGTTCTAGGTGTTCCAAAAAAGTATTTTTTAAAAATAAAAAAATAAAAACATCCAAAATAAAAGAGCAGGAGGGAGCAGAGGTTATGACTATACACCATTTAGTAGTCCAAGGGATCATTAGCAATTACTATTAATCCTAAGTTGCAGTTTTTGCAATACTTTCATTAGAGCCATTTTAAGTGACCCATATTATTACTGAGTAGTTTTTCGAATGTGGAACCTACACCACAACAAGAAGAGAAGTGAAATGATCACAATAATTGAAAATATTGAAGAACGTTCCATCAAAATATTCAGAATGTTTTTCTAAACAAGAGAAAATTTCTCATTTTTAAAAAGTGGGCGTGGCCCTCCCATTTTTTCTTTATTCAGAAATAATGTCACATATCAAAATGCCAAATTTCAGAATTTTAGGATTGCAAATAAAAAAGTTATAGTGTTTTGGCCGTAAGTTACCACTGTGTACTGCCATAGAATTAGCCAGTTCTAGTTTTTAATTGGGCAAATTTAAGGACATCCTATTATATTTTCTTTTCCCGATATAAAAATACTTTATATAATTACTGTTTGAATATAGTTTACCTCAAATACATTTTTCCAGACTGTGTCTCTGTCTACCCACCTCGAGTAGATACATCCACCCCCCAAACTAACCAAGCAATGAACGACCGAAAGAAATGAAATTAATTAATTTTCTGTTACTTAATTTATCTTATCGCAGCCCAGTGTGTTTAAAATGCTTTAAACGGCACGCAAACCAAAATTAACTATGTCAAATTCATATTTTCACCCCAAACGAACGAACGAACGAAAGAATAATGCAATTTGCCCAGTTTCGCTGTATTTTTGCAAAACGGCAAATAAAAAAAGCGTAATTATCTTGAAGTGGCCCGATAGCGCGCCACAAAACATGAGTACTCTACAGTTTCCCAGCCAAAATAAGCAGCTTCGAGGAGTGATGATTGTTATTAGTTATGTGTTCGTGGAGTGCGAATGCGAATGTGAATGCGAGTGAAATTTATGCGATAAGATAAAATGCGCAACAGAAGGCGTTGTTGTTGTTGTATAGATGCAACACCAGTTGCCGGTGAGTATGAGCTGAGAGTGTGCGACACCAGCGATAACAGGCGATTATGGTCAATTTATCTATAATGAAGTATGTCTGTTTGTCCGCATTGTCTTATGGTTAGTTTTTAAGGACTGTCCAGGAATAAATTCCACGTTAAGGAGATGTTGATGTACAAATGTGTCAAATTTGTCGTCCTAAAAGAAAAAAATATTTAAAAAATCCTTCAGATCACACAAGGATAAATGAATGTGTCAGAACTGAATTTTAAGCTATTTTTGAGATAAATCCAGCAAAACAGAGCCTCAGAAGAAGCGCAAATCATCCCCGAATTGGATGTTGTGAAAAATCAGATCATCACCTATTCAAAGTGATATAATATGGAGCTCTTATAGATGGAATGTTCTTTAATTTGAAAGGTCTACAATTAATTTTCTGTAGAATGACCGCCCTTTTTCATCGCTCTTCAATTTAATTTTATTATATTTAAGAAAATTACTACCATTGAAGGTGTGGTAACAGTTGTTAACACAGTACTCTAACCATATCAACAATCCTTTGTGTAAATAAAACAAGTCACGTTGCTGACAAGAATTGAGAATAATATATTTATATTATATATATATTTATATATATAAAAGAGTTGCGTTACTGACTAACTTATCATTGACTAGCGCCCAGACCAAACGGCCACGGAATTTTCAGGGTAGTTCCCAAATAGGAAAGACTTCGTCCTGACTAAACGGCATCAGCAAGAAATTCGGTGTGTGCCTTGCACTGATCATGCAGACGAATTACAAAAGGGAATTCTTCGAAATTTCTACTTTTAAAGGAGGAATGAGACAAAAAGGGATAAAATGTGTACTAATTTAATTAAAAATCGGTATTTACATTTCTCTGAAAAAGTAAATTTGCAACATCAATGGATTTTTCGAAATTTGTACTTTTAAGGGGCGCTCGGGACAAAAAGGGTACCAACTAAACTATTACAGGTAAAATAGTGAAATTCGGCTTGTACAATCCTCTGACCACGTAGACGGGCAACATAAATCGATTTTTTGGGTACTTGAACTTTTAAGGATTGAGCGGGACGAAAAGGGATAAAATGGTACCAACTAAGATAATACAGTATTATGTAAATTCTTCTTTGCGGAAACGCATTTTTGCACTTTTAAGGGAAATAAATGGTACCAACTAAAGTATTGCAGCTAGAATCCTGAAATTTGGTATGTAAATTCCTCTGACCAAATTGTTTTTTTTTCGAAATTTATACTTTAAATACATAAATGCGGAACATAAATGGATATTACAAAATGTGTACTTATAAAGAGGATGCAGGGCGAAAATGGATAAACGTGGTACCAAATAAAGTACATGTTTGTAGGGGAGAAACGAGAACACATGTTACCTGTAGTTATTTTTCAAAGTGTGTACTTTTTTGGGAAAGACTTGCGTAAAGTTATAAAATGGCCGGCTGCATCTAGAAACATGAGCTGGAATATATTAACGCTTGTATTTTTTTTTCGAAACCGTGTAGAGAATGATGAAAATGATACAGACGAAGGGAGTTCAGCTAAATTAGTGCAATTCGAAAAACACATTCCTTTGATTGTGTATGAGTGCTATCTAATTACTATTTTAGATTTATTTATATCCACCAAAAGAAAATTGAATAAATACTATCCAAAAATTTTAACTGGACTTTCCCGTGTGAAGTAGAGGGTACTGATAGTTTAATATAAATAAATATTAATTTAATTTAGCTTCAAATTTAGTTATTATATTTTTATGCGAGTTTTATATGAATTGAATTTTGTCATTTTTTATAATTTGTTCTTTTTTCGTGCTTGTATTTTTTCGAGTTTAAAATATATCGCCATCCACCCACCCCAAATCTTATATACCCTCCACAATATCTCTTTATTTTTCACGCACCTTTTCACCGAATTTCATTATTTCAGCTACAGCCGTTGGGTTGGTACCATTTTTATCCCCTTTCCGTTCGTTCCCCCTAAAAGTTCGAATTCCTAAAAAATATTTTATTTAACAAGTATGACTGACTATTATACTGACTGATTTTAACTTCAGCCGTATATTCGTGCCAATGTGATCCCTCTTTTCCCATATTATCCCTTAAAAGTACGAATTTTGAAATATCCAATAATTCCACAAGTCTACGAATTTCACGATGTCGCTTGATTGGTACCATTTCTTCTCCCTTTGCCCCAGACTGCCCTCTAAAATTATGAATTTTGGACAAATAAATTTTTGGTTCGCGTTCATGCTATAAATGGAATGAATGAATAGGCTGGGCCATTTAAAATTTTAAATTTTAACTACTGATTACTTTGACTCTAAAAGGTAGAATAACATTCATTTTTATTTTCAGGTTTATGTTTGGCATTTGCAAAATGGGACGCTATACGCTCGAACAAAATTGGCAAATATTAAAAGCTTACTTCCAAAGTAGTGAGTCTTTAACGCAAACTGTAAGAAATTCACGTGGAAAGTTTTCGAGAATAATACTCATTTTCATCTCAATAAGCAAAATTGCCGCATATGGGGTTCAGAGAACCTACACGTGACTATTGAGAAGCCCATGCACAACGAGCCACTGTTTGGTGTGGATTTTGGGCTGTACTGAAAAATTGGGTTGATCGGATGAGGTACTGCCGAGCCAGTCGTGGTAGTCCTATGAATGATATTGTGTTCCTTTATTAAATAACAAAGTTCAACCTTTCAAATAAAACCAGAAATTTGAAAAAATAATCAGTACATGCCTCCTTTTTATATACTAGTTTTGTATATAAGACGGAAACTTAAAAAATGTTTAAAAACTCTAAATATTGGGGGGTATTTTCAGTCCTTGTTAGGGGAAACATTTTTCCTCTGAGCCGATAAACAACCATAGACATATATATGGAAAATGTGAACTCCCTAGATAATTTATTGTCTAGTTGCCTACTATTATTTTCCCAAGTAATGAAATGAAATTCTGGGAAATATTTGGGCTGACACAGTCCTTATCTGTGCTGTGTGTTGGCTGATTGTGTTAAGTGTCGCATAGCACATGATCCGCAGCAAAAGTCTTATGTTGACAATGGTCATTAGGCCCTCAAGAAATTGACCCAAATTGTTTGTTAATGAAATCATTTCTAACGAAAAAAAATCTCCACCCGGCCCGATGAATGTTTAAAGATGGCAGATGTAGCGGGCCGATGGATGCTGGTAAAACGGGCGCAGTTGGAATTATATTTTGTGGTTGTCAGGTGGCAGGGGGAGGCCATAAAGAATATTTCTTAGAGGTATTGTTTTTGTTGTTGTTATCATTTTTATATCTTTTACAAATTGTTGTCATCGTTGTTGTTGTTGTGCCAACCATAAAATAAAAATATATAACCAAGCAGCCAGCCAACTAATCTATGTATGTCAGTCACCGCATTTGTAATGTTGTTGTTCTTGTTGTCGGTTGAGGTGTTGCTAGTAGTACCTCATCGCTAGTGTTTGTGCTTCTTCTTCTGTTTCTGTTGCCATTGCTGCTTCTTGCTCTTGGCTTGTTCGTGGTGTTCGTGATGTATACAACAACGTTGTTGTTGCTGCGTACATTTACAGATTATTCTTGGTCAAGGTTAACGAAAGTGAGTGACATTCTTCCTGTGCCACTACTGGCCCCGTGATGTGGTTGTTGTTATTGTTGGTGGTGTCGTTGATGCCGACTTTGTTGTCGACTGAAAATAGATTCTTTATGGCCTTTGGAAACTTTGATAGAAATTGTGGTTTATTTTCATTCATGTCGCTCGTTGGCCGGCCAAGCAGCCAGCCGATGCTGGTTTTATTTTCATATAAACAGATACATACATATATAAGTATACAAATATGTATGTCCGTATATTTATCGTATTCTTCTTTGTTATTTTTACATCATAAAAGGTCTCATACAGCCACAACGAGTGCGGCAGTAGCAGCAGAAAATTGCTTCTACAAACAAGGCCCATAAACCCCCAGCAGAAAACACTGTCACTGCCACCAGCACTCGCTACGCTCAAACACACACGCACACGCGTACATTCATTTCTGTTCAGTGTTGGCCCAAATTGACATTTGGACATATGGACACACATTTGTGTAAACGTGTTGTAAAATATGGTCCCAGTTTCCACTTCAAAGTGTCGAATAATTTAATCGGAATTACATACATACATATGTGCGTACGTACGTATTTGAAATATTTCCATATTTTGACAGACATTTCTATTCAGAGCTTGCCCCTTTTCAATGGTAACATTTCAATGTGAATGATTCATTTTGTGTGCGAGCGAAGAAGATTTATGGCCGCGTGTTTTCGCGTTTGGGCCACGTTGTTTCATGGCTTCGCCGGCGATAAGATAAGAAAGCATCTGATCACAAGATCACTTTTAATTATTTCTCAACAGTTTTTCTAAGAAATGCAGCTTCTAGCACAAGTGCTGTTTATTTCAACGCAAATAAACGTTATTATACAGAATGACTACAGAAGTAAAATTAAATTTATTTTTATATTTAAACACACAATCAGGGAAGGGAGAGCACTGTAAAGCCTTTATAAACAAATATTGTTTTTCTGAGACATTGCAATTTCATTGATTGCAGTAGATTTTCGTTGATTACTCATCGAAATTTCATAATTATCTGTCTCGTCTCGCGATGTGATTAAATAAAAGTTGGCACTACTTTCTTGTCGGCGAGATACCATAAATAAATCAAGTGGAACTTATGTACGAATAATATGAGCAGGCTCTTATGCCTACGAGTACATAGATAAGAAATAGTTAAAGAAAATGTTGATAAAATACAAGAAAGTAAAGTTGGCCCACTATGCAATGCCCTATACTCTATAAAGGTAAAATTTTTAAGCTAAGCAATAGCACGAAAATTGTCCACATTTATCCACTCTAAAATTTCCATGGATGGTTTAGAATCGATTTTTGTGATGATAGGTTCGTATTTTCATTGTGAAAAACACAAAAGAAGAAGATGAAACATCAAAAATATAAATATTTTGTCAGTGCACTGAAAGAATTATCTTCATACTATTTATGATTTTGTCTTAACCTCAGTGAAAATTTTCATTAAAAAGTCGCCAAAGAAACACTTTATAAAATGTATGAACAATTTTCAAAAACCACAAATCATCGAAAAGAATTTATGAAACATTTCATAAAAACGATGACATACAGGTATTCATCCGATCAATTTTTGTCATACAAGTTCATCATTTTTCATAATATGATTTATGAAAATTTTCATAGATTTTATAAAGAAACTTCATTAATTTCATAAATATTTATAATTTATACTGAAGTTTCCAATACAAACAAAAAGGTCTGACTTATTGACTAACCAATCAACAAATACGATCATTGCGAGAGTTTTTGTAATGAGTATGTCTTTGACGGAAATCAGGGTAAATACTTATGTTAGAGTTAACAGAGTACAAATGAGAATTGATAGCATTCAACCGAATAAAGTCGACACACTAAAAATGTAGTTGTAAAGAGTGATTTTTTTGAGGTTAGGATTTTCATGCATTAGTATTTGACAGATCACGTGGGATTTCAGACATGGTGTCAAAGAGAAAGATGCTCAGTATGCTTTGACATTTCATCATGAATCGTCTTACAAACGAACAACGCTTGCAAATTATTGAATTTTATTATCAAAATGCGTGCTCTGTTAAGAAAGTTCATTGCGCGCTTCCATTTTATGTTCAGTTTAATCGACCCACTGAAGCGGCTATTCGGGCTATTGTGACTAAATTTCGCACCAAATTTACATTGTTGGACATTAAACCACCAACACGCTTACGTAGAGTGCGAACTGAAGAAAATATCGCAGCTGTATCGGCCAGTGTTAATGATGACCACCAATTTTCGATTCGTCGCCGTTCGCACCAATTGGGTCTCTGTTACTCAAAAACGTGGAAATGCCAAAATTGGACTAAGCGGATGGACCACCTAAGACGCAGCCGCGGTCAACATTTAAATGAAATTATCTTCAAAAAGTAAATGTCATGGACCAATCTAACGTTTCAAATAAAGAACCGATGAGATTTTGCAAATTTTATGCGTTTTTTTTTAAAAAAAAGTTATCAAGCTCTTAAAAAATCACCCGTTATGTTATGAAACATTTCATAAAAACTATGAAATATGGTCCTCCTTTCCATTACCACAAACAAAGTTTTCCCTCGAAAGAAGAAATTACCTGATCGAATAGCTGAAATTCGAATGTATTACATTCAAAACTCATAGAAAAGCAATTAATCGATCACTAATCAAACAACACAAAAACTAATAATTATTCTTCATTATATTTATGAATCCATTTCATAACACAAATATTTTATTGGTTACAACATATTTCATAATATTTAAGAATTGTTTCTTTAATACTATGAAATCTGTCTTTGAACTTATGAAACAAAGTTTCACTAATTTAACAACTTTTTTTAATGAAATGTTTATGAACAAGTTGTATTGAACATTTTATTTTATTTTATTTATGCATTTTTCATACATTTTAAGAAAAAAATCACTAAATTTATGAAAAACCTTTTATGAAATCGCTTCATAAATATTATGAAGGGAAATTCTTTCACTGTAGTGGTAAATAAAACTTCATTAATGTTCCTATCTCGACACTTTTCCTCGATTTTATAAATCTTCCACTGGCTATATCTCTTAAAAATCTTTTTTTCGTTCTTTCGTCAAATATTTTATAACGTTGAGTTATTGTACCAAATTTGAAAAAAAAGGTATTCGATTTGAATGAAATGATCGATATGTGATATACATTTATATTATTTAATTATTTTTGCTAAATTCATAGCTTGAGGGGCTGAAATTTGACAAAAACTGGAAGAAATATGAAATTCGGTTTATAAAGAGTGATTTTTTTGAGGTTAGGATTTTCATGCATTAGTATTTGACAGATCACGTGGGATTTCAGACATGGTGTCAAAGAGAAAGATGCTCAGTATGCTTTGACATTTCATCATGAATCGTCTTACAAACGAACAACGCTTGCAAATTATTGAATTTTATTATCAAAATGCGTGCTCTGTTAAGAAAGTTCATTGCGCGCTTCCATTTGATGGTCAGTTTAATCGACCCACTGAAGCGGCTATTCGGGCTATTGTGACTAAATTTCGCACCAAATTTACATTGTTGGACATTAAACCACCAACACGCTTACGTAGAGTGCGAACTGAAGAAAATATCGCAGCTGTATCGGCCAGTGTTAATGATGACCACCAATTTTCGATTCGTCGCCGTTCGCACCAATTGGGTCTCTGTTACTCAAAAACGTGGAAATGCCAAAATTGGACTAAGCGGATGGACCACCTAAGACGCAGCCGCGGTCAACATTTAAATGAAATTATCTTCAAAAAGTAAATGTCATGGACCAATCTAACGTTTCAAATAAAGAACCGATGAGATTTTGCAAATTTTATGCGTTTTTTTTTAAAAAAAGTTATCAAGCTCTTAAAAAATCACCCTTTATATCCCGTAGACTTGTAAAATAGGGTAAAAAGATATAAAATAGTACATCCATACGCCTGAAGCAAAAACATTGTATGAATGTTTGAAAAATTATAAAGGGCATTTTTCTATTTATTCGAAAATTCGTGTATTTTATATACGTTAATTGTTAAGCACTTCAAAATGAACCCCAAACTATACGAAGGGAAAGTAAAGGAGAAACTGCTAGAATAATGATGAATTTAATGATTTCGATATCAAGTTTTTATCCAGTGAACTTATAAGAAGACGAGTGATAACTTTATTATTGTTACATATGTTGTGGGTATAATTTATGGCCATGACACTACCTTCTTTATTAAAAACTCACTTATCATAACTTCATTTCTACTATTAAGTGCTTTAAATCGGATTTATGATGGATGTATAGTACTGTTTATAATAGTGCCATTCCATTTCAAGCGGTACGATTTTGGACCTCGATAGTTGCGATTGTTTTGAAAGTTTGTGTATGTATTCTTCTCTTAAAAATATTGTATACGTTCTCCAAAAATACTTGGTCGATTTTAATGTACTATACCTTGTTTTGAAAGCAATTTCAATTACTTTTAAAATAATGACGTGGATAGTCGCTTTTTTTTACAATTTATTTTTTTTTTTTTTCGATTATACAAATGATTACAGTAATTGCATTTTTGAAACTTTAAAGTAGTATTGTCAGATGATATTTCTATTACTTATGCTTTTTTCTTCAAAGTCAACCAAAATTTAAGCAAAAAATCTTTAGAATAATATTTTTCATCTATTTATTAACACAAGATATAAAATCAATAATAAATTTTCCGAGCGATTGTAGCATCAGAAAAATAAAAAATATATAGTTTTCAATTACCAACTTTTTCTTTCTTTGATTTTCAATTTTTTAAAACCTGAAAATTTTTCAGTGGAATTCTGGTTGACTTTGCAAAATAAATATTTCAGGAGTTACAAGCGATTAAATGAAAACACCTTTTTGAAAATGAAAAATGTATTTTTCACTGTTTAATTGGTCATAAGAAGAATACATACAAAAGCTTTCAAAACAGTCGCAGCCACCAAGGTAAAAAATCGTACCGCTGGACTTACTAGCTTACTATTGTGAAACTTGTAAGGATGGCAGCATTGTTGCGCATTATTTTTTATTTAAATAAAAATCTTACGCCATCTTAAGCGAGTAAGTTCCACATAAAATTAAGCTAGTAAGTCAAGTCGAATAGGCCTAATACATGAATTTTATTTCTTTAAGTTTCATGAAGCTTTTCTTCTAGATGGTTAACTGATGTATCCTATTTTTATCTTCAGGATGATAGTTTGACGATATCATACAGATTTCTTAGGAATGATTATCTGCTGCTATCCAATTTTCTATCTTCCAGGTGATAATATGACGCTATCATATAGACTTCTTCAAAATCGCATATTTATCATCCAGAAGTGTTGCCTTTGTATTGTTTCGGGTTATCGCCTTGGACGCACAATATCCTTCAATTGTGGGTACTTCCGCAAAGCGAATATAATAATTGTCTGGCGATTGATGTGATTGCCGGTTAAATACATAAATGGATTTTGGAATTTAGAAATGATGTAGATATTTTATATAGGTAAATTGCAGCGTGATGGTTGTGTGTCGCTGCTATACACTGTGTGTCTGAGTGATGTACGAGGAGTATATTCTAATTCTCATTCACTTGAACGGCCAATGTCATTGTGGTAATTATTTCATTAAATATTATTAACGAATATTCCCTTAATAAAACGTATCCTTACATTAACGTAACCGGCTTCATTTATATAATGAAAATATTTCATTGTAGTAATGACAGTTTACATTAATCTAACACTAATGAAACATTGTTTATTGATTGTTAACTTAATGAAACTTTTTATGTTATATCAACAAAGCTCTATATTGTCCCAAAAACAATTACAGATTTCAGTAATGCAATGTAAGATTTCATTGAGGGGGAATGGAGCTTTTACTTTCAGTCTAATGGTGTCTAAAATATAAATTTACTTTGTATTGTAATTTATTAGAAATAAAAATAAATAAAATGCTTCATATTAAATAGAAAACTCCGCCTTAGTACTAATCTCCCTACGAGATGCCAGAATGTAATGATAACTGAAAAGTATGACTAAGATACCGGTTCACCGGTTTTTGGATTTAGTTTTTGTGCTGTCAATCAACAGCACGAGATTTGCACCACTGCGAGTTGAAATATGCCAATGGTTAAGTTTACTATCGATATGGCGTTATAAATCTCCGAGACTAGCCACTAAAAGTGGCCATAAAATTTGGCTTTAGAATATTCGACGACGAAAACTTTGCATTGCAATTAAAATGAATATTTTTAAAAGTCATCACCAACACAATCCCATGCATTATGTTGCGAGTATAGCTTAATCTGCTAGCGAGGAGAACACTTCTACTGGCAATGTTCTCGGTGTTCCGAGAAACAAACAAAAAAAACGTTCGGAACATTTATCAGTCTTATATCGCAAAGAACGTGTAGGTCATCAAGAGTGCTTCGTTTCGTTTCAGCAAATTGTCGGAAACCTTGCCCGTATCCATGGGGGCACATTCGGTTCATAAGCAAATTCCCTGCATTGAGGATATTTGGTCGGCTGGTCGGTTGCAAGGTGCGGGCGGGCGGGCAGGCAGCCAGCAGGAAGTTGGGGGTTTTATTTTCGTTTTCAATAAAAGTGTTGGCCTTTTTTCTTCTCGGTTTCGGTTAAAACTAAACCATAAGCCCACGAGGAACGTGGAACGTGAAGAACACCAAGCCTCACAACCACTGCCTTTGTTTATGATTTCATTTCGCTTTCTCAGCATTTCTGTGAAATGTTTCTGTGGTTTTGGCCGTTGATGGCCGTACATAAAGATGGTGTGTGTGTGTATCCCAAAGTGTATCTAAGTGTGCCGGGCTGTGTGTATGGGTGCCGTGTTGCGAAAGTATCCTTGGCATGCATTTTGTGGCTCCTTTATTTTTTATTTTTTTCGTATTCATTCATTCAGTATTTCATGGTGTTGCTTCATTTCATTTCGTTTTGCTTCTCTTTGCTGGTCTTCCTTCATGCCAACTCTTTCAATTTCAATATAAAAAAAAAAATATATATATATATACATATATATGCGTATATGTTAGTTTATCCTTTGTTGCTGCTCTTGTTTTCTTTTTGTTTCCTTTTTTTCTTCATTTTGTCTTTTCAATTTGTGCTGTTCGTTTTTCGACATTTGCTGAATTTTAAAATGCAACCAAGACAAAAAGTCAAAAAGCCAAAAAAATAACGCCACAAATGCTAAAAGCAAAGAAAAAAGATCGGCTAAATTTAAAATGAGTTCACAGTTGTTGCTCGTAAATACAACAATGCGGGCGCACGCACATTTGGCCGTACTTTTTCCGGCCGACGTATTGGCTGAAATGAAACACTTTCATGTGGCAGTGAGTGCTGCGAAATGAAACCAAACATTAAATCATGACGAACAATTTTAAATTTGTAATATTCCGTCCCGGCTAAAAATAACCCAAACGTTGACTTCATGCCATTAGGGGTATTCACTGATGGAAGAGAAAATCAGTAAAAATGCTAGAAATGTCAAAGAATCTTCTGAAGAAGTTTAAAATTTCGCAATATTTTTTAATTATTAATTTAATTAATTAAATTTAAATTTAATTTAATTAATTAAAATAAAAAATTTCATTCGTGTTACCAAACGTCGAAGTTCAGTATCTCCGGGCCTTCATAAGTTGAAATTTTATTACAGCCTCAATTTGTAACAGAGTTATCCATCGAAGGCTTGTTTACGCATGATTGTGGAATTATGGCAACTAAACATGATTTTTTATGTATATAATAATTTTCCGATTTTTTGCTTATTACAGAAAATAATAGCCAAACTTCATAAAAATTGGACCTATATTCACCGATCTTCATTTAAAAAATATTTGCCTTAATTAAGAATGAAATAATTAAGTCAATTCATTATATTTTTTATTTATTAAACACAAAAAATAATTTTAATAATATTAGTTTTAGATCGTTTTTTTATTAGAGATCGATTTTAGTTGTTTTTAAATGCAATACATTCGCTTTTCTGCTGTTTCGATGAATGAATTCTTAAGAATGAAGGAAAACCACACTCAACTCAATCATCGCTGAACAAACTCTGTGCAAAATTTCAAGATATTCCAATGGGTCTAATATTAATATTTGTTTTAGGTTCATCCGGCTTTTCTTCTACACCATTTTCAATTGTAATTCAAAAGACATCACTTGAAATTCAAAAAAAAACAATTGAAATTAAAAAATTCCACTTGAAATTCAAAAAATGTCATTTAAAATTCAAAACTTGTCGTTTGTAATTCAAAAGACACCATTTGAAATTCAAAAAACATCATTTGGAAAAAGACATCATTTGAAATTCAGAACTCGTCATTTGAAATTCAAAAATTATTACATTTGAAATTCAAGTGATGTTTTTTGAATTTCAAATGTAATTTTTAAATTTCAAATAGTGGCTTTTGAATTACAACTGAAAATAGTGTAGTGTAGGTTATCTGATGTATCCTATTTTTATCTTCAGGATGATAGTTTGGCGATATCATACAGATTTATTACGATTGATTATCTGCTGCTATTAAATTTTCTATCTTCCAGGTGATAATTTGGCGATATCATATAGATTTCTTCAACATAGCCTATATATCATATATATCAGAAGTATTGTCTTTGTATTGTTTCGGGTATCTCCTTCAATTGTGGGTACTTCGGCAAAACGAATATGATAATTGTCTGGCGATTGATTGGGGTCATTGTCGGTTAAATAAAGAAATGGAGTTTGGATATTGGAAATGGTGTAGATATTTTACATAAATTCAAAATTCTGTTCACGCCAGAGTCTCTTCAAGACAATCGGACCAAAATAGAAAACTTTGTATGAAAAATTCATTCATGTGGCCGAGCATTCCTTATAGTCTTTGTACTCAACTTCATGAAGCCATCCCACTGTGCGACATGGTGTATGGTATAAATAGAAATAAAAGTTAAGTTAAAAACAATTATATCATTTTCCTATTAAGCTGAAAAAGCAATAACCTTGATTTTTCTTTCTACAGAATAAATATTGTTTTCTTGGGACAATAAATCTTCAAAAATTATCATTTAGTGTGCCATCAAATTTTTAATTGACCATAAAAGTAGCACCTCCACTATTCCCCCAAGACAATCCATCACACCGCATCGTTGACACCACTGTGCATTAATGACAGCAACATTCCTGCACCTCGCACCCAAACGCCACGCGGTGGTCCCTTTCGCTCAGAAGTCTTTGCGTTTCACCGCTTCGACATATTTTAATTAATTTTCTTGAATAGTTTGCAGAATTTAATTTATGACTCGTTCATAAAAATGACACTGACAAAAATTATTATAATTTAGAATAGGCAAAACAAAAACAGTATGTGTGTGTGTCGACATTACCAACAAATTGTCCGTGAATAGCTGTCCGCATTTCGCCACTTATTTCGTTTTCGCGGCCAACAAACCGAAAATCCCCACAAAGTCGTAAAATATTTATATTTTTTTATAGTTTTTTAGTTAATTTTGGCAAATGTTTATTAAGGGATTAAGTGGCAAACAGTTTGTTTATCTGCCGCGCTGTGGCAACAAAAAGGCAAAGGCAGACATTTTGTTGCTGCGCTGAGAGATGGGAGATGGCATATCTGGAACTCTCCAAGGTTTAATTGTCAGTGGAAAATGGACAAAGTTTCTGGCAAACGGAGATATTTTTAATTTGATGGCCACCATGTCACGAGTGTTTACTAATTGCCACTTCGAGGCAGGGGTATGTATCTCAGCCAGACCAGCTTCCCCTGATTTCCATAAGATGAAATTCAAGACTTCTTGAATTTCACACTTTTAAAAATTAACATTTTCCCTGTTATTTCATCGCCCCAATGACAAAATTATCATGTGTGGATTTATTTTGATGTTTGTTTTCTTTTTTTCGGGACTTTTGCATACAAAACAAATAAAGCCAGCTTGAAATTCATGGCGTGGATTTAAAATTCAAGGAAAAAAGACATGCATACATACGACCATTTTAGCCGTGGAATCCCAACATAAAAAACGTACTCCAGCCATAAGACGTTGGAAAGGAGGGTAAGGTGTACCTTTCGGATTTTCGCTGCAGAATGTTTGTTTACAAGAAGATATGCTTGTCGCTCTGCTTCGTTTTGTTGAGTTGAGAAATTGAAGATTTTCTGGATGCGAGAAAAGTCATTCAAAGACTTGGAAAATTTTCAATTGAAAATGTATGTTAATGAACTGTCGTGTTTAACCCATGATGGTGAATAGACAGCCGAAGTAAACATGGATTTATATTTCTCTAGTACCTGCGCTATGCTACGAACTGTATTACGTACTGATACAATATTAATTATTAAAAAATGAGATTTCCCTTTAATTAAATAAATCCTAAATCTGATCGCTATTAATATGTAATTAATAATATAATAATTAAAAAATCTCAGAAGAATACAATTCGTCCTTTGGTGGTACAATTTTTCATTGTGTACTTGAAACCTACAATTTTAAAAGGAAATTAATATATTTCGAAAAAATATCTACGGATACATAGCCTACTATGAGAAACTCATAAAGATCGGTTCTAAGACACTTGTCTTCAATTAAATAAGCCCCAAAATTGTTCAGCATTGTTGGGTGTTCTTTCACATCAACCCAAGTCCACATTTTCTTTCATAAAGAAAAAATAAAAATATCAAAACAAGGTCCTTGATATTAACCCAAAATGAAATAAATTCGAATTTAATTTTATTTAATATGAATTAGAATACAAAGTAAATTTATATTCTAATTTTGGGATTGAGCCGGGGTGACTAAGACCATTGTAGCTAGTTATTGCAGCGACAGAGACAGAGCCTCTGATGGGAATTGAGCCCACAACCCCCAATTCGAATTTAATGTTTGTGTTTTTATTTTGGACCACAGTTTATTGGGAAGCATTTATATCAAAATTGAACACCGAATGACCAATACGATTGCTTAAAGGTGTATCTCGATTTTTCTTTTCTTTACATGATAATAATAAATATAATAAAATCTGAAAAAAACTTTACACATAAACACGAATGTTAAAGCATTTTTAATAAAATAGACATTAAATTTTATAATTAAACGATTTATCATCTATACGCGAGATGTATATGAGTATAGTCTACCATAATATTTAATGAAACTGATTTAAAAAAAATCAATTATATTAAGTCAACGAATTTTAAATTAGGATCCTAAAAATTCCTTCTGACGACTTCAGAGAAGATTTTTTGACATTGAGAAGAATTTATATCGCAAAAAAATATATATCCAAAAAGATTGGCATATACTCTCCATGAAAATGGCGAATGAAAAACCTCTCGAAGGTATGAAAGAATGACTCAAGGATACATGAACTTGTCCAACTGGATTCGCAATTTTTTCGAATTCATATGTATCTCTGCCATAAGAATTTATTAGTTGGACGGCTTGCGATCACACTAAAAATTATTAAGATTGAGAGGAAAATATATTTACTCCACATTAGCGGCTTTGAACATGTATGAGAGGAGGAAAATCTGCAGTTTTACATCAAACAAAAACTATTTGAAAATATTTGATATTACAATTTTGCACAGAGAATAAAAAACGTTATTATACTATGATAGTTGAGCCCCGAATGCCCAATATTAAATTAGGTACCAAATGATTTTTTCGTTCGATGTTGGGTACTTTTCCATTATCTGGGTTTATAATTTTAGAAAAATAACGTGAGCAGGAGCAAATCATTAAACCCATTCAAAGATTTAGTCTGGACCGTACTCTAGAGTAGTGAATTTTTAAGCTCGCCCAAAGATCAGCTACGTAAAGAAGCTTTACTCTGCATAATCGGCTGTGGATAATCAAAAATCCGGGTTATACACTAAATCTTTACTCATAACCTTTTTTTGTAACTCCAAAACAACATAGAAAAATAGACAAAAAATAAAATAGACTTCGAACTAAGTGTTTCAATTGGCCTTTGGGCCTATTCCAATGAGGAAACTAGATATCATTTGTATATGTTTGGGATACAATTTCCTATTTTGTAGCATTAAAGACTGAAGAAATTTCATTAAAACCGTCAAATAAAATAAATACCAAATGTTTGTAAACATTTATGGTTTTATATTAAAGATGGAAGGTTGAGGATATTTATGACGAAAAACTCCTAACGATTTTAATATTGCCAGTTATTTAATTTTGTTGCAAAAAGAAGAGAGAAATATGTTTCCAAAAATAACTGTCATATTTATAATAATATTTATATCCGATATTGCAACCGTGATTTTACACAGATTTAATAGATGATTACGAATATAGGCGTAAGTCTTAAATGTTGGAAACCAGATTTGCTACATAATAACAACCATTTTGTATTTTTATGGATATATGTCTTTCGATAGTGATCTAAGTCAAAAATCCCAAAAAATTAGATATGCCAATTTTTCTCCTTACTTTTATCAGATCTCTAATTAAAGAACTTTTATTTTTGACATGTATAAAACGTACCAAAATTGACTTTAGTCTTAGTTTGAAAGCGGTCTAAGTCACTGCATATCCACTGACATTGATGTGTGGTGATGTAAACAAACATTTTTTATTTATTATATCCTCTTTAAGTCATTTAGATGATTTGAATAACATATAAAATGAAATTATTTCAAAAGTAAATAATAATTTCAATATACAATTTCTAGACGAACAACCTTTAAATATTTGTAAACTTGTTTTATTTTTTGAAATAAAATATATTGTACTTTCTTCCATTTTTTGCAAGGAAATATTACTTTTGCGAATTAAAATAAAATATTTTTTGTTTAACGTTTTCAATTTTGAGAAGAATGAAAGTGGTCTAAGACAGTGCATCCTCTGAAACAAGTGGTTCCCTTAGAAGTAACAACCTTGTTGATTTTTTCTATAAAATATTTTCAATTGACTCAAACATAAACCAATTACATATCTAAAAATGGATAAAGTGTGACTAGACCATCATCGTACTAACTGGCACATATATATTTTTAATTTTTTATTAGAATTAAAATTTCCACAATTTCCTTTATTTTATGCTATAATTATGGTTACAAATGTTTCCAAACAGTGGCTTAGGAATTGTCACCGCTAAATTGAGAAGAAATTGATTTTTTAAATAGTTTTTTGCTGGCACGAAAAACTATGAAAAATTCAAAAAAAAAAATTTTTTATAATGTTTATTTGAAACAATAGATAAATAAAGATGAAGAAGTAGGAGATCGCAGTTATAAAGAGTGATTTTTTTGAGGTTAGGATTTTCATGCATTAGTATTTGACAGATCACGTGGGATTTCAGACATGGTGTCAAAGAGAAAGATGCTCAGTATGCTTTGACATTTCATCATGAATAGACTTACTAACGAGCAACACTTGCAAATCATTGAATTTTATTATCAAAATGCGTGCTCTGTTAAGAAAGTTCATCGCACGCGTCCATTTTATGGTCAGTTTAATCGACCCACTGAAGCGGCTATTCGGGCTATTGTGACTAAATTTCGCACCAAATTTACATTGTTGGACATTAAACCACCAAGACGCTTACGTAGAGTACGAACTGAAGAAAATATCGCAGCTGTATCGGCCAATGTTAATGATGACCATCAATTATCGATTCGTCGCCGTTCGCAGCAATTGGGCCTCTGTTACTCAAAAACGTGGAAATGCCAAAATTGGACTAAGCGGATGGACCACTTGAGGCGCAGCCGCGGTCAACATTTAAATGAAATTATCTTCAAAAAGTAAATGTCATGGACCAATCTAACGTTTCAAATAAAGAACCGATGAGATTTTGCAAATTTTATGCGTTTTTTTTTAAAAAAAAAGTTATCAAGTCTTAAAAAATCACCCTTTACATTCGACGAAAATTGGAGTTTTAATATCGTTAAAATTTACACTAAAAATAAATGTTTAGTTCCCCTGTTTTTTATTTTTTAGCTCTTAGTATTTTTTATTATTTCAACAACTACGATTTATAATCTAATTAATTTAATTTGTCTATAAAGTCATTCTTTTACACATTTACTCTTGACAAATAAGAAATCAAAAGTTTTTTGTAAAAAATATATTATTTCCATATGTATATCAATTATGTTTTACTAATTTTAGAAAATACCACGAGATATACTTTTTGGACCTCTTTCCCCATCTAGAAAATCATTTCTTAATTCAGAAGTGATTTTTTTAAGATTTTTATTATAGAAGGCTTTTTTCCTCATAAATTTCATGAATTCTTCCACACAAAAAATATTCTCTCGCACAATTCAAAATATGAATGTGATTTCCCAAAATAATTGCTGGAAACACTTCCACTGAAAACATATTTAATTTCCATCTAAGGATTTTAATATTTGGGAACAACTATATTTATATAAAATAAAATATATTGTGGGAAATATAATAATGTTGGCATGCCAAAATTTTTTTTCTGCCTGCAGAAACATATGAAATCGATAAATAACAAAATAATATTTTTTTGATATAAAACGACCATAATTTTTAAATTTGAACTTTATTGTTGTTGTACATAATTTTCTGTTCTATTTTAATTTAAATGTTTGTTTCATGATTAAATATTCTTGAAGGACCACGCCCACCTAAAAAGTGTTGTCACGAGAATATTTATAACGTAGAAAAATATACGTCAAAATTGTATTCAAAAAATATTCGAAATTCCTAAAAACTCAAAATTAGAGATAGTTCAGTTATTGTGAGAAAAACTGTTTGTCCCGTGGACTCATAGCAAACAATGCAGAAGTTTTACGAATAGCTCTGGAAAATAGAACCCACCCCTCGCTTAGCATCTGATTAATTTGTAGGATTTATAGGAATTATACTCTTCTTCCCTTTTCACACACTTAATTTTTTTAATTTTAAAAATTAGAAGCATTTCAAAATCTCTCTGCATTTACTCTAAGAACACTTTCCCTTTTCTTGTTTTCCCCTGCCTATGGCCTTTAATGGGTTAAATGTAAACAACTCCCCCAAAGAGATTTAAAATGTAGAACGAAATTTATACAGGTGAAAAAATTAATTTAAATTGGCTTAGATTAAAAATTCATTACAAGGACACACTCAAACGTTTGTAACAATTGCAACTCCTCCCAAAGGAAACATTAATCAAAGACACTCACCTTTTATGCAAACACCTTCACCAAATCGTGGTGGGGGCGGGGAGGGAAAACAGTTTTTTGTGTTGTTTGAAGAATTTAAATATTTTCTATTTTAATTTTCTTTTTCTTGTTGAGAAAATAAAATCAATTGGAGCATGAAACTTTATTTCGGTTTCAATTTGTTTTTAATTATTTCGGTGTCAAATTGAAAATTCTCAAAACTGTTTTATTTTTTTGTTTGATTCCATTTGCTTATTTGGTTAACACGCACAAATTCACACTTTATGACAGAAATCTAACGAAACGGAAAGTTTATTTTTTTACGATTCTTTTATTTTTGTTTGTTTTTTTTTTGCCACAACAAAAAAACTGTTGATTTTTTTCTGCTCCGCTTTTACGGCCAATTTACAAAACTACGGTTTATTAATAACTTTATATGATATGCGAATACTGTTGTTGTTGTTTGAATTGGTTTGGTTTGGCTTTGATATTGTTGGTTCTAGCCAAGCACACACACTCAGCCGGTTCAGATTTGCTTGGGGCTTCTTTTCGCGCTACAACAAACACGTTTTGTCAAATCGAATGTTAAATCGCAACTAAACTGAAACTGATTGTCTTGGCGATGGCCATCATCTAGCAAAACCCGCACACACGACTACGCCAACATAGCAGAGTTGCCAGCGAGTACTTCTAAAATGGGGATATACAGTATTTCTGTTGGGGGGTGTGGGGGGCAATGTTGGGGATGGCTGAATTAATATTCTTTGAATTTGAATTGTGGAATGTTTCGACAGCTGAATTTTATGTGAAGAAAATATTTAAACAAGAATCACATAAAGAGTGGAATCTTCCGGGTTCAAATGAGTACAAGATTATTTTTTTGGTGGGGGGTTAGCAAAAATACAATAAAGACTTTTTAACTAACTTTTGAACTTACTAACCTAGCTCCGACGAATTTAAACTAAATTATTTAATTGAATTATTAAATTTAATAAATTATTTAAGTTTAAATTATACTTAATTATGTTCATATTAATTATTAGTTTTGTTTATTCGACGTTAGGTATGAAAATCTCTCTTCGAAACCATTAATTAATTTTGATGTAAATAAACCGAATATATTTTATTTGATGAGCTGTGAGATATTGTCCTAGCTCAAGAGATATTTATTGAACGCCAAATTATTCACTAATATTATGGTAATATTTTAATTTTTTTTTAAGTTATCATCTTGGCTGCGCACTGTCTTCATGGCCCATGACGACCATCCTCAGGTGGATTCGCAGTGACTTTTCAACCAAAATCCCAAAACTCTTTAATTAAATGATTCAACCAAAAGAATGAGAACCACAATTCGCTTTCTGAATATCAATCAGAATGAATTTGGGAAAATCATTTACTTAAATATACCCCGGTATTTAGTTGTCGCTGTTCAAATCCAAAACGTTTCAGACCGAAATAAAACAAAAAAACAAATGAAAATAAATCGAAGAAATCTACTGTATTTCTATCGCGATGTGAGAGACGATAAACATATTTTCTTGGGGGATTTTAGAGATTTCAAAATATAATTTGGGTATTCGACTGGCAAAGCTGCAACATAGAAACATTGGCAAAAATGCTGTTAACAGCGCACAGCTGTCGCACTTAAGAGCTTAACAGAGCCAACTCGCGCAATGTTGCCTAAACATGATGTCATAGAGCTTAAGAACATTTTCCGGCGTGAAAGCAACATGTTGCTGGCTATGGGTGATTTTTTGTTTTGGTTCCACTCCGCAACATTTGTTTTTTCAATGTTTCCGGTGTGTTTTGTTTATTTTTTGAACTGGAAAAAATATTAATTTTCAGGATATATTTTTTTACTTTATTTGCGGTTCCAAAGTTGTAGAGTTTTTTTGCTGTCATAATTTATGGTTTCATTTCAAACCAATATCCATTCTCTGGGCATGGTTGAGGAGTGTCTGAGCAAATTTATGACACATAATTAAAAATATTTTGTGTTTTGTTTGAGTCGAAGATTTTTTCATAGATAAAGCTTTGAATTGAAATGAAATTTGGTTCTGGAGTGTTTTTTGTTTTGGTTGTTGACTGAAGTTGAAGAATTTTTTAAAAATGTAATTATGAATAATAATAAAAAGCGGAATTTGAGATGACCTTATTTGAGAAAAAAAAATTAGCATTCAAATTGGTCACGGGCAGGACAGTAAGTAATCAAGCAACAAAATGAGAACCATCTCATTTTGTTGCGAACATGCGAAAGTTATTAATTTGTCAAAGGCTGGGAGGGATGTTAAGCACTTAATTTATCAACTAATAAAATATTAAGGCGGCGCACATAATTATTTGCCAATTTGACTATACTAATTTAAAACAAGTAAGGAAAGGCTAAAGTCGGGCGGGGCCGACTATATGATGCACTTCACTTTCTATCTAAATACAATTCAATTCGGTAAAAAGTGACAACGGGACGAATTTTTATATGTTTCCTAATCACAGACTAATATGACCTGCTCCATTTTGTCAAATCGACTAGAATATTTGTATCGGGGTTATATTCAAACATGGAATGATGTGACTAACTTTCAAAATCAATTTGAAGAAATTCGGTGAAAATATGTGGTTTCTGGGGCGGAATAATTCTACAAGGGAGCGAAATTTTTATGGAAGCTATATGTAAATCTGAACCGATCTGATCCATTTCATCATGGCTGTTTCTAGTTACAATATAAGATATTTTGCAAGATTTGAAGAAGATCTGTTAAAATATGTGGTTTATAGAGTGGCAAAAATGAAGTCGGGAGTGAAATTTGTGTGGGAGCTATATATAAATCTGAACCGATCTGACCCATTTGCACCATGGCTGCTTCTAGTAAGATATTTCGCCTAATTTGAAGACAATCTGATACAATATGTGATTTCTGGAGCGGAAAAAGTCAAATCGGGAGCGAAATTTTTATGGGAGCTATATATAGATCTGAACCGATCTGACCTATTTTCACCATAGGTGTTCCTAGTTTAAATATAAGATGTTTTGCAAGATTTGAAGAAGATCTTTAAAAATATGTGGTTTCTAGAGCAGAAAAAGTCAAATCGAGAGCGAAATTTGAATGGGGGCTATATATAGATCTGAACCGATCTGACCTATTTTCACCATAGGTGTTCCTAGTTTAAATATAAGATGTTTTGCCAAATCTGAAGACAATCTTATACAATATTTGGTTTCTGGAGCGGAAAAAGTCAAATCGGGAATGCATTTTGCATGGGAGCTATATATAAATCTGAACCGATTTAACACATTTTTACCACAGGTGTTTCTAGTTAAAATGTAAGATGTTTTGTCAATTATGAAGAAAATCTGTTGTGATATGTGGTATCTAGAATGAAAAGAGTCAAATTGGGAGTGAAATTCATATGGGGGCTATATCTGAATCTGAACCGATTTTCTTCAAATTAAATAGCGTTCGTCCTTATCCGAAAAACTTCGTTGTGCAAAGTTTCATTTAGTTCGGTCTCCAATTGCGACCTGTATCGTGATTACAAGTATGGATGGACAGACAGACAGACGGACATTGCTAAATCGATTCAAAAAGTGATTCTAAGTCGATCGGTATAATTAAAAATGGGTATATCTCCCTTCCTTATGGGCGTTACAAACAAATGCACAAAGACATAATACTCTCGTGGAGTGTATAATAAAAATATTTCTATTTGCGTGCTGAAAGTAATAAAAATAAATTATTTTTTGTGAATCTTTTTTAAAATTATTTCGTTACCAATTACTTTTTGACCTAAAATAAAATAATAATTTTTGATCTCGATAACTTGGATTGATTTGAAAATTTGCGTATGTATTCTTGGCATAAAAATATTTTCTATGTATTTTTGAAAAAAAAAATAGAAAATTTAAATTTAGCAGTGCACAGAGGTAACAAACGACCAAAAGTCCAAAAAAGTTTGATGTCCCAATAAAAGATAACTATTGCAATAACACCATTTTTAAAAAAGATATATATTCTAATATAGGTTTTACAGTGACTTCAACTTCAAAATTCTGGTTTGAATATATTCTAACAAAAAAACTTTAATTACAACTTCGAAAAAGTATTGATTTCTGTGTCAAATTTTGTGATGCAAAATTAAGCATTTTCTGAAAATTTGGGTTGTAACCTTCATTTGTGTATTCTGTTTGTGAAATTCGTGTACGTATTTACTTGTTGTTTTGGGTCTTCCAAAATTAACCTCTTAAAAATTAAAAAAATCCAACATTGATTGCAGTAAAACTATAAGAGCAGGAGGGAAAAGAGGTTGTGACTATACACCATTTAGTAGTCCAAGGGATCATAAGTAAGTACTAGTAATCTTACGTTGCAGTTTTTTGCAATATTTTCATTAGAGCCATTTTACGTGACCTATATTATTACAAGCGGAAATATCCTCAGTTATAGTTATTATAAAAAAGAGGGCGTGGCCCGCCCATTATTTTTTAAAATATCAGAAATAATGTCACATTTCAAAATTTCATAATTTTATGATGGTTAATAAAAAAGTTATAGGGCTTTGGCCGTAAGTTACCACTGTGCAGTGAAATTACAACTTTTTCTAAAAGGTATGTTCACTC
This sequence comes from Polietes domitor, assembly GCA_947397865.1. Classification (NCBI taxonomy): domain Eukaryota; kingdom Metazoa; phylum Arthropoda; class Insecta; order Diptera; family Muscidae; genus Polietes; species Polietes domitor. The sequence goes on along the minus strand of OX377621.1, from coordinate 6,227,032 downwards.
AATCGCCTGTAACTTCTGCAATTCTTGACCGATTTTAATGTACTATACCTTGATTGGAAGCTAATTGTAACAACTTTTAAAATATTACGTGATTCCACGTAAAGTGACCCTTTTTCGGCAAAATGTCAAAATCAATTTATGCTTCGCATAATACATATTTTAGATTATATTTCAAAAAATAATGACAAAAGTAGGTCTGATCATTTCGTTTTCCACATGTAGACTAGTGTCGCAACAGGATTTCCGTCAAAATGTCACGCCCGTTACAATTTTAATATCTTATATTTCCTATATTCATGAAGAGTTATCGGTAATGTATATGTACTTTAGAAGAAAGTGAAGAAAACTACCTTTTAGATCAGAAAAAATTAATAAAGGCATGTAAAGGAAGAACATTGCCGAATTCATGAAAATAAGTAAAACCTCAAGATTTTCTTCAAAGCTAAGGTCATACCCGTGACGCTCTTGTTTGTTGTATATCTCCAATATTTAAAACGCCAAGACATATTTACATTTGCATTAATATTCCGCTTAACCTTACGTTTTCGATAGGCAGTATAGTAAAAATCTCAGTCAATGAATATGGGAGATATTTAAACATATTTAAGCAAAAGTATCACACCCGTTCCACTAGAATCACCCAGCAGTATTGTTTAAATTGTCTTAGATTTTTTAAAGATTTGGAATTTTTATTTCATTTTGATTTTCGAAATTATATCATTAATTGATTTTCTTTTTTTTTGGAATTTTACAGTAGCGTTCTTCTAAGTCTTTTTTAGCCAGTGGTTTATTTTTTACGATTTTTTTTGTAAAAACAACAAAAAAATCAGTCATCAGTCATAACTCGTGAAAACAAATTTATTGTAGAGAAGAGGAACATTTTATCTAAAAAGGCTTGGTCGGCCTAAGACAGAGATTCTCAAATGTCTGGGGTCAGTGACAAAATCACAGGTTGTCCAGGAAAAGTTCTTATAGAAATCTTTGCAAATTAATAATAATTTAAAATTCTTAAAATCGGTCTATTCAGCCCGCAATTCTTGTTTCAGTTCTGGTACCATGAATTTCTTTACGAATCCTCTATTTAGTTGATTTTGATTGCATGAACCTACTATAAACACACTACTGGTCTATGGTAAATGCATATACTCGAACATATATGTAGATATCTACATACTTGGGCCATTTAATGCCATTGTTGACGACCATTAAATTATTTCTGTTACATTGTTGCCATTGTATTCGAAAGCAAAGCACCAATCAAAAGTTATCAATTTTAGCAAATCCTCCATTTCACTTCCTTATTGGAAATGCGTTTTATTGCTAAACAAAAACAAAAATAGAAATAGAAACTTTTAGTGTTTTGTGTTCACGTGAACTTCACTTCACAATTCACATAGTCCACGTACATGTGAGTTTTAAAAAGCGGTCATAAATCAATAAAAAATACAAAACAATTTTAAGCGCCATTGATATGCAATTGAAAAATCGAAAATGAAATGCGAAGTGCATTCGGACGAGTGAACGAGAGTTATTGTATTCGTCGTTGTGTTGTTGGAAAAGGGGCAAAACGCCGATAAAAAATACGCTGTTGCATGCATATCAGCGATAACAATTGGAATTGTATGCAAAGACCGAAATAGAATTTGCCAAGGCAGACGCAGAGACAGACAGACAGACCGATGAACGATGGTCATGTAGAATATCGAATTTGAAATATCAATAATAAATAGACGTTCGCGTTGTTTGGACAATAAATCCTCGTTCCTGAGTATTTTATGGCAACGCCTGCAACATTGAAATCGTGAGGATTTCCATGGATTTGGTAGACTTATGTTGATTGTGACGACATGCGAATACTTCATATATATTCATGCAAAGCACCCTAACGTGTATACACAGGTTTCAGTAAATAAAGAAAGTGGAATATTCCAAATTTATGTTTTTTAATCAATAAATTTCTTTTAAGATCAGATTTTACTTATAGGTGTATGACTAATATTACGCAGGAAACAATTTATTATTTTTTATCTCTATATTTAATTAATAGCATTAAAATAACAGCAATTATTTTTTTTATTTGGGCCATATAACCTGAACGATGATAACCAATTCGTGATTTAACATTTTATAGTTTTTACTTGTGGAGTTTGCTGAAGTTGTAGGTCTACGCAAATAAGCCACACACAATCGCGCCAAAGCTATCAATAATGTTAAGCATAATATCATTAATAGTCCTTTCTAATAAAACAAAAAAACTTGTTAATATTATATGTTATATATATGTGTGTGGCTGTATGTATAGAACGCCAAACCGATGGACCGATTCGCCTGAAAATTTTACTGTATCTATCTGGACAGTAGATGGTTCCTGGATATACCTCACACACAGAAAATATTTCAAAACTTACTCATTTCATCTTCCAAAGCATAGGCGAATAGGGAAAAATGAAACCGTGCAACGCCGGGTACAAAATACTAGTTATTTATAAAATAAACATCTACATTACACCGTGCGAAAAATGAAAAAATATGAACCATGGAAATGTCAATATAATTCTGAAAGCTGACACAAAAGATAATGGAACAATGTATCTACTTTGTTAGTTTGCGTTTAAAATGACTTGGCATTTTTGAAGGATACTACAGGGTGGGTCATTTAAAGTTTTAAATATGAACTACAGATTACTTTCACTTTGAACATTCATTTTTATTTTCAGCCTTATGTTTGACATTTGCATAATGTGGCTGAGAATGTTCAAGAACATCCATCAACATCAACTCGACATCGTTCTCAGGAACTGAACATTTCTCGCACTTCGTTGAGTAGAATTTTGCAAAATTTGCGAAAAAATGGGTTGAACGAACGAGCCAGTCGTGGTAGTCATATGAATGATATTATGTTCCATTATTAAATGTCAAAGTTCAACCTTTTCAATAAAACTAGAAATATAAAAAATAATAGCTGATTCCAATTTAAAATTTATATGACCCACCCTATATTATTAAAAAAATGTTTGTAATTTTCTTGCAAGTCTTATGGGGCATTAAAAATAAATTTTAGGAAGTGGAACAAAAAAGACGAAATAAGGGTTCTTTAAAATGTTAATCTTTCATTAATGGTATTGGAAAAAATACATTCATACTGTTCTACAATACATATCCGAATTTAATCTTTGTATGCTAATTTGTTATTATGACATAACATAACGTTTTCAATTTTGTGGTGTTGTATCTTTTTTATGGATCAACTTCTTTAATTTTTTTTAAATTACTCAAATTAAAAAAATAAACAAATTATATTTTTTCCACAAAAATCTACCGTTTGCCTTGAATGATAGTGAAGGATTAAAATTTGAACGGACCTTTTCTCCACTTTATTGTTCCAAATCCCAAAACCACAAAAATTACTTAGATTGCCCAAATTATCATCTTTCATTTGGTGCCAATATCGCGTTTCTAGAACCAGCGGAAAAAATTCAATAATTTGATGAATAATTATATGTTTCAAAAATGTTAAGTCCTTTTAAAAGTGATCTCGTACACACTGAATACACAGTTTTGTTAAGTTTGGTCTCTACTTTCAAAATTTTATACACACTTTCATGAAGCAAAATTAGTGTCGCACGGTGTAACGAATACCGAAAATTGTTCGAAATCCTCCTTGGTAGGATTTTCACAATAGCACCACAAAGCAAAAGCCTGGATTCGATGTAAATAAAATGTTAATTGTTAATTACACTTAATTGTAATTTAATTGTAAAGAACTAGAACAAATTTATGTTAAATAATGTGTTGGCAACAATGTGGAATTTTGTTTAATTTTAACGTTTTTGTTATCCTAGCTGTTATTCTGGCTTAAAGAAAAACAACTCTAATATACATGTATTTATCAATTACACTACGCAAAAAAATTCTGAAAGAATATTATAACATTTTGGTCTTTCAAACTCGATATTAAATGGATATATTTTTATTTTCATCGCTAAAATCCCCCCTATTACACAATAAAATATTATATTATCAAATTTGTAACGGGGGGTTTCACGCTATTTATCGATAGATCTTTTAACTGTAAACTACGTTTTCTGCCATTAAAAAATATAAATATATAATATATCATATATAATATATTTTTATTTTTTTATGTTTTGGTTTAACAAAAAAAAAAAGATTTTTCAAAAAAAAAAATTTTAGTTTTTTTCCTAAGCCCCTGTTTCTATGTGAAAGTGAAATTCGTAACTAATTATCTTTAGTCGAACATATAAGCGGGAATAATCGGATTTATATTTCCAAAATGAGAATACAGACATTAAAGGTACCTTCGACGAAAATGAGTATTTTAGTAAAAAAAATAAAAAAGTATTCAAAAAATGTTTAGCATGATGATGTTATGAATCAGTATGACTCAATGCACGTAAAAATAATTTTTAGGCCTCGGACACAAAATTTTTATTTTGTTGATAGCTATCAAATTGAAACACAAAGTAATTATTTATTTATTTTTAATTTAAGTAAATAATGTATTTATTATTTGCGATGTTCTTATCTCGTTAAAAAAAAGAAAAATACGAGTTATTGGGTCAATTTAATTGTTTTGCTTTCATATGAAAGGGTAGATAAATAGGTATAATAAATATTTTTAATATTATTACTTATTTATTCGAGTGTTTTTAACATATGAATAACTTTATTTATTGCTTAATTTATACATTATAATTTATACATATACATTTTTATACACTTCACGAGAGTGTATAAATGTGCATTTGTTTGTAACACCCAAAAGGAAGGGAGATAGACCCATTGTTTATTATACCGATCAGCTTAGAATCAATTTCTGAGTCGATTTAGCAATGTCCGTCTGTCAGTCCGTCTATTGTTGTAATCACGATACAGGTCGCAATTGTAGCCAGAACCAAACGAAACTTTGCACAACGAAGTTTTTCGTGACAAGGACGAACGCTATTTAATTTGATGAAAATCGGTTCAGATTTATATATAGCTCCCATACAAATTTCGTTCCCAATTTGAATTTTTCGGCTTTCGAATCCACATATTTTAACAGATTTTCCTCTAAATTCGCAAAACACCTTATATTTCAAATGGAAACACTTGTGGTAAAAATGTGATAGATCGGTTCAGATTTATATATAGCTCCGATACAAATTTCGCTCTCAATTTGAATTTTTCCGCTCCAGAATCTACATATTTTACCAGATTTTCTTCAAAATTGACAAAACATCTTATATTTAAACTAGGAACACCTATGGTTAAAATGCGTCACATCGGTTCAGATTTACATATAGCTCTCATACAAATTGCGTTCCCCCAGAAACCGTGTATTTCCAGAGAATTTCTTAAAATTGAGCAAAACACGTTATACCTCAACTGGAAGAACTTATTGTGAAATTGAATTGTATTCCGATAAAAAGTGGAGTGTATCATATAGTCGGCCCCGCCCGACTTTAGCCTTTCCTTACTTGTTTCTTCTAAAATTCGCTTTTTCAACTCATATATCCTGCTTTTCCACCACAAGAGGATGACCTCCGTACGTATGATTGATATTTGTATAAGTTACTCATACGTCAATATCAATAGGACTGTTTTTCTTTAAGAATGGATAACTACTAAACTGCGATAACAAAATTCTAAATACAAATTTCACTTAAAATAAAAATGTCTTTGTTAAAATTGCAATATTAATGCGTGTATAAAAACAAAAAATAATTTTGTGTTAAAAATGTGGATATCCAGTGCAAGTCAAATTTATGGTTATCGAGGCTAAGCCCAAACAAGTCAACAGAAAATATTTATTTTGAAAATTTGTTTTGGTGCAAATATTTATATTGTAGTTGGCGACAATGTGAAAAAAAAATAATTTTTTATTTCGAGTACAAAATTAACTTTTTATTTACGTTTTAGTTATCGCAGCTGGTTATACCGACTTAAAGAAAAACATCCCTAATGTTTTATTTTAATCATGTTATGTTGTTGTTGTCGCACAGAGTAATTCAGCTTTAATTTTAAAAATAACACTAGTTTATATATTAGATATATTTTTATGTTCATATTTCGTCATAGGCAGTTTTACTATTTTAAAAATAGTTTCATTTTGATATTCTGACTCCATGTTTATAAATTCAACATGAAAAATTAGCTAGTTTTTATATATTTACGTTTGGAAATTTTTGAATTAAATATTTTTCTCTAATCTTATGTCCACTATGACCGAAACGATTGTTAAATGTGCTATATTTGATGTTTTTTAAACCTCAAAATATAATATAAAAAATGTGAAGATATCCATAAAAACAATATATGATTAAAATAAAAAAATGTCTAACGAATAATTTTAAGTGTTTATTGCATTTTGTTATTTTTAAGCAGAATCTCAAAATAAGTTCTCGCATCATATTTCTCAAAATATATTCATGCACACGCATGCATAATTTCACTTAATTAACCAGTATTGTTTGCTTATTTATCCATACGCCTCAATTATCTCGGGAAGTCATTTATCAAAAGTCATTCTATACTTGCCAAACAGGCCACACATAGAGTGCGCTTCGTTGATTAATGCCCGACCGCCTTTGCATTCGGAAGCTTAGCTAATCCTGATTTCAAATAATTAATCAAAGTGTGAGTGAATGCGCCTGTGGGCCCATTGTTTCAAAAACAAACGAAGGCATATTTCTGCCATGATGTAATGCCCAATACTTCTTACCCGTCATCGAGTTATCGCAAAGCCAAAAGCAAATCGTTGTACTCCCGCCGATATTATCAGTAATTTGTTTAGATCAGCGATTTCAAATATTATTTTAATTTTAATTGTAAAACGCAACAAAAAACACGTTTTCGCAATAAACACACAAGTAAAGCTCGAATGGCCCTGCCATGTTTGCATACGTATTTACGAGCTTGCTAATTGTTGTTGAGCCCCAGCAACACCTCGTGCCGACAGCAACATGAGTTTATGTTGTCTGTTTTATTGTTTTATCGGTTTACGTCTAACAGACAATAGTTCGTGCCTTGGCAACATTTTTCGTTAATATTTAATACCGGCTTTCATGAACACCAACAACAACAGCAAATATTCTTTGTATTCTCTGGCTCTCTCGCTCTACCAACGCACGTCACCTCTCCTAACGTGTATTCTCCTCTGCAGCAGTCATCATTGTTGATTTTGGCGCGCGGTTTCGAGGTGCAGACAGAATGTAACCGAAACACACCGACGACGAGCGACCGGTAAATAATTCATTGGCGCCTCTCTCGCATCTGTTCACTTGGTTTGTTTGTAAACAGAGAGAGTTGTAATGTGTTTGTTGTTGTTTCGTTTTTTTACATTCCACCAGACTTTCTGCTGACTGAGTGAGAGAGGGCGGGAGTATGAAAGCTTTTAACGTGATGAGAGCTCATACATGTAAGTGCGAACAACAACAGTTAACAGAGTGACGTAGTCTGTGATTGATATGTTGCTGAAGAAAAAGCGAAAAAGCTTTAGCAGCTGCCGCAGAGAAATGTGATATGTTGGCAGATGTTGGCAACGTGTGGTCGGAGTGGTCGATGTGGTGTGTCAGCAGAACTTTATATTCTCCTTGAGAACACATTTGTGTTGTGTCATAACTCTGCAATTTAAATATGCCCGTAAATAATAATCGGGCCTTTTGGGCTCTGTTTTCATGTGGAAACACTTGGAGTTGGACTTTAAAACGTGTTCAGTTACAGGAAGGAAAAACGCAGGCTTCAAATTAAAAAATATAAATTTAAATTATTCATTTGTCGCTTTGACTGAAATCGATTCACATTTTTTAAATCTAAATCTCGAGAAGTTTATTTGCGTCGCAAAATGCGTTGCCATGATCATCAAATTACTTTCATCCAGCGAAACGATTTTTTTCCGAACATATTTTAATCGATAACACATTTAAACATTTTCTGATCGAGACCTAAGTATAACCTCACTCTACAGAGAAGAAGGGTATATATCATTTGGGACAGAAAAAAAGGAGTGACTTAAGACCCTTAGTTTGGACCAAATCAGTTTCACAACATTTTAAGATGTTTGAGCCATGTCCGTACACGATAACTCTCGAAAGGAGTTAAGGAATCAATTAAAATGTGTATATGGTAATATTTTCCCCAAACTTAGTTTAAGTTCGAAGATGAGCTAAACTGACACGCCCCTCCCACACAAATGGTCCAATGTTAAATAAATACCAATGAAACTTCCACAATTAGCTATATTTTGGTATATGAAAAAGTTTCAATAAGCACTTCGAGCGTGCAAGATATGGCGGGTTTTGTCACGCCCCTTCACAAATCACCCCAACCTACCTAAAGTTAAAGCTGTTATAACTTATATACAGATGGTTGGCTTACTCTGAAATTTGACATTTGACAACGCTTTTATGGATATTTGATACACTCGAAATATGGGCGATGTTGTCGCACCCCTTCTAGTACCTCCCACACAAAGTGGCATAAGCCTTTGTTAAAATAAAACCGATATAACTTCCATACGGGTAGTCAAAATCAAATCAGTTGCAATTTGATATTTGAAAATGTATGACTGAGCCAGGCCGCTTCTAAAATTAAATCATTTATAACTCTAAATCGGTGCCTGAAATCCATTATGACTTCATATTTGGGTCCAATTGCCACAATCTCCCGCACATCTAATCCGGCACTAAGTAATATTTAAGACCTTCCAAACACATGTTCTCTGAGAGTGACGGTATATATTTATTAGGATGGGTCACGAAAAAAGTTGCAGCGGTCACCACCCAGAAATGAAGATTGGACATGTTAATGATGATCTACACAATATTTCGTCACTGGGTCAAGCCATGAGCTAAACTCTCCTGGAAACATCTCTAAATATAATGTTTTTCCCGTGTATTTTTTTCTATGTTGCAGTTTTGCCAAAAAAAATTCTGAATTAATAGAACTTTAAATAAATAAAGGGTGATTTTTTAAAAGCTATAGGAAAAAAAAACATACAATTCAGAAAAATGTATGAAATCTTTATTTGAATCGATAGTTCGGTCCATATAATTTTATGTTTGAAGATTATTTCATGCAAATGTTGCGCCTCAAATGGTCCATCCGCTTAGTCCAATTTTGGCATTTCCACGTTTTTGAGTAACAGAGGCCCAATTGCTACGAACTGCAACGAATCGATAATTGATGGTCATCATTAACACTGGCCGATACAGCTGCGACATTTTCTTCAGTTCGCACTCTACGTAAGCGTGTTGGTGGTTTAATGTCCAACAATGTAAATTTTGTGCGAAATTTAGTCACGATTAAACAGACCATAAAATGGAAGCGCGCGATGAACTTTCTTAACAGAGCACGCATTTTGATAATAAAATTAAATAATTTGCAAGTGTTGTTCGTTTCTAAGACGATTCATGGTTAAATTATAGACCAAACTGAAGATTTTTAACAGTGAAGCAAAACACGAAACGTGCGTCAGCTGTTTAAACCAGTGTTGCCAAAAAGGTAATAGCTAAAAAATCACCCTTTATATATAATTATTGGACGATTGATTTTTTATAGATTTTCAAGGTGACAGTTAAAAACTCATATAAATTGGAAACTTTTTGTTGCAGTTGTAAATGTAAAATGTAAAGTTGTAAAATGAGAAATAAATAGGAGGAATCAATACCTTTCGAATGATTCCTAAATGATGAATATCGGACGAAAAATGAAGTCACTGACTCCATTTTTTGTAAAATAATTTAATGCAGGCGATGGTTTTCCCAGCCAAAATGCTCAAACTCTACAAAAAATGCTCAAACTCTCAAACTTTACAAAAATGCGGCATCAATTTCATTCCGATGTTCATCATTTAGGCATCATTCCAAAGGTATTGACTACAGCTATTTATTTTTTATAAAACACTAACACCAAATACGAAAACATTTTCAGTTGTCACTGTGAAAATCCACCAAAAAGACTATAATGGTCCAATAATTTGACAAATAAGTTACTCTAAGACAAGAATCATAATTAATATTTAAAGTGCTTTCAAGGGTCTATTATATCAGAAAAAAAATTTGAGAAAAAATGTAACACAAAAAACAACGGAAAAACATAATTTTTAGGGTTATTTTCAGGAGCGTTTAGCTCACAGAATGCTTGATCTGGGAACGAAATATTTGGCAAATCATCATTAAATAATCCAAACTTTATTTTCATGGGGTGACTGGAACTTGTTTTTCCATATGGACCGCGACCCAGGCTAGTATATGTAAGTCGGTTTAATCGACTGAAACTTATTAATATATATATTAATTATATCATTTTTAATAAAATCAGCATACAAAAATTGCATGGATTTTTTTTGACTAAAATTAATTTTTTCCAAGGTAATTTCAATATTGGTACTCTCATTTGGGAAATATATGGCCAAATATAAAGGTACTTATGATGGTACAAATGTTGCGAATTTTACAGTGGTTTAGGAAGAGTCCCCAAATTAAAAAATAAGCATGTTTCCAAAAGTATTGTACACCGCCCTTCGAGTGTTATTATCTGTCCTTAGTTGATGACTTAACTAACAAGTATATATGCATAGGTGTATTCTAATTAGTTTGTTTTAGTTTCCATTTTAAATGTGTACGTCTGTATATAGTTAATTTTATTCGTTTCTAATTTATTTTAATCGGTCGTTATTGCAGAAATACGGTTGTCAACACATTGTTTCATTTAAGGCAAAACTTTTTTGACAAGATCTTGTTTGCATTGAGTCACACTTATCAGAGCCAACGCCATGGCGTGGAGTGTCTACTGGGTTGGTCATTGCGTTTGCAACGCGTTCTTTTTTATAGATCCACTAACAGGTATGGAATTCGATAGTACGTGCGGCCCAACACCAATACAAGTTTGATGAGACCATTTAAAAAAGTCACTGACCATTCTGCTATTCATGAATAGTTTGAATCATGCGGAGCAGTAAATGAGCATGAAACGTGATATTCCATATCCGGCGGAATTACCTCCACGCACACCCTTATCGCGGAACTAACACTGACAGCTAACACGAGAATTGCTGATGGTATCTACTAACTGTGTGATTGTTGGATGATCCAACTTTTAATTAAGTAATTGTTCGATTGATGATTATTGTAAAAAAATCTATAATATTATTCAATTATTTAGGAATATGGCTTGGAATTTTAATACAAAGATGTACCTGCTATATATGAGAAATTAATCAAAAAATATCAAGAATTTTTATGCCAGAAATATGGGTGGGTTTAACTGATGCTCAGATGAAATAATCTTCTAGTTTGACATAGACTACAGAATTATCAGTAGCGGGATTTACTTGTGGAGACACTTTCGCAACCGAAACACTAATCCGTGTGTTTGAGGGTGGATGGTATATTATACCCTCAAACACACTACAAGGTTTTATTGCCACGTGAGATAGCACGTCCATTGAATTTGTCGCGCAAAAGACCCATTTTTTCGTTAGCTGTGTGGCAAGTGACACCATCCTGTTGAAACCACATATCGTCCACATCTTCCAATGCGAGCCATAAAAAGTTCGTTATTATCTCACGATAGTGAAGACCATTCACAGTAACTGCCTGACCGGCCTCATTTTGGAAAAAATACGGCCCGATGATGCCGCCAGCCCATAAACCGCAACAAACAGTCACTCTTTGTGGGTGCATTGGTTTTTCGACAATCACTCTTGGATTATCATTCGCCCAAAATCTGCAATTCTGCTTATTGACGAATCCACTGAGGTGAAAATGTGCCTCATCAAATTGACCAAAAAATCACGAAGTGCACGGAATGCATTTTGATTTAAACACACATTTTCATAATAAGCCTGAATAACTTTAACACGTTGCTCAATTGTGTATCTTTCCATGGTTCAAATTGCGACAAATTTCAATGTCAAATGAAATGCAGAAAAAAACTTGTTGTTTAGGTGTGGTTCACATTCAACATCGGCACTTACAATTTAACCACCCTTTAGCAGAAACGAAATTAGGAAAAGAAAATGTAAACCTGAAAAATATAAATATATGATCAGCAGTGCCTTTAAAATAAGCCCTCATTCTTTTTACTCTGCCTACGCAATTTCACACGATTTTCAATTTTACCCATTTTCAATAACCCTACTTCGCAACCTTTTTTCTTGATTTTAACCATACTCAATTGATCCTTTGAAAAAAAAAATCGATTTTTTGTTATGAAAAGGCGCATAAAAATTAATTAACAGTTGAATTTTTCTAGGCGAAATCGTAAAAATTGGAGTCGCATTTTTTCAAATTAATTGTGTTTGAGCGATTAAAAAATTAACAAATTTTCAATTTTATTTTTTAACTTTAATCGTTAAAAACTAACAATTCTTCTTCAAACAAGTACTCAATATACTTCACACAATAAATAATATGGCTGTTCTTCTTTGAGACTGGATAACTAAGCTGCGACAACAAAGTCGTAAATAAAAAGTTAAAATTTCAATCAAAATAAAAAAACTCTTTAAAATTGTCGCCAACAGCAATACCAATGTGAGTCATTCCATGTCAACCTGTGAAGAAAAGTTTCTAATTGTTTTCAAAAAATACACATACAATATTTTTATGAGAAGAATTCATACACAAACCTTCAAAACAATCGCAGCTATCGAGGTCAAAAATCGTACCGCTAGACATGGAATGACTCATGTGTGTATGAAAACAAATTTTGAAAAATAATTTTGTGTTAAACCTGTAGAACTTAGTCTGGGTAATTATCCAGTGTATGTCAAAGCTAAGTCCAAAAAATCACACAAAATATTCTTTGTGAAAATTTGCTTTGAATCGAATATTTACATTGTAGTTGTCGGCAATAAAAATATTTTTTATTTTGAGTTATCCCGACTCATAGAAAAACAGCCCTAATATGCCTGCTCAAATATGCAAAATTTATTATTTTTTTCAATGTTTCTAAATAATTTCGTCTTAAAAACACGATCATCAAATTGCATCATCGAAAATTTCTCTTTCACTTAACATGGGATCCCCCAATCGTTTAAAAAACATTAAATAATGTGATCAATTCGTATCAATTATTTTATTATTTTAAAGTTGAATTTTTCCATTAGATTCAAACCCAACCCACTCGTGTTTATTGTTGTCAAACTGTGCGAATTTTAATTCACGCAACACAACTACTTATCGCACCCCACTTGATACAAAGCTAAATAAACTTTGTTATATTTTTCACGCTTCAATATAATTGAAATGCATATTTTTTATTTTTGTTTCTCGGTTTTATTTAGAAAAACACAAGCTGCAATAACAGATTTTTTCTCTGGAATTGTCGGATTTTTGAAAAATAATTATGACTACACTGATGGACGTGCTACTGTTATTATTATCAATTATAAATTGTGCATGGGTGACGTATGTGTCATATTTATATTATTACGAATACGCTGTGTTATGGCCTTGACCGCGTAATTTTAAACATCTTGCCTGCTGCTTGGAATTTTTCGCCAAAACTGGGGATAGTCAAAAGGACAATAAAATTGAAATTGGTGGACAGAGGGTTCTCCAAAATATTTGGAGACATTTTTGGGAATATTCAAATATTTATAAAACCACGAATAAATGTTTATAAAAACAGGAGAACATTGTGTGTTTTAAATACTCTAAAAATATTTGAGAGGTAGCTTCAGTCACTGTGAGGGAAAATATTTCACTTTGAGTCAAATTCGAACATTTTCAATTCATTTTAGAGGTAGTTTAAGTCTATGTGAGGGAAAATATTTTACTCTGAATAGAATTCGAACATTATCAATTCAAATTTTGATCTACAACCGAATATTTTCATTCGTTATTACATTCGATTATTTTCAATCTCAAGTCCTTTTAATAGAAAACGAAATTTGATGTAAATATGAATATCTGAATATGTCACAAACACAACGACTGAGTTGAAGTGATGAGAATGCGTCCCAAGAATATTTTCCCAAAAGATAAAATCCGATTATAGATATATATTTTCTTGTGGGTTCAGTGCAAGCTTACGTTTTGACAACTCAATAATAAAAATGTACGCGATGTTTTAACACTCGGCAGTCAAATTGTCTGGCAAAACACGTTAATTGAGTTGTTGGCCTGACAGTTTTTGGCTTTAATGCAATACCTTCAATGACGGCGTTTGAATATTTGAATTATTAATTTTTAGCCGCGAATCCAAAAACCGGCAACCGGTTGTTAAAGAATGTCAAAACATTTCTAAGAGGCGAGAACGCGATATCATTGACTGAACAGCGTTCGGCATAATTTCAATACGCCTTCTTTGTATGAAATGCATTTTATTTAATCTAATTAGTATACTTTGAATTTATGGAAACTTTAACGATTAATATAGTCAATATTTAGACAAAACTGACACAAATTTTCATAGAAATTGCAACTTATACAGAAATAATATTTTTTTCTGAAAGCGGGTGAATCGACTGAGCGAATTAGATTAATTTATAACTTATTTGATTAGAAAGTCTAACTAAGTGATCTGGTTTGAGAGAAATGGTAGGTCTGATTCTTCTCGTGTGTAAGATGATATATATCCCGGTGAAAGTTTTTGACATATGGCCCCAAATGTGCGTCTCTTAACCTGCTTTTTTGTACATATTAATATAATACAACGGGAGACGCCCAGATTTTTGACATAAATTATGATTTTGGGCTTGATAGTCTGTCGATTACAACTTAGAGTTCAAATGTGTATTCTAAATATTTGTTAAACCGTCATTTACGCATAAAACTACAGACAGTATGTAGAACAAGTAAAAAGGTGTTAAGTTCGGCCGGGCCGAATCTTATATACCCTCCACCACGGAGTGCATTCCACAGTATTACCGACAGACTAGAGGCATAGGAAAATATTAGGAAAATTGTGATAATTTTTGTACACATTAAGATTTTTGTTTAAGGCTGTTTTAAATAAATTGTGATGCTTCATTATTCATACATTCTCTCAGGGTCGATTTCCTCCATTTGCAATTTCATGATTCTGCTACAGACCAAATGTCTGTACAAATTTGGTACGAAAAGTGCTAATATTGAAGATCCGTCATGTTTCGCGTCCACGGAGGAAGGCACACACCTAATTTCGTGATTCTAACATCAGCCGTTTGCTTGGTACCAGTTTTATTTCTTTTTTCATTTTGACCCGAACGAAGTACGAGTTTGGAGAAATACCAATATTTTGCGTGCCTAAGTAGACAACCGAATTTCATGATTCTAGCTACAGCTAGCTTGGTATCAATTTTATCCCGTTTTGATCGTTTGAAGGTACGAAAACCGATATATATCTTTATTTTTCGCATCTACAAGTCAGTAGAGAGTCAGAGCAGTGTTCACACAGAATTGCACTATTCTAAATGCAGTCTTTTGGTTGGTACCTTTTTACCCCCTTTTGCCCCAATTTCTGCTTATAATTACAAATTTTGAAAAAATTCTTTATGTATCGCGTCTACACAGTCACCGAATTTCATGATTTCAGCGGTTGGGTTAGTACCATTTTTATCGCTCATTTCCAATTGTAGCTCTTAAAAGTACGAAAAAAAGTGACTATTTTACGTGTCTACGTAATTATAGGGATGCACACTCCGAATTTCATGTTTCTAAGTGTATTCGATTTTTGTCCCTTTTTTCCCCATTTCACCCGGTAAATCTTTTTTGTACTTTTTGGTGTTTTCACGTTACTAGAGGAATGTACGCAACAAATTTCAATTGTATAAAAAGCGGAAATTTTCAAAATATTTGCTGAAATAATCTACATTTTTAGGGATATTTTCAGTCCTTGTAAGGGAAAATTGTTTCCCTCTGGGCCGATTTCGTCCACTTTCAATCCCAAGCGATCTGCAACCATAAGACACATGTACGGAAAATTTGAACCTCTTACCTCATTTCGTTCGGCAGTATTTCGACAGACAGACGGACATGGCTAGATCGACTACTTTATGGGGTATCCAACGAATATTTCAAGGTGTTACAAGCGGAATGACAAAGTGAATATACCCCCATCCTAAGGTGGAGGGTATAAAAACTGAATACTCAGTTTTTGTTTTGGTGATCTTTTCTCCTTTGTACAGGACATTTAATTTCCTAAGTGTAAAGATGATTTCGTAATTTATTATCAATATTTTTGAATATGACACATATTTAAGCGTGCGATGGCAAAAATAAAGTATTTCAGGAGTTACAGACGACTGAATGAACACACCTTTTGAAAAAAGTATTATTTTTTCACTGTTAAATTGGTCATAATTCGTGAACAAAAAATTTTCATTTTTTTTTCAAAAATACAATAATTTTAGGAGAAGCATACATACACAAACTTTCAAAACAATCGCTGCTATCGAGGTCAATAACCGTACCGCTCATATTGTTTTTATAACCTACTGAAAAAATAATCATTCTGAAGATTTTTCAATTAAATTCTGGTTGACTTTGCAAGAAAAAAAATCGTAAAAATAGAAGCCACCATTTCACCACTTCCAAACTCACACAGTCACTAAAATAGACATCTAAGAACACTACATTAGAGTTTTAATAAAATGGATAAATCTAATCATTTCGAAAATCAAAATAAAATAAATAAAATTGTAAAAACTTTAAAAAATATAACCAATATTTAAAAAGTAAGTGAAATTGCAAGTATAGTACATTAAATTCGGTTAAGTATTTCAGGAGTTACAGGCGACTGAATGAACACACCTATTTGAAAACAGTATCTTTTTCACTCTTCACAATTTATTTTTATGAGAAGAAAACATACATAAACTTTCAAAACAATCGCAGCTATGGAGGTCAAAAACCGTACCGCTCGACATGGAATGACTCTTTTACATTTTAAATAGAATCTAGCTTTGCTTTGCTTACAAGAAAAATGGTGTCTCTTCCAGATAGCTTTAACTTCATTCTTTAATTTGAATAGAATTATAAAATTGAAATTTTCATTTCTCTATTCCTGAACTATGTGGTACTCCACTAATTTGTCATATTCATTGTCACATATTTATTTAGTCTGTTTTACCAAACTCTGTTTTCATTTTTTTGAATGAAAATTAACAAAAGATTCAAATCCAATTAGTTTTTTTTATTACAATTCAGGTCACAGCTGAAATGTTATATTGTTATTATCATTTAACAAGATACTTTTAGAGTAGTCAGTCCACATGTTTATGTGTTTTTTTCGTACAATTTAAATCATTTCCTCAATCCTCATTTCGATTTAAATCCAGATTTCATTTCCAAATTGAGAGAGTTTTTGACATAACGACATACTTATGAAAAAATACACACACACTAACGCATACTTGAAGATCCTCATCAACATCAGTCGAAAAAAATAAAACAAAGTTCGAAAGAAACTTACATTTTGACAGCAGTAATAAAAAATAAATTCAAATAAAGTAAAGTAAAGTACTCAAAACATGCAAAGAAAAGACTTAGGTCAGTCGGAACCGACTATATTATTCCCTACATCTAAATACATATGTATCTATGAAACCCATACGACAAATTTGACTAAAGTTTGGATATCCCAAATCGATAGAGTCATAAGCGGATGTTCCCGCTTACACAGCAAAAAACCCTGCTCCGTTTTCAGTAGGTTAGTAAGGCAGAGATGCAGTATGTCTCGCTTACCAACCCTCAGATTAAGCGCTGTTTTTTGTAGGGGATGTCTCGAATTAGAGCAATTATTGGGATGCAATACTGACATATCTAATTTAAATTAATTAATAAAATGTCTCGGCCGGGCTTTGAATATGGGACTCTTTTTAAGGTAGTAGCGTGCTCTACTCTATGCTCAATAGCGAGTGATGCAATATGTTCGTTATTTTCTTGCTAAAAGCACCCTGTATGTGTGCGTTTTTTATTTCACTTCTTTTATTGCAAATGAAGCGTGCAGAGATTCAGCTCTATCCGAATTTTCGGTCTCTGTATGGCTGTAACAGAGTTTGATCAATGTTTACTTTACTGAACCTTCAACGGGTGCACTGCTTCCGAAATCTAGATAATTTTTATTTATTTATTTATTATGAATAGCCGAGCACGCTACCAACTCGACTATCGGGGCGCTCATCTAGATAATTTGTTGCTTGGTAACTGTATTTGTGATACACATTATCCGGATTTTAGTTTTTCGTTTGTTTTATTTTTATCTGTAATCAATATTTGATGTGAACTGGGATATTCTCCTGACTCAAGACCATTTGGCTTCTATTATATTTTATAGAATTCAAATTTATTTACAAATGTCATGGTGACATTTATTACTTGGCAGGTTTCCTCAAGTCTCTTCGCAGCGACTTTTCAACATCATACCCGGCCTCTTTAAGTAAATGATTCTCACAAACGAATGAGAAGCACAACTCACTTGCCGAATATGCGTTTAAAAAATCGCTCAGATTTTAGAATTTCCAAGAATTGATTTTCATCTTAAAATATAATTTTTTAGATCACAGATAACACTAAAAAAATCATAAAAAAGTATATTTTTGAGAAACACAATGGACTTGTTTCTGTAACTTATTTTCGTTCGTCCGCGGCAAACGATCACAAATCACTCAACTGTTCAAAAATCACTCAAAAATACCATACAAAATATAAACAAGTAAAAACGGCGTTAAGTTCGGCCAGGCGAACTTTATATACTTTATATACCAGGCCGAACTTATCCACCATGGATTGCATTCCACAGAGGCTATCGATTATCGTAGAAGTGCAGTAATATTACAGGAAAATATAAATTTTCTTAATATAGCCAAACCAAAACAAATACAAATATTGAACAAATAATTTTATAAATAAATATAATATTTTTATTATTTCAAACCACGCATATAAGGCAAGGCTACCAATACTTTTACTCTATATATATCGAAATAATACTTCAAGTCAATTCAAAAATAAATATTCTTATATTTATATTTTCAAAAAGCTTAAATACCATAAATATTGGTAGATAGTGAATGCTACAGTTGGTTGTACTATTTTAATTCCAAAAGTACAAATCTTAAAAAACCATTATCTCACGTACATAGTGCAAAACTTCATGATTCAAGCAATTTTTGACATAAAAGAAAAAAGGACGAATTTTGATAAAATATTTTTATTTTGCGTGTGTATGCAATCAGATGAATGCATACACCGAATTCCATGATTCTAGCTGAGGCCATTTGGTTTGTACCATTTTTATCCCCTTTTTCCTATTTTGCTCCCTTAAGAGTACGACTTTCTAAAATCTATTTATTTTACGTGTCTACTCAATTAGAGGGATGTACACACCGAACTTCTTCATTCTAGCTGTAGCCGTTTAGTTGGTACCATTTTTATATATACTCCGAATGTCATGACTCTAGCTGCCGCCATTTGGTTGGTGCAATTTGTATCCCCTTTTTCATTTTAACCACAAAATGTACAAATTTCGAAAAAATATTTTTATTTTACGTGTCTAGGCAATCGGATGAATGTACACACCGAATTTCATTATTATAGATGCAGCCGTTTGGTTGGTACCATTTGCATCCCTCTATTCCCATTTTACCCCTTAAAAGTACGAATTTGGAAAAAATACTTGTATATTATGTACCTAATCAATTAGAGGAATGTAAACACGGAATTTCATGTTTCTAGCTGTTGTCGTTTAATATGTACCATTTTTCCCCTTTTTTGCCCCATTTCACCCCCTACGATTAAGAATAACTTTATGGTGCACGTTTTTGTTATAAGGGAAATGCGCATTAGGGCGTACCTCAAAAAAAAAGTTCGCCGTACACCTTCGAATATGAAGTATTATTGAAAGGTAGTTTCAAAAAAAAAATTTTTATTTTTTTATGCCGAACGTAGGGGTCGCGCTTTTACATTTTTCTATATAACTTGTATTTATAAACGGATTTTAAAGTGTGATACATCGATGTTTTTGTCTCGACGAGGCCGATTTTTTTGTCTTTGAAGTCATTGAGCTCAAGCACCCCCTTCTGGTACTTACCCATCATTTCTCAGTTGCTACTACCCTAATGTACCACTCTAATAATCGAAAATTAAAGCTCGCATAAAATCATGAATCATGTTTGAGCTCAATGACTTCAAAGACAAAAAAATCGGACAAAAACATCGATGTATCACACTTTAAAATCCGTTTATAAATGCAGAAGTTATATAGAAAAATGTAAAAGCGCGACCCCTACGTTCGGCATAAAAAAATAAAAAAAAATTTTTTGAAACTACCTTTCAATAATACTTCATATTCGAAGGTGTACGGCGAACTTTTTTTTTTTTACTTGTAACCTGGTACGCTCTAATGCGCATGCCCAATATCAAAAACATGCTTAAATACTCTAAAATATTAGGGGTAATTATGGGTATTTTTAGTCCTTGTGAGGGGAATATTTTTTCCCTTTAGACCGATTTCGCCCAGTTGCAATCCCAACCGATCTACGACAATAAGACACCCTTATGGAATATTTGGACGTCCTAGCTCCTTTCGTTCAGATGGGCATGGCAAGATCGTCTTAGAATTTTATCACGATCAAGCATATATTTACTTTATAGGGTCTCAGGTTGATATTTTAAGGTGTTACAAACGGAATGACAAAGTTAGTAAACCCACATCATATATGTTGTTTTATTACACCCTCACTCTACAGAGTATGAGGGTATATATCATTTGGGACAGAATAAAAGTGTAACGTATTGAATGAGAATCTAAGTATGCTTGGACCAAATCCATTTCACGACTTTTTAAGTTTGAGCCATGTCCGTCCGTCCATCTCTCTGGCTGGTGTACACGATAACTCTCGAAAGCAGTTAAGAACAAACATTGCAAAATGAAAAATTTTCCCAATCTTAGTTTAGGTTCAAAGATAGGCAATATTGTCATTTGATATTTGAACATGTTTTTATAATTATTATTTATGATTTTGCCCCGCACTTTCTAGTACAATCAACACAATTGTCCCTATCCTAGGTAAAATTAAATCCTTTATAACTTCTATAATGGTGCCTTGGAATCCACTACGACTTGATATTTCATTTACAATTGTATTGTAAATGTGGAAGTTGGTGCTACATGTGATACAAACCATATAAAGGGTGATTTTTTAAAAGCTATAGAAAAGATTTTCAAAAAAAGAGCACATAAAATTCAGAAAAATGCCTGAAATTGTTATTTGTATCGATAGTACGGTCCATATAATTTAATGTTTGAAGATTATTTCATGCAAATGCTGACCTTGACTGCGCCTCAAATGGTCCATCCGCTTAGTCCAATTTTGGCATTTCCATGCGAACGGCGACGAATCGATAATTGATGGTCATCATTAACACTGGCCGATACAGCTGCGATATTTTCTTCAGTTCGCTCACTACGTAAGCGTGTTGATGGTTTAATGTCCAACAATGTAAATTTGGTGTGAAATTTAGTCACAACAGTGGGTCGATTAAACTGACCATAAAATGGAAGCGCGCGATGAACTTTCTTAACAGAGCACGCATTTTGATAATAAAATTCAGCGTTGTTCGTTTGTAAGACGATTCATGGTTAAATTATAGACCAAACTGAAGATGTTTGACAGTGAAACAAAACACGAAACGTGCGTCAGCTATTTAAACCAGTGTTGCCAAAAAGATAATAGCTAAAAAATCACCCTTTAGTACCTTCCACACTAATTATCCGGCCCTATGTAAAATTTAAGTCCTTATGTATTTTCTGAGAGTAAGAGTATATATAAATAGGTGTAGCCGACTGACGCTGACTTACTTGTTTATTAATAGCTAACATTATAATGAAGAAAACAATGCCTGTGTGTAAAAGATCTATTAATAAATGTAGATAATCTTTGTAGATTTTTTAATAACGTTCCTTTATCCTTTACTAATTAGATAATAGAATATTTATTTACTTTGTCAGGCAAATTAGCAAAGAAAACAAAAGATATAGATAAATGTTGAAGTTATGATCCTAGATACTGTTCCTAAACTACCGGCTCTATGTGAAAGTGAAATTCGCTGAATTTTTAGTCACCATATTTACGTTTAATTGTACATATAATGCAAATATTCAAGTTATTTTGACAAAAATTGGAATTTTAGTGACAACTTAAAAAAAATATGAATCAGAATATGAATATGAATGGGCTTTGTGCCCATTTTTAAGTCTCGGATACAAACGTTTATTTTTTTGCATAGTGTTATTAGCTTTAAAATAAACAACTATTATTATATACAACACTTTTTCTATCGATATTCAATATCTGCGTGGCTGTCATTGTTTTCAAGTTCAATGGAATGACAAACTGAGTATACCCTCCCTCCACACTGTAGTGATTGGAGTCGAAACATCTCCAATTTAGTGATATTTTCGTTGTCATATGGGCATGATGCAGTACTTACTCGAATTTCTGCAACGAATGTTATGTAAATTTGTGCCTGGTGTCAATGCGCCGCGAAACAAAAACTCTCTCGAGAAGACAATTATTTTCATGTTCATCTGTGTGTGTGTCTGTCTGTCCGTCCATCAGTCATTTGTTGTTGCTGTTGTTTATCGTTGTTGGGTTTTTTAATAATTTTTGCATATTTTTATGTGCAAACATAAATTATGACAATGCATTTTCTGCATTCTTCGTGAAAAAAAAACAAACAAAACAACACAAAATTCAGAGTGTGGATTGTTGTGTTTCGCTTTGCGCTGTGTCGTCTTCCATTCGACGCTCGAGTTTTATGCCCTCAAGTTTCTGTCGATTCGACTGTTGGAATTCATGTATGGATGGATGAATGGTCTCAATGATCGACATTTTTTGCCTTTCTTTGCAGGAACGCAATTGAAATAAATGACAACGCGATGAAATGACAAAAAATGATTCGCAGCATAAAACATCTCTGCTGAAGTTTAATTTGAGTGAAGGATTACAACAATTTGCAATTAAAAATTACGACTTTATTGCTGAAATGAACAAAATTCCGCACCAGAGTTACGACGATTCGATATCTGCTGGGATGCTCCGATGTTGGAAAATTATCTGCTATTTTGAATGTAGTCAATGTAAGTCTAATGACTTTTTAATTTTTTTAATTTTTTGTGTGGCAGACCCTCCACAGCGAAGCATTTTTGATAGGCTATAATAAAACGTTTGCTACAACAACGACAACATAAATATGTAGGCGAAGGTCGACTATATTTTACTCTTCACCCTCCATCCAATTACAAGATTTTGAATATCAAACCTGTATGCTTTAAAATTACAGTGAAAATACAGCAAACATTCATCATCGGTGATAGAGATTTTTCCATTTTAAACGTATCCATAGAACTTGGAGTGGAGTGGTCCAGTCAAAACGCTGACTTAAGGCACTACTTGACGCTCCCGTCAAGTCTAGCATATCTTTGGTACCTCTTGCGTTGGGCAATTAGATCGTATACTTTTCTTTCGCAATCAAAGTTCAAATTAGTCATTCCTTGCCAATCGGTGCAATTTTTACATCACAATAAAAAATCTAAAAAAAAATGTTTGATGGATATGTTTTTCTGATGGTGCTATATGCATTTTATTTTCGGAAAAATGATACAAAGAGTTTTTCTCGACGGGAATAATTCATAAATGTAAACTAGACGAAAATGTAAGTGTATACACAGAAAAAGTAATATTTGGATTGAATTAAAAAAATCACGAATTCAAATGAAATATTATTCAAAAATGGTGTGATACAGAAATTCAAAGAATCAATAAAGACATTTTTTGTAAGCCCTTTTTGAAAACATTTTTCAGATTCACTCAATAAAGAAATTCACATATCGATTATAAAAGTTGTAAGTCGTTTATTGAAACCAAAAAAATAAAATTTTGGCCGAAGCGAGTATCGAACCGGGTAAGTTAGAATTGTAGTCGCACAATCTTGCGATCGATGGGTGACCAACCGATTAGATTTTATTCGAATAATTCTTTTCAAATATTTGTTCGAATAATGAAAAAATCGTCATTTTCGAATAACGAATAATTCTAATAAATTGCAACAAATAATCGATGAATCGATATTATAAAATGTGCACTAAAAATAAATATACATTATACATTGATTTAGAATAATATGTTGGCTCTCATCTCATTTGACATTGTTATATAGTTAACGAAGGAAATTTGGGTTTGGAAAGGTCCATCAACGTTCTAAGCAGTTAGCTTTATTAAATTGTAAATTTGAATGAAATCCACATATAAAATATAACATAACATAATCTGTCATTTTCGACGGCTAAAAGTAGTGCTTTAAGGCATTATTTGACGCGACCACATACACCAACCAATCCATCGGCTAAATAAAATACAATTTTATTAATTTTATATATACTATACAAATTTTTAAAAATATTATTTATAAAAACTGTTCTTTCGTCTTATGTTTAATTTCAAAATTAAAACTATACTGTTCTTTGAATAAAATTAGATACATCAGAATCGTTCTTGAGATATATTTTAGAGTAAATATATAGCTGGATCACTCGCAATCTCTTTATAGATATTTTTGCAGACTTTATTTCGAACCCCGTTATTGAAACATATGATTGTAATTCATTATAGAAAAGTACTGACATTGAATAAAATATTCCTTTACTATTTAGCAATAACTAATTATGATTTATTGAGTTGGACAATTGTTCGATTAATCGGTTAATCGAATAATTATTGGGGGCATTATTTGGTTAATCGAAAATTCTCCGTTTTCGAATAAACAATTAATCTAATAACGTAAAAGTCCGCATAATTGGATACCCTACTTGCGATGCATCGCACAACGCTCGGTATACGGATAATACTGTGCGACAGTCCAACTCTGGAAAATGATATTATTTTCCTGTCGAGTAGAACAGAAATCTGTTTTTGAAATTTGCCAGACACTCACAAAATCTTGAGTTACGGATAAACAACCAGGTTTTTCGTACCGGTTTCACACTTATAAGCCTGTAACATAGCTGGTTATCAACCAATTTTAACTTTTATCTGTGTATGTACTTTTGTCCAGCAAACACACTTTTTAAGCAATTTTTAACCATTTTTCAACTTAGGCAATGCCTTTGCAAATTATTTTGTTTGGTAACCAATTAAGCGTATTTAGGTAACACATTTAGTAAGGAAGAAAACGCCGCTTTGTCTTAAAAAATCCGTCAATAATTGACTGAGTTATTGAAGTTTTTTTAATACCAAATCTTGGCAAAAATACAAGTTTTGGTCATTCCTGTTCACATCTCTTTTACGAATTGAAGTCCAATGAAAAATACTTAAAATTCATCAAAATAGATAGAAATGGTAAAAGCATGGCGACCATTTTAATAAAAAATCCCTTATTTTGGAACACATTATCCCCATTTTGGGGATTCGGGTATTTTTTGAAAAAAAGGGATTTCATAGTTTATTTTATTTAATATTTTCATAGTTTTTATCTCTTTAGCGAATTTTAAGTATTTTATTATATTATATTATTATATGTGTAGTCAAACTAAAGTTTTAGTCAAATATTTCAATTGGGTACTAATTTAGGAGTTTCTAAGTTTGACTAATTTTTTCAACAATTCAAATAAATGTTCATTCGAATATTTTCGTTGAAATTATTCGATGCACCTTTTTGTTTGATTTGAACTGGGATATTGTCCTGGCTCAAGACCATTTTGCATCTATATTTAATAGAATACAAATTTATTTAGAAATGTGTATATACATCGTCACGTGATTGAACTTTCCGATCCACCATACCAAAACGGTCTTGATAAGTTACCATAAATCGTATGACGAATCTAGATGAACGATTGGTGTGTATGGAACCTGCATATATTTTCCATCAATCGTCTTCCAAGTCATTTGATTAAAAAACGAGGAATAATACCATCACCATAATTTTCGATTGTTTAGCTTAATGAATATACAATTTTAAAAACTCTTATTTGAAAATTAACATTAATGAATCAATATTGTCCGCACTGTCAGTTTAAATACGAAGCTCCCATAGCCGTAAGAAGTTAAATCCATTTCACATAAATGGAGTCATTATTCCCGATATTATTCGTCCGATATTCATCACACAGGCATCATGCGAAATGTACTGATTCGATGAGTAAAAAGTTATATTTAAAGTGCTTTCAATGGCGTATTATTTAGAAAAAATAGTAAATTTAATATAAAAAATGGTAATTGACATTTTTGTTTTGTTGCGTTTAATTTTTCATAATAAAAGATTATGCAAAAGAATGCTCTCATTTACAAACATGATAAATAAATTGAAAGAAATTTGAATGACAATTGCTTAGAAAAAGCACTTCAACTTTTGGAATTTTTCCACAAATCTTGACAATGTCAATGATACAATTTACGCAGAACTAAACGCAGTTTGATATGATGTGATTTATTTCATTACAAAAAAAACTTAATGTTGACTCATAATATTTGTATTTGTGAAGAAATAATTCTCGTACTTATCTAAATCATTCTTCACATTTCATAAAGCCAAGTCAACATTGTGAGAGACACTACTCAGCATCATTCCTATTGTATGGCGACCCGTGGGTCGCTGATACCTCTTCAAACTCCAAGGTCATCTCTACCACTGACACTACCACTCGTTTCACTTGTTAACCTAAATCCAAAACAAATGAAATGATTAATTTGTTTAGCATTTGGCCGGAATCACTCGAATCGTTCATTTCATTCATAAATCATTCCATTCTCAACTCTTTCTTCGGCGGCACCACAGCCCGCGACCAGACCTTGAATGTTTGATTTTTTTATGTTAATTTTGAAGTGTTTGGACTTTGCCGAAAATAAGAACAATATGGCATTCTTACAAGTGCGGAAGTGAGGAAGTGGATGCACGAATGACTGGCTGGCTGGCGTCTGTAACGCAATGACCTCCACGCAAACTATTCAAAATACATTCAAAAAATTATAGTTTCTAAAGAATTATAAATTCATACATTCATATGTAATACAATTAACAGATGTTCCGATTTGAGAATTTATGTTGGAAATAAACTTGCAGTGCTTGTTTAGAATTCACACAACATCGTTTGTTGCTCGCCCACCTAATACCCAGCAATCATTTCGGCTCAGATGCTGGCCAATAACATGTGCTTGCTTTGGATGGCAGCTATGTTCTTGAGAACTCAAAAGTTTTGCTTGACTTCCGAGTGTCCAAGCGAGCATTTCAACATAGACGAAAAAAACACTTTATATTTGACCCATTTCGCCAAAGATTTGTTGCTTCCGAAGAACACCCCAGCCAATCAGCCACTTTGAAATTCACAATGTAAAGCCGCAGCATATCTTTGAACCGATTCACATACAAGTACAGCGGCGTAATTCATGAGGCGTTAAGACGAATACACCATTTGCTGGTAGTACAAGATTTTTGCATATCTGAGCAAAACATCGAAAATCTCACGCATGTTCATGCTCAATTAGCGAAATTCCGTTTGGAGTATTCTAAAATATTAACAACATTCTTGGAATTTCACGGAATTCGTTTATCCCAAAGACGAACGGTTAGGAACTGCTAAATACAAACGCCACCTCCTCCCTCATTTTTGGGTGATGCGAGAGCAAAAAGCATCCATTCTCCGACACTTGATTCACCTGAGGAAACATTAACATAAATGAAAGGGTTGCTCTATTTCGGGTGAAGAAAATTGTGTGAATTTACACAAGCTTACTATGAATGTTTCGAATTATGGTAGTGGTCTAATGAAAATATTTTCTATAACATTGTTACCCAAAAACCAAAGTAATAAGACAATCATATTCATTTATGCGGATGTACCCCCAATTGGACGGCAGACCGATACTCTGAAAGAAATACTTCTGGATGACAAAAAGTGATATTGACATTTAACCATCCAGAAGAAATCGCCAAAATATCGTCTGGAAGATAAAAAGAGGATTGATGTTCTACGATTTACAAGAAATTTGACAAATACATTCTAATCGTTCCTACGGGTTATATGGATTTTACCTTTGGTCAAAGTTGATACTATTCTGCGTATTTCTGAAGAGGTAGCTTTTGAACGAGAATTTAACAATGTTATTCTTTAAGCCGGGATAACAAGGTGCGATAACGAAAACGTTAATAAAAATTTAATTTTTTGCTCAAAATAAAAAATAATTTTTTCACATTGTCGCCAACTACAATATATGTATCAAAAAAATTTTCAAAAAAATATTTTGTGTCGACTTTATTGGACTTAGCCTCGATATCTATCATTTTGACTTACACTGGATAATTATCATGGCTAAGTCAAAAATTTTTAACACAAAATTTGTTTTCACACACACGTTGTTGATATTGCTTTTGGCGACAATTTTAAAAAAGAATTTTTTATTTTAAGTGAAATTTTCACATTTTATTTAGATTTTTGTTATCACAGCTTAGTTACCCAGTCTTAATGAAAAACAGTCATAATATTAGTATCGCCTGAAAGGCCAAATCTAACCAGAAATTTTCTTCAGTTGTGAATACCATAAAAACTACACTTGTTACCCAATTGTGAAATTTTGATATATTGTAGAGAATTAAATATGCTAATAAGTAAAAAAATTAAGAAAATAAAACATATGAGCCATTCCATGCCAAGTGGTACGGGTTTTGACCTCGATAGCTGCAATTGTTTTAAAAGTATTTCAAGAGTTACAGGCGATTGAATAAACCAACCTTTTTGAAAAAAATATTTTTCACTCTTAAATTGGTCATAATTCGTCGTAATGTTCGATTAGATTTTTGTAGCGTTTAATTCCCATTGTATACAGGAAGAAATACATATCACGGTATATCGGCAAACTTCGAAAATAATATATCTGATTGTACCGTTTCTTCATAGCTCGCGATCGATCACCAACTTTTGACCTGAGCATTGCATCGTCACGGTGAGCTGCCAGATGTCCGATAATAATTAAATCTTGGGATTCCTTATCTAAATTCATGAAAGACGTACGAAAATCCACAGCCATCTTCTTAGGGATCACTTCATTGCATTGATTTGAACAACACAGAGATATTTTTGAACCATACAGTCGAGCAACTACCTTTTCTTCGCGTAAATCAAGATCAGATTTATCAAGGTACATATTATCGGTATCATCCTCAGAGTCACTATCCGATAATTCTGAGAAGTGATCGTCATCATCCTCATCATCAGGAAAGCGATAAAGTAAATCTACTTCTTCGAATTCGTCCACCATTTCATCTTAAAACAGTCAGTAAGAATGTTATTAGTTTTAAATTATTTTCGCGAGTAATATAATAAGGTTATGTGCACAAATTTTCGTACTAACAGAGTGATATTCACGATTTGAAAGAATTATAAATGAGTATTTATTATAATTCACAATTAATAATTGCAGAAAATAAACCTGGATTCAAAAAACGCGAGCAAAATTGATATCAAACTCGTGGAAACAGCGCGCTAGGTAGAAAACAGTAAAAACCAACTACACAAAACAAGAGGTAGGGGCGACTTACGCGCGTTTTCAAGGTTGACCAACACGTTCCTGACGTCATGAGATGTGTCGCTTTCAAATGAGACCAATACCAACAGGCTCAGTGATGGTACACCAAAGATACACGTATTTAAATCATTAAAATGGTTCTCCTGGACAAAACCGGTTTTTACCTTTAGGTCCCTTTCTATTTTTCACGTCACATATAGAGATTGTTCTCCTTGTTAAAATGTTAACCTATTAAAAAATAAACAAAAATATTTTTTCATACTTTTTTTATTTTTTGTGTCAATAAACGAAGTCATTTGTCAAAAAAATCTCAATTTTTTGGAGACGTAAAAGCGGTGATCGGGCTTATATTTACAAAATGAGAGTACAAATATCAAAGGCACCTCCAACGAAAAAAAGAATGCAATAATACGAATACAAAATTTATTTTTTGTAGCATTGTTTAGTCACCCCTATTATAAAAATGTTGGGAATGAGAAGTCCATTCACCAAAAAATAATTTCGGCTGCAATCACATCTATAATTGTTTTAGGCCAAGTACCATCATGAAATTTATGGAACGTCTTACTTAACTATTAATACAGAAAAATCTAGGGTATATTTATACACTCCACGAGAGTACTATGTCTTTGTGCACTTGTTTGTAACACCCAAAAGGAAGCGAGATAGACCCATTGTTAATTATACCCATCGACTTGGAATCACTTTTTGAATCGATTTAGCAATGTTCGTCTGTCTGTCTGTTTTTTCACTCTAGCAACATCTTATATTTAATCTAGGAACACTTATGGTGAAAAAAGTCAGATCGGTTCAGATTTATATATAGCTCCCATACAAATTTCACTCTCAATTTGAGTTTTTCCGCTCTAGAAACCACATATTTTATCAGATCTTCTTCAAATCTTGCAAAATATCTTATATTTCAACTAGAAACACCCATGGTGAAAATAAGTCAGATTGGATTTAGTTATAGCCCCATAAGAAGTTCACTCCCGATTTGACTCCATTCCACTCTAGATACCACATATTTTAACAGATTTTCACCAAAATTGACAAATACATAGTATATTTCAACTAGAAACACCCATGGTGAAAATAGGTTATATCGGTTCAGATTTATATATATCCCTCATACAAATTTCGCTCCCGGCTTGACTTTTTCAGCCCAGAAACCACTTATTTTCACCGAATTTCTTCAAACTGAGCATAACACATTATACTTGAACTGGAAGAACCATGTTTGGATATAGGCCCGATACAAATATTCTTCTCGATTTGACCAATTAGGTCTGGTCATATTAGCCTATGATTAGGAAACATACAAAAATTCTTCCAGTTTTCACTTTTTTTAACGAATTGAATTGTATTCGGATAAAAAGTGGAGTGTATCATAAAGTCGGCCCGCCCGACTTTAGCCATTCCTTGTTTTGTTTATAAAAAAAGAATAAGTTAAAAAAATATTTTTTTAAAACTTTACAATTTACTGTAAAACTATAGCAATTTGCTTGAAGTTAGAAAAAATATATATCTTACACTACAAGAAACTTGCAATTTTTTAGAATTACCTTATGACAAAAATACTACGCTAGTGTATGAAATTTCTTATTTTTTCAAAACTTTTATTTATAGTGTCGGTCATTTAAAACTTTAAATTTGAAATACCGATTACTTTGACTTTGAAGGATAGAATAACATTCATTTTTATTTTCAGGTTTATGTTTGACATTTGTAAAATGGGACGCTATACGCTCGAACATAATTGGAAAATTAAAAACTTACTTCCAAAGTAGTGAGTCTTTAACGCAAACTTTAAGAAATTTACGTGGGAAATTTTCGAAAAGAGTTGGACCAGCCTTCATGAAGCTAATTTATCTCGGTGGCTATGTCAATAAGCAATATTGCCGCATATGGGGTTCAGTGAACCCACACTTGACTATTGAGAAACCAATGCATACACAACGAGTCACTGTTTGGTACACTCAGGAAAAAGTGTACTAAATTCCAGTGAAAATATTAAGGAAAATGGTATTTGTTTGGCACCCAGTATGCCTTTACTCAATTTAAGTTTATTTTATTATTTTACTTTTTTTTTACTTGCATGTAGTACGTTCATACTCAAATCAAGTAAAATTTATTCAAATTGAGTTTTATTTACTGATTTTAACTACAAATGTACTTAGATTGAGTACATTTCTCAGACTCAACTTTAGTATGCTTCAGTAGCAAACTTTTTTTATACCCTACACCACAGGGTATAATGTCTTTGTGCATTTG
Organism: Polietes domitor; assembly: GCA_947397865.1. NCBI lineage: Eukaryota > Metazoa > Arthropoda > Insecta > Diptera > Muscidae > Polietes > Polietes domitor. The sequence goes on along the minus strand of OX377621.1, from coordinate 6,195,249 downwards.
TTTGTAACACCCAAAAGGATGCGAGGTAGACCCATCGTTTATTACACCGATCGACTTAGAATCACTTTTTGAGTCGATTTAGCGATGTCCGTCCGTCCGTCTGTCCATCTATTCTTGTAATCAAATTCCTGGTCGCAATTGTTGTTAGAACTAAATGAAACTTTGCACAACGAAGTTTTATGGGATAAGGACGAACGCTATTTAATTTGAAGCAAATTGGTTCAGATTTAGATATAGCTCCCATACAAATTTTGCTTCCGATTTTACTTTTTCCGCTCTAGAAACTACATTATTCAACAGATTTTCTTCAAATTTAGCAAAACGTCATATATTTGAACTAGAAATAGCTGTGGTAAAAATAGGCCAGATCGGTTCAGATTTATATATAGCTCCCATAAAAATGTCTCCTATGATTTGACTCTTTCCGCTCTAGAAACATCATATTTTAGCAGATTTTCTTCAAATTAGGCAAAACTACATATTTTTCAACTAGAAACAACTCGGTTCAGATATATATATATATATATATATATATATATATATATATATATATATATATATATATATATATAGCTCCAATACAAATTTCGCCACCGAGCTGATATATATATATATATATATATAGCTCCAATACAAATTTCGCCACCGAGCTGATTATTTCCGCTCTATAAATAACATATTTGAACAGATTTGCTTAAAATTTGGCAAACCAGCTCATATTTCAACTACAAACATCCATGGCGAAGATGGGTCAAATCGGTTCAGATTTATATATAGCTCCCATATAAATGACTCGCCCGATTTAATTCTTTCCCCTCTAGAAACCACATATTTAACAGATTTTCATCAAATTTGGGAAAACGTCTTATATTTCAGAAAACCTATGCTAAAAATGTGTTAGATCGGTTCAGATTTATATATAGCTCCCATACAAATGTAGAGTATCATATAGTCGGCCACGCTCGACTTTAACTTTCCTTACTTGTTAGTGTGTGGACTTGGGCTGGCGGCATCATTGGGCCATGTTCTGAATGATTGGACTGATCATTGTTTAACTTAAAAATTGCTAAAAAAGTGTGTTTGCTGGACAAAAGTACACAGATATTTTTAAGTTTTCTTAATTAAAATCCCGAGAGAAAGTTAAAATCGGTTAATAACCAACTATGTTACAGGCTTATAAGTGTGTAAAGGAACGGAAAACTGTAACTCAAGACTTTGACGGTGTCTGGCGAATTTCAAATACAGATTCCTGTTCTACTCGACAATAGCTACCAGAAAAATACCATCACTTCCCAGAGTTTTTGGACTGTCGCACATTGCTATAGATCGTGTTTACCTCTCCCGACCTGTATAAAGATCCCATCAGTCTTCTACAGGAAGACCCTCCTGCTTTGGAATCGTTGTATGTTGTCATAAATTTGTGTTGTGTACATTTAAATCCGAATCGAAACATAATTACATATGTACATACATACAAACATACATTCGACATTCAACATTGTATCTAAAGACAGCCGTAAATACAGCCTACCTCGAGAACAATCATTGTCATCGGCATCATCATTATTTTTAGACATCTGTCGATGTCGATGTTGATGCCCATGTCGAAGATGACGATGATGATGATGGCGGCGGTGGTGGTGGTGATGTCGGCTGTTGCCGATACTGCTGATATTTTGCTTTTGAAATCAATCTTTTATTGCCTCTGGTTAGGAAAAATAAACAAATCTAACAATGGATGACTATATATCAGCAAACGTACATACATACATACATATGTAATCGTGTACATAAATGTATGTAATCATGTACATGTGTCTGTTACACGTCAACGTAAATTTGAAAATTTAAATTTGAGCATTACTCACTCGTTCGCTTCACTTGTGTTTGTGTACACATTTCAAAGTTAATTACGGGGTTTTTCATGGAAAATTCAAATTAGTTTTTTTAAATAGGCAATTTTGGGAAATTTTATCTTTGCTCATGTCTATGGCCGCCTGACAAATTAAACTTTATTGAGAGAATTTATTATTATTTGGGGGGGGCATAAACGAACTCTGACAGTACTTCTTAAAATGTGTGCGGCAATTTTTATCATTGGAAAAAACTTTTATTGTACATATATAGAGGACACGTTGGACAATATTACAATGTTCTTCTGACGAAAATATTTCGAGCATCTCCTTATTGAAAAATAAATACACTTTGTTTTAGATGGGTTGATCATAATCCATTTCAGACTTCTGTTAAGTTTTTTCTGCATTTTCTTCACTCAACGCAAACATTTCATATTATTCATCTGTAAATTAAATTAAACTGAATTTAATGACTCGTTGCGTCATTGTCATTGTAAGATGACATTGCAGCCATGCTGTGGTTGCCATAAAAATATACTCCCTTCATTCCCGCGTTCATCTAATTTCAATTACAAATAAAAGACACATTAAAGAAGAAGAAGAAAAAATTGAAATTTTTAAAAATATTTGCGTCTGCAAAAAACCCGGAAAACAATTCCTGTCTATTTTGGACAATGACCGGCTATCGTGGCAGCCAATGCGGGCTATTGTTGCTCATCACTTGCTCCTGATTATCTCGAAAAGTGTTTTTGTCTGTGGCCGCTGTCCAACACCAGCAGTGGCAGCAGCAACAGCAGACGCAAAACCCAAAAGTGGTGCAAACATCAACATTAGACGAGGTCACACTGCTGCTCGTTGATTCTCCTCCTAGTCAAGTGGCCACCACCAACCAACAAAAAAAAAAGCGGCGAATGCTTCACATTGCCACTGAAGCATTAGGTGTTGGATTATCTGCCTAAAAAGAAAGAAAAACAGAGCAAAGTCTAGCGAGCGAACACACGGCACAGATAACAATCTGTTTTTGAAAAAGGCCAAAACAAGAGATCTGACGGACACACATGGAATGAATGAATGGATGGATATGGATATACATGTGTACATGCCACAAGCCATTACACTCTAATACAAGTGGAGGAAACAAGCATGAGATCGCGAACAACGGATACAGTGGGACTGTATATTTGAAATTACTGAAACGATGGGAATAAACTGTTCGGAGGGGAGGGAGGATTCTAGGCTTTTCACATAATAACATTCCATTTCACAGTCTATTAAATTAGAATATCTTGTTTATTGATAAGCTTTGAAGATTTCGAAACGATTTTGTCAATTTAGTTCAAAATTATTTTATCATACATAAATCTATGGAATTTAGATAAATGATGCTCTCGATTTGTATACCCTTCTCTCGATTCTGATTCTGATTTGAATTAAGTAGAATATTTTTCAAAATTTTCAATCCTACAATTTCTTGTTCGTACTGGGAACTGCCGAAAATTAAAAAAATAAGTCGGGAGAAGAAAAATCCAGGAGATTACAAGCCCTGCTATCCAAATAATAATAGAATCGATTACGTGGCAACCAGAGACTGTAGTGATATCTAATTTTAGAAAAATAGTTGTTAGTGGACACTTACAGCAACAGTTTATTAGGATGGGTCACGAAAAAAAATTGAAGCGGTCACCGCCCAGAAATGAAGATTGCATTGTTTAAAGATGATCTGCAAAATATTTCGTCACTGGGTCAAGCCATCTGTGAGCTAAACGCTCTTGAAAACACCTCTAAAATTCATGTTTTTTCTGTGTATTTTTTACATTTTTGTCCAATTTTTTTTTTGAATTAATAGTGCCTTGGAAGCACTTCAAATTTTTATTCTTGTCTTCAAATTACTTATTGGTCGTATTATTGGACGTTTAGATTGATTTTTTGTGAGTTTTCCAGGTGACAGCAAAAAACTCATATTTCTAGGAAACATTTTGTTAGAGGTATTATGAAAAACAAATAGAATGAATCAATACCTTTTGAATGATGCCTAAGTGATGAATATCGGGCGAAAAATGACTACATTTTTGTAAAATAATTTAAAACAGGAGATGGCCGAACCCTTTTCACAAAAATGAGCGCTGCGACGTTAATTTCCTTCCGATGTTCATCATTTAGAATCATTCAAAAGGTATTGATTACAGCTATTTATACGAAAAAAATCGGTTGCAACTGTGAAAATACACAACAAATTACTATAAAGGTCCAAAAATGCGACCAATAAGTTACTCAAACCCAGCAAAAAACAAGTGAAAATGCATTAAGTTCGGCCTGGCCGAATCTTATATACCTTCCAACATGGAGTGTATTTTACAGAATTATCGGTATATTAGAGACTGTCGACATTACATAGAAATGCACTACCATATTAGGAAAATTGTAGTTCTTCATTATTATAATATAAATATTCCTCTACAATATATAAATACTAATATAATTATTAGTCAGAAATCTTCAAAAATGTGTCCCAAATATTATTAGTTAGAACCAATTTCCCTCAAGCCCTATTTTCCCCATTTGCAATATCTTGATTCCAGCTACAACCTCTTATTTTCCGAATCTACGTCGACAGGCGAGTGCAAATATTGAATATCATGATTCCAGCTACAACTGTTTGATTGTAGCCAAATTTTCAGATTAATGTACACACCGAATTTCATTATTATAACTGCAGCCGTTTGGTTTGTACCATTTTTATCCCCATTCACCCAATTTTCCGACTAAAATTACAAATTTCGAAAAAATACTCTTTATTTTGCATCTTCACAGTCAGATGAAAGTACACACCTAAATTCATGATTTCAACTTCTGCGGTTTGGTAGGTACCATTTTTATCCCTCTTTTCAAATTGTATCCCTTAAAAGTACGAATTTTGAAAAATCCCTCTATTTTACGTACCTACGCAATTAGACAGATGTACATTCCAAATTTCATGTTTCTAGCTGTTATCGTGTCATTGGTACCATTTTTACCCCTTTTTGTCCCATTTAACCCGCTAAATCTTTTTTGTACTTTTTGATGATTAGACGTTACTAGAGGAAGGTACGAAACAAATTTCAAGTGTATAAGAATCGGAAAATTTCAAAATAATTGCTTAAATAGTTTAAATATTATGGGTATTTTCAGTCCTTGTTAGGGAAAAATGTTTCCCTCTGGGCCGATTTCGCCCACTTTTAATCGCAACCGATCTGCAACCATAAGACACATTTAAGAAAAAATTCAACCTTCTAGCTCATTTCGTTCGTGCTTTCAACAGAGAGTCAGACAAACGGACATGCCTAAATTGTCTTAGAATTTTACCAGGATACAGAATATATACACTTTATGGGGTCTCCCTTGAATATTTGAACGTGTTACAAACGGAATGACAAAGGTGGATGGTATAAAAATGGAAGTACTTCCGTAGCACCCATTTTTTAATTGCATCTCAAAATCCAAATGTGCATTTTTCCAGCTTTTAAGGAAGTTCTTTTAAACAACTTCCAAAAAAAGTCGATAAGATGTAACATTTAACGAATAGCATTTCCCAAGTGAATGCGTACGAATTTTTAGTATACTTGTATAAGTAAACAGCGGTTATTTTTTGTATAATTTTAACTATTTAGTTTTTTTCTGAAAAATTTATTGCTTTATTAAATGTACTTCAAATATTTAATTTTTTATTAATTATTATTATTTAATTTATTTAATGCTAATTTAATTTATTATTAAGTTGCGTTATATATTAATTCACAAATATAAATGTAATAATATAATAAATATTTTGTTAAGTTTCCTATTGTCAGTTCTAATGAACAAAATGTTTTGCTTTAGTTATTCAGCACACATAACTGAGGATAGCTGAGATGGTTAGAGGGCAGTTGTAGCAGTCAGAAGGTCCGCTGTTCTACTCCCGATAGCGGCGGAATTATAAATGGAAAGTAGTGAAAAAGTGGTTCCTTTGCAACACTTTGACTTTTAAGTCTTTCAAAATAAAGGACATCCTTCCTATTATGGCGAATTATCAAACGAACTTACTTTAAATTGTATTTCGAACATGTCACATGTTTTATTTAATTTTGTTGGTCCTAGTGAATTCGATACAAATAGAATTTCGATACCACATTTCTGTAAATCCTCTAAAAATGTCACAAATCAGATTCAAGGGGCAATATATATTACCGAAACTATGCAGGACTCGAGTGCAATCAGTCAGTGTAATTCTTATTACAAATGCTTGGTCAAAGTCTTGTGGCACCTTTTTACCTTATATACAGTAGGCTGGGTCGCGGTCCATTTTTTTCGGGCCGTCTGTGGGCTAAACGATCCTGAAAATACCCCTAAAAATCATGTTTTGTAATTTTTGTGCTCTAATTGTGTAATTTTGTTGTGCTCTTGAAAGCAATTTAAATGTAAATTTTGATTATTTTTTTAGAGGTCGAATTAATGTACCTTTATAGTAATATTTTGTGTTTTTTCATAGGACAACTGAAAACTTTTTAACTAAATAAATAGCTGCAGTCGATACGTTTCGAATGATACACATCGGTGGGAAATTGACGCCGCAGCGCTCATTTTTGTAGAAAGAGTTTGAAAATGTTGGCCCTGAAATCCCATCTCCTGTATTAAATTATTTTACAAACATGGAGTCAGTGACGTCATTTATCGTCCAATATTGCTAATTTAGGTATCATTCGAAAGGTATTGATTCCTTCTATTTAGTTCCCATAACACATCTTACAAAATGTTTCTAAGAAATATGAGGCTGTCAACTTGAAAAGCCACAAAAAATCAATATAAGACAAGAATAAAAAATTGTATATAAAGTGGTTTCATAGGTCTATTATTTCAGAAAAAAAATTTGGACAAAAATTCAACCTAAAAAAATTACACGGTGGTTTTTAGAGGTGTGTTCAGGAGCGTTTAGCTCACATATGGCTTGACCCAGCGACGAAATATTTTGCAGATCATCCTTAAACAATCCAATCTACATTTCTGGGGGGTGCCCGCTGCAAATTATTTTCATGATCCATCCTAGTATACAGGTGCCTGAAATCCTCGATGACTTAGAATGTGATCATGTTTTTATATGTATAGAAGCTGTTGTCTTGTGGCACGAACTTGGTACTACACCTCCCACCAAATAATCCAGATTTACGTAAAATTAAAGTTCCTTATAAAGTACACACAGATGTTCTCTGAGAGTGAGAGACAGTAAATAAACCCTATAAAGCGGTTTACCCGACTCAGACTTTCTTATTTATTTTTTCTAAATGCATACATTTCGATAATCTTGTTGGGTTCGGAAAAAAATTCATGAGACAAAAATGGGAGTGCTGGGGTGAGTGTAGGCGGGATCAAAAGTGATGGGAAAAGTGGTAAAAATACACGAAAAGCCCCAAAACTGTCTCGGAGTCGCCCCCAGAGGGGTTAAACGTAAGAGCGACCCCCATTCATTTTGATTCTGGGGGCTCCCCTTAAGCTTATCGTACGGCAATTTTTAGAAAAAGTCGTTACACTTAAACCAGATAATAAACGTATGAAACTATATTCGAAGTGAACTTACTTTGCGTTTTTAGTTTTTCATTTCCTCATCCTGTTGCCCGTTTAAAGTTACAAAGGATAATATTTTTCAAAAAAATATTGTATATACTTCTTTGCACCCTATGATAATGGTATTAGTGTCAAATTAAAGAGGAGAATATCTATTAAAAATACGTCAAATATAATGCTTCTATAGGGTGATTTTTTAAGAGCTTGATAACTTTTTTTTAAAAAAAAAAACGCATAAAATTTGCAAAATCTCATCGGTTCTTTATTTGAAACGTTAGATTGGTCCATGACATTTACTTTTTGAAGATAATTTCATTTAAATGTTGACCGCGGCTGCGTCTTAGGTGGTCCATCCGCTTAGTCCAATTTTGGCATTTCCACGTTTTTGAGTAACAGAGACCCAATTGGTGCGAACGGCGACGAATAGAAAATTGGTGGTCATCATTAACACTGGCCGATACAGCTGCGATATTTTCTTCAGTTCGCACTCTACGTAAGCGTGTTGGTGGTTTAATGTCCAACAATGTAAATTTGGTGCGAAATTTAGTCACAATAGCCCGAATAGCCGCTTCAGTGGGTCGATTAAACTGACCATAAAATGGAAGCGCGCAATGAACTTTCTTAACAGAGCACGCATTTTGATAATAAAATTCAATAATTTGCAAGCGTTGTTCGTTTGTAAGACGATTCATGATGAAATGTCAAAGCATACTGAGCATCTTTCTCTTTGACACCATGTCTGAAATCCCACGTGATCTGTCAAATACTAATGCATGAAAATCCTAACCTCAAAAAAATCACTCTTTATCTGCATTAGTTCAGCATTAACATATATTTCAAGTTAAACCCTTAGTTTTTCTAGTTTATTCATATCTTGCTTTGTAAGAGACAAAACTTTAGATGGTTGTTAATACTAAACTAATACAGATATAAGCTTGACGTTTAAAGTATTTTTAGCATATATCCTCTTCTTTGATTTGGCATTTATGCCGGTCATGGGGTGCGAATAAGAATTGAAAATAATTATTTAAAAGTTGTATCATTTCGAAATTTGTAGTCCTCTTAAGCGACAACAGGATGAGAAAATGAAAAACTAAAAACGCCAATTAACTCTATTTCACCTATAGTTTCAGATGTATATTATCTGGTTCAAGTGTAATATGGACTGTCGGACAGTGTAATGGGAAGTCTATGAACTTTTCCCCTTATGTTTGGGGAAAATGTTGAAAAGTGAACATTATTTTCCCCTCTAGGGTCTACCGCGGTGCAGTTTTGGGATCATGTCCCCCTCTAGTTGTGAACTCGAAAGCAGTTTTGGGCCTTTCCTTCATAAAAATATATAAGAAAAATGTAAAGGGTCCACCTTAAAAGTTGAAGATAGAGGGTAGGTATGTTTTGAGAAAATATTGGGGCTGAAAAAATATAGAGGGTTACATACATTGGACTCCCCTAGGGGCAATTATTTTTCATGAGCTTATTTTTTCATAAAATATTAATAATTTCTAAAATATGTCACTGGGTGCAATGGCACCATGCCACGACATGCATCATAATCGCATCCATATAAACTGTGAAAAATGCTCGTACTCTGAAGCTAAGCAGCCTTATCTTCAAGAACCACCACCCACTGGTTTGAGATGTCTGGTGATGGTGCCGTTGGTGGCTGGCGTACCCATTTGTCTGTGGAATACAAAAAAAACGAACTCTCAATTTCACAAAATTGTTCAATAAGCTGCCGCATAATAATCCGCCACCACCTGCCAGCATAGCTGGATGCCAAATTAAATTGTTTTCTTTCGCGATGATGCTCTCAGTCAGACATAATTGGAATAATAACACGATGATATCATCATCTTGTAATACTTTTAACTGCACTGTGCGCTCTCCCTCTCGTCTACGAGCGTCTTTGTTGTGGGAAAACCATTCTCCATTCAAATGCGAGAGTGGTTTCCATCATTACGGGGGACTGAGTCATTAATTTGAATGAATTTTTAATAGTTTTCCAATAGTGGAAATAATAGGTAAATCATTTAACGCGATACCACTTGAGTAGTTACGGCTGTCAACACGCCAAGACACAAGCGATATGTATTTACAAATTGCAGTATCAGTATCAAGATGTTGGAATGGCAGGGGCGTGCAATGGATTCCGTGCGGAGGGGTGAAAAGAAAAAATCTCAACTATATGCATTGAATATTGTGTTGAGGCCCATTACAATTCCTCCCTTTTCTCTCCTACCCCTCTGCCGCCCGCAGGTGGCAACGAACGTCTCTGTGTAATTCGCTGTAACACATTTCATATTTCATAACGTCAGATCTGTGTTCGACAAATGTATTAATTATTTTTTAAATGAGGCGTTGCAAATTGATTTATCGCAAATATTGAAGGAGACTTGGCACAATATGTGGTTGTCTGGCATTTCAGATGATATGAAAAATTTATTCAAATATGACAGTTTTTTTTTGCGAATGAATGTTATTAAAAACACATTAACACATCAAGTGCATCGCATGATGTGAGCGTAATTATTCGAAATGATATCAACAAGAATGCATTTCGCAAAAAATGTGCTCTTATGAAATATATTAGGGGTTTCCAAAAGTTATGCTCTTCTAGTGCGTGAAGATTTGAAAGATCTAAAGATTTTGAAATTTCTATCAGCGCCATTTTAACAATTGTTGCTATTAATCTATTCCGATAAGCTGAAAATTATTATATCTTAAATAACCTACTCTGAAGTGCCAAATATTCTTTCAACTTGAAATATTCAACATAAGAGACTCAAAACTATTTTGACAATTTTGGGAGGCTCAAGTCACGTATTATCTCTCCGCTAACATGCTGAGGTTGTGTTTCGTGGTTGCCAGATTTGAATCAAAATTAGAATTATAATTAAAGAATTGTGTTTGGAATAGTACATCGGGCAAATGATCATTGAAAATGTGGCTGAATTTCTGTGACACCGCGGTTCGATGAGGGATTCTTGACATGACCCTATACATAAAATAACCGCACAGAAAGAAATAAAATAGTGTTAAATCGGATGATCTAGGACAATTTTTTTCCAACAAGACAAGAGAATACACAGACAGAATGAAAGTCTCGTGCAGTAATTAAATTATTTCACTAGCTGCCATCAAATTCGTCCAAAAATGGTGTTTTCGTTTACTAAATATTTTTTGAAATGCATATATAACCCATTAATTTCCATGCTAAAATTCACTGGATTTGTTTAGAATAGATGTTGGAATATGCCTATATTTTTTCATAGTTAAAAACGCCAAAAAAAATATGAAATCTAAAAATATAAACATTTTGTCAATATTGACAAATATCAAATACTAGCTGAACCTCCACCCACTTCGCCAGGCAATAAAACAAACAGTAAAATTAAATTTTTTCTCGCGATCGGTAATACAATCAAGGTTCTTTTCTGAGATACTAAAGAATTGGATATGTTCCATGGAGAGCATTGAAGAACATAACGTTAATCAAATTGATTTTTGGTTGAGTGTGATTCTCCTCCATTACCAAAAAAACTTCATTCGTAAGTGGAAATTACTTAATCAGAAATTCGAATGTACTACATTCAAAACAGATAGAAAATCAATCAAAACGTTAAAATCAAACGACACAAAAGATAAAAAATATATATATTTTATTTTTTCTTGACTTAAGTCGGCATTTGACAAATGGATATTTCTTTTATTGTAACTTTTCTTTGCTACTGTGCTAAGAAATTCCAAATAAAACGTGTAATTTTACAAAATTCAAATCAAAATGTTGTCATCTTTCAAATCCCCACCATTTGTATATTGTTTAAGCAGGTTACAACTAAATTAACTCACACAATAATTTAGGAGTATCGGTGTCAAGTATTCTCTAAAACAGGAAGGATCACGGTCACTTTCCACCCATCTCGGTGTCGAATATACTCTAAAACAGATTTTTATTTCGTATGGGAAGGGACACATCCATTTTTCGCCCTTCTTTGCACAACTATTTACACTTGATCCACTTACACAAAATTTCAGCACTAGGTGTCATAGAACTGACAATATTCCATAATAGGTTTTAACTTCGTTTGGGAGGTACCACGCCCACTTTTCCAATAGCGCCTTGCACTTCAGCACTCTAGGTGTCATAGAACTGACAATATTCGATAATAGGTTTTAACTTCGTATGGGAGGTGCCACGCCCACTTTTCCAATACCGCCTATTTTTGTCAAAACTGTGCAGACTAACAATTAGTGAACTTTCACAAAAATTCAAGACTCTAGCTGCAACAGTACTCGGAATATGCTAATTTATAAAAAACGAATAAATCCCCAATTTGTGTGGGAGGTGCCACGCCCACTGAAAATATAAAAAATTTATATAGCCTATTTTCACCACCGGTTCAGTATGAACATGCTGTGAAAATTTCAAGAAGATCGGTCCAGTAGTTTAGGCTTCTATAAGGAACAAACAAACCAACAAACTTACAAACACAGATTCATTTTTATATATAAAGATCTGCCAGCACAAATATCGTGCAATTACCTTTAAAATAAGCCTTCATTATTTGAATTACACCTACGCGTTTTCACACTAATATTTTCAATATTCCTACTTCGGTACTTTTTTCTTGAATCTACCAATTTTCAATTTATACTTTTTTAAGTACGTATTACATAACTTCTTAAATAAGGATTTTCTTAAAAAAGAACACGCTGTAAAATGATTGAAGTGGAAGTGATATTGTTTTTCTTGAAGGTGTTGTCGACTAGAAATTTCCAAGACACCCCCAAAATCTTGAGTTACGGTTAAAAACCGTATCTTTGCACACATATAAGCATGTAACATAGATGGTTACCAACCGATTTTCACTTTCCGAGCTTTCTATCGAAACATAAGAAATCTGTGTGTTTTTGTCCAGCGAACGCATTTTTTAAACAATTGTTAGCCATTTTCAACATTGGTAATGTTTTTGCACATTATTTTGTTTGGTTGCCGTATATATATTTAGAAAGGAGTAAAACGCCGCTTGGTTTTTAAAAATTTTGAAGTTTTAATTAAGTATGAAGTTTTTTCTAATACTAAAAGTTTGAAAAAAGTTCACATCTCTCTTTTGAAGTCCTATCAGCTATTCCTATAGCTATTCTGCTCGGTGCATTTTGTTAATTATTTGAAATCTTAATGTTGTATGAATATTTATTTAAATAGCATTGTTTTCTCTGTGATTCAAATTTACAAACTTACAGAGACTATTAAAGTAAAGTATTAGTTAGTTCCACAAAGTCGAAGAAAGAATTTACGTTTTTTTTAATTTTCAAAATCTGAAAAAGATGAAATCTGTAATATGCAAAAATATTTTTTTCTGTACATTATGAACTAATACGTCAAAATAATAATAGTACTAATATATCAAAAAAATATATATAATTTTATTAAACCGAAAAATATTGAAAGTAGTCAACTTTAGTCTAATTTCTAAAATATATCTAACTGTCCGGTTTTAAAAGAGCTAAACACTCCTGAAAACACCTCTAAAAATCATGTTTTCCCGTGTAACTTTTTTATGTTGCATTTTTGTTCAAAAATTTTTTGCGAATTAATATACCCTTGGAAGCACTTTTTCCCTTGTCTTAGAATAACTTATTGGTAGTATTTTTATTCATTTTTTGTGGACTTTCAAGGTGACAGCTAAAAACAAAATTTTCAAATTAGTTGTACAAAAATGAGCACTGCAGCGTCAATTTCCTTCCGATTGTTATAATTTAGGCGTCATTCGAAAGGGATTGACTGCAGCTAATTATTTTTTATAAAATACTAACACCAAATACCAGTTGTTACTATGAAAAAACACAAAAAATACTATAAACGTCCGATAATTCGACGAAAAAGTAACTCTAAGAGAAAAATTTAAATTAAATTTTTGACAAAAATGCAACACACAGATGGCTTGATCTAGAAACGAAATAATTGGGAAATCATCATTAAACAATCCAAACTTTATTTTCATGGGGTGACTGGAAATTGTTTTTCCATTTGTATGGACCGCGACTCAGCCTAATGTATATGCACAACTATTATATATATCGATATTTATTTTAAAACATGTCCAGTTTATCTTGAAAGCTTGGGAAACAAAAATACAGTAAACGAAGTAATGATGGAATTTTCTAGCACGATATACCCTAAAGTTAAAAAAATCATTCATGGATCATGGACAATATTCCTCAGGATAAGATAACTGTCGACCACGAACGATTAAAGTACATTGAATCCGAATCTGGTTTAAGAATTGCTCTATCTATTAGCGCTCCTAAGATGGGGCAACGAAATTTCGAAAATCCAATTTTGATGTTATATTGCCAAACTTAGAAAGACTGTTTTAGAAAATGATTCATCTTAAAGAAAAATGTCTACCCTTCACAAATATGTGCGGAAACTTAAACAACTCATTTCATTCCTGACAGACAAGTGATATTGATTTTTAATGCCCATGCACAAATTCCATGTGATTCAATCGATAGATACCGTGAAAATAATACTCTATTTCAGTCATAACTCCAGCGGAAACTAAAATTTTGCAAAACTGTTCAACGTGTATTTTATTTTCTTACGGCGCTCTATCAATTAGTGAGTCCATCGTCCGTTGCACATGTGTCTATCTGTCGTCCGTGTTGTGTGCCGTCCAGTTTATGTTACACAATAAAAAATCAAACAGTGCAATAATCCAAAATATTTCCTCAAAACAAAATAATGAAAATATTATATTTTCTAAAATCTCGTATTCCAAAAAAGCATGTACATGTATGAAAAATCGAATGGAAGATTATTTTTTTTTAGAAAAGTATTATAAAACATAATAATACGCCACTGAAATTTCTCCACACCCCTCATAACAAAAACTGAATACACAAAAGATGTACAACTTTTCCAAACAAAAGCCAAAGTGTCCATATGACAAATCTCTCCCCACTAACCTACTCTAGATTTGACCACCTCCAAAATTTTACTATTTACTTTTCGATCGTTGTTTTCATTGCTTATTGGATATTTAACGGAAAAATTTATGTTTCCATTGTAACTTGACCCAAAATATGTGGAAAAAAACATACACACAATTCAGAAATTCGTATTTTCGCAAAAACTGCCAGAAAAAACAACTAAACAAGCGAACAACTCATAAAAGATATTTACATTCTAACACAGAATTTGAAATGGTTTTGTTGTTGCTGTTGATGTTGGTGGATGCTGCTGTCGGTGTTCTAAGTTTACTTTTTATACCGGTATATTAGGGCATATCGAAGCACAACAAATGGTGTCGTAATAGCAAAACTGGAGGTTGGGGCCAACTTTACAGTTCTGAGAGAGAGAGAGAGAAAAACAACTCACATAAGTTCGATAAGAGAATATATTTCGAAAATTTATTTTTGAACTAGGATAATGTCCCATTTTTCATCTATATTTTATAGTATGCAAATTTGTTTTAATTTTTCGTTTGTATTTTTTTGTTACGTAATCAATATCCCAGTTCAAATCAAGTATGTAAATTTATTTACAAATGGTATGGTGACATTTATAACTTTGCTGTACTCTACCACTATCATGATTTCTGGCCTGTGAAGAAAATATATTTTTTCAACCAGGTACTCCTAATTACGGTATTCGAAAATGTGATTTTATATTATTGTAAAAAGGGTTCAAATTTCGACCGAATTTATTCAAAGCCTAACGATTTTTTCCAATATACGTTATCTCTATATTCTATTTGTTTTCGTTGGAAATTTTTACTTCTTACCCCTTGCTTAGCCCTCCCCAGCTAAAAAAAAACTTGGAAGTGGTTCAAAATGAATGACATTATTATTACTCCTAAATCATGCATCCAAGCAAATTCATTCTAAATTGTTTGTCAAATGCAAATATATTTGTCATCTAACGAAGTCTTTCAAAAGCACTTCCATAAAAATATTTTAACACTCAATCCTAGCAATAAAATGGAAGTATTTATAAATGAACGACAATTTCATTGCTCCTCAATCATACATCCATGATAATTCATTCTAAATAACATCTCAAATGCGAATAAATAAATTAAATTAAATTTTCTCTTTCGATTGAATTAATATGGGTCTTATGGGTAGAATAGAAATATTTATTTGTTCAATTTCGATCTCAAATATGTTTTTATTGGATAATGTTGGAGTGTCTTAAAACTACTGTATTAATGGGACCATTTTTCGTAGATAAAGAAGGAACGATTGCTATAAACTGAGAACATTTTTAGAAAATAAAATGTTGGTGATATTTTTTAAATCTTTTTAACAAAAAGTTTTGGAATTTTAAATCTTGTTAATTTTTAAAGTGTGGGCAAAGCACTGAGAAGGAGATTTTAAGAATTGCCAAGAATTCGACAAGAGAAACAAAGAAAATACAGCATGGATTCAAATAAGCATATATGCGACATTCCACGACAAATCGGACAGTTGAAAAAAATATTTTTGATTTCTTCCATTTTTATACACTACACGAGAGTATCACGTCTTTGTGCATTTGTTTGTAACACCCAAAAGGAAGCCGGATAGACCCATTGTTAATTATACCGATTGGCTTAGAATCACTTTTTGAATCGATTTAGGCCGCAATTATAGTCCGATCTTAACAAAAATTGGCACAAGTAAGTTTTTTGGATCAAGGACGAACGCTATTTGATTTGAAGCATATCGGTTCAGATTTAGATATAGCCCCCTTACAAAAGTCGCTTCCGATTTGACATTTTCCGCTCACACATTGTACCCGATTTTCTTTAAATTGGGCACAACATTTTATAATCCAACTAAAAACACATATAGTGAATGTGGGTAAAATCGGTTCAGATTTAGATACAGCACCAATACAAATGTTGCTTCCAAATGTTTAACCGATTTTATAGGATACAAAGATCCTTCCCAGCTTCACTTTATTACCGAATTGAATTGTATTTGGATAGAAAGTGGAATGTATCATATAGTCGGCCCCGCCCGACTTTAACCTTTCCTTACTTGTTTTATATTTTCTAGTACCCATTAGAAAACAACTCCTGGTATACTTTGAGTTTTTTTTAAATTACTCGTTAAAAAGATATATAGTTTAAAAAAAATCCTTAAATATAAGTTCTTTTTTCAGTCTTTTGCTCATAACTTATTCAATAATGATCCGAGTTTGACATTATTTTTTTTAATATTTTCGTTTTTTTGAAATACTTTTAGAAAAAATATTCACAATGTTTCTGTATACGAATTTTTATTTTTTAAATTAAAACTTTATTTTTGAATTGTTTGTACTCTTCGATTTCCTCGTTTTTTATATTTAAACATGGATTTATTCTGTAAATTTTGAGCCTTGGTTGAAAGTGGGTCTGTAATAATTACTATGTTTTTTAATTTTTTGAAAATTTGGAAAAAACTAATTCTCTAATCCCCACTATATGCTTCATCTCTTCAGCTATTTTTACAAAAAAAAAATTGTGAATATTTTCCAATATTTTTTCTGAAAAGTATTTCAAAAAACAAAGATATTAAAAAAAGAATGTCTAATTCGGACCATTATTGAAGAAGTTATGAGCAAAAGTCAGAAAAAGGAACTTCTACTTAACGATTTTTTAAAAAAAGCTATATCTTTTTAACGAGTAATCAGAAAAACCTCAAAGTATACCAGGAGTTGTTTTCTAATAGGTACTAGAAAATATAAAAACTGGAGGAAATCAATAATGTTTTTTTTTCAACTGTCCGATTTGTCGTGGAATACACCATATATAAGTATGTTGTTTTTAAAATATGATAAAAAATTAAATATTGCCTAATACGCTTGTACAAGTGAAGTTTTATTACAATTGAACCGTGAATGTAATACAAAATCAGAAAGATTCAGATTTATTTCACTGCATTTTCATTCATTCAGAGAAATGTTTCATAAGAACTCTCACAATGTATCCAAAAGTGAATAACTTTCACCTATGAAAAATGCACTCATTCGAACGAAGTGTCTGGGATCTGTAAATGAACCCATTCCTTCCAAGGGCAACCCTATGAAAATCATGTATGATTCGCCCAATCATATTTTCACCAGTTCAACCCATGTTTAACCAATTATTGTATGTCCGAAAAATCACACTAATATCCTTCCATGAGTTGTTGGATTTTATTTTCTAGTTTTTCCCCCCCTTCAGTTCAGTAATATTGTTCAAATTGTTGTCCATCGATACGGCCTACAGTGCACGTACGAGTATCTCGAACTACAAATGTTCAGATATACAAACGGGTACAAAAAACCCCGTAATAAAGCAAACAACCGAGCAACAACCAACAAAACTATGGAATGCTCGTGCGTTCAACAGCATCAATAAAAATGAAAACAAAAATCATATTCAGAAAAAAAGAAAAAGCAACAACACACGAATTTTGAATACTGCCACCGAGTAGAGCAAAAGTGCTCATGTTATCTGTGGCAACGGGGGCGTGTTGTGGGTTGCACACATCTGGGGACGGGCGGAAAACTAACACACATGTGCTCCATGTGGTCCATAGCCAAGTTGGTTATGAGTCTCGTTCAAACATATATTGAGAAATTGAACTCTGTGTGAAATGGAAGATATCTCCGCCAGATACTCGTGCTACTGTCCATATTTAATTATGCCGAGCATTCCCCATCTACATCCATAATAATGGCAGCAATGAAGCAAAAGTTATTATGTCTCTCTGTTGGGCTATTTGGCATAGTTCACTTAATTTCAAGTACATTAGGACTGTCCCAGAGAGAGATCATTTGAAGGATATTTTACATCCACCGTGAGGAATTCCATTTTAATGAACCGGAACATTTTCGAAGTTCTGACGATTTTGAAAGCGTTTGTTAATTTTACTATTTTATGTTAAGCGAGATTATTTTGAAAAATTTTAAAAACTGTGGCAATTCTGTAACTTTGCAATTTGTGTGAAGGATATTGAGAATTGTTAATTTTTACCTAATAAAAATATTTTTTATATTATATATATTTTATATTGCTGAGGTGTTTATTTTAAGTGTGTAGTAAATTTTTTCTGGACTAGTCCTTATGCCTGCGCATATACAAACACTGCACATGTACGCAAATAAATAGTTATGATTTCTTTATTTGAGTATTTATAACATTCGTTCATTTGCCACTATTCGCTTCACAAACAAACTTTTCATACATAAAAATAATCTTCCAAAGTTGTTAAACACTATTCATCAGTTCAATTAAAACAAACTGTGAATGCAAAACTAAAATGAAATTATCCATAAATTCATTTAGGAGGAAAAAACTTTATGACAATTTTAAGAACTGAATTTTAAATATGCCAATAATGTCGTGGTGAATTATATTTTAATTGACTTAGAAATCATCATCGACTACTTGACAACGAATTTGGAAATTTGCATGCCGACATTATTCATATACATATATTTTATTTTTAAATTTATTGCTTTTTAAATCCAAAAATACCAACTTAGCATTAATTCACTCATTCAACCTTCTCATGCGTCCTCCCACTTGCACACCCTCTTTTGTGTCACATAAACAAGTGTTTTTGGTTAATTCCCACCCATGAAAAAAACATGACTATTTGAAATTGTTCAATAGTAACAAAATGTCCATTCATTTTGTTTTCATTCATAGAGTCACCACAAAATTGTTTTAGTTTCGCTGCACAGTGGTTTGAAAACTACTTCGTTCTTCGTGGTAGCATAAAAGCATCATTTGCACATATGTACATTAGGATGGGTCACGAATTAAATTATTGTGTAATGATGATCTGCAAAATATTTCGTCACTGGGTCAAGCCATCTAAACGCTCCTGAAAACACCTCTAAAAATCATGTTTTCCCGTGTATTTTTTTATGTTGGATTTTTGTCCAAATTTTTTTCTGAATTAATAGACCCTTGGAAACACTTTAATTAAAAATTGTTATTATTGTCTTAGAATAACTCATTGGTCGTATTATGAACGTTTAGATTGATTTTTTGGGTTTTCAAAGTGACAGCTACAAACTCATATTTATTGGGAATATTTTGTAAATGGTGTTCTATGTTATATAGAAGGAATCAATACCTGTCGAATGATGCCTAAATGATAAATAGCGGACACTGACTCCATATTTGTGAAAAAATTTAATACAGGAGATGGCTTTTTGGAGCCAAAATGTTCCAACTCTTTTTACAAAAAACGAGCGCTCAATTTGCTTCCGATGTTCATCATGTAGGCATCATTCGAAAGTTATTGACTGCTGCTATTTATTTTTTAAAACATACTGACATCAAATACGAACAAGTTTTCAGTTGTCTCTATGATAAAACGAAAAAAATGCTATAAACGTCCAATAATTCGACCAATAAGTTACTCTAAGACAAGAATCAAAATTTATATTTAAAGTAAAGGGTCTATTAATTCAGAAAAATATTTTGGTCAAAAATGACAACGTAAAAAATTACACGAGAAAAACATGATTTTTTGGAGGTGTTTCAGGAGCGTTCAGCTCACAGATGGCCAGTGACCCAGTGACGAAATATTTTGCAGATCATCATTAAACAATCCAAATATTATTCTCGTGGAATGACTGGAAATTGTTTTTCCATTTGTATGGCCCGCGACCGAGCCTAATGTACATATGTGCCTACTATTAGCCTTAATTCAATTGATTATTATACCAATATTTATTATACCCTCCACTAGGGTAAAATATTTTTCTATATTTATTTGTAATGCTCAAAAGGAAACGAGATAGACCCATCGTTTATAAAGATTGGTTTAGAATCGCTGTCTGAGTCAATTTAGCAATGTCCGTCTGTCTGGCCATCTATTCTTGTAATCAAAGTACAGGTAGCAACAAATACTGGCACCAGCAAGTTTTGCGGGTCAAGGACGAACGCTGATTAATTTGAATTTGGATTTTGGATTTTAAATTATAATTGAACGAGAAATATTTATGTTGAAAATGGGCCAGATCGGTTCAGATACAGATACAGATGTCGCTCGCGATTTGACAAAAGACATTATAAAGGCTGATTTTTTAAAAGCTATAGGAAAGTTGAAAAAAAACATAAAAATCAGAAAAATGCATGAAATCTTTATTTGAATCGATAGTACGGTCCATATAATTTAATGTTTGAGGATTATTTCATACAAATGTTGACCTTGACTGCGCCTCAAATGGTCCATCCGCTTAGTCCAAATTAAGCATTTCCACGTTTTTGAGTAACAGAGGCCCAATTGCTGCGAACGGCGACGAATCGATAATTTTCTTCAGTTCGCACTCTACGTAAGCGTGTTGGTGGTTTAATATAAATAAAATAGAAGCGCGCGATGAACTTTCTTAACAGAGCATGCATTTTGATAATAAAATTCAATATTTTGCAAGCGTTGTTCGTTTGTAAGACGATTCATGGTTAAATTATAGACCAAACTGAAGATGTTTGACAGTAAAACAAAACACGAAACGTGCGTCAGCTGTTTAAACCAGTGCTGCCAAAAAGATAATAGTTGAAAAATCACCCTTTACTTCAACAACTTCAAAAATGTCCCCTAATAGGATTTCCACTTATCCAGGTTCGACTGTAGTTCATTTTGCGCCACTCTGTATACAAATTCATTCGGATTTGGTAAATATTTATTTGGTCTGTGGAAAATTGAACCAAAATCATGTTCAAGGAAAAGTTTCAACTGGTTATGATATAAATTTTCCAAATATTTACTTAATTTAACCTCATTGCAGAGTTTCCGAGTGTAACAATAATGAGTAATAATGAGCTATAAATTATCCAATCATCAGCTCATTCATACAGGCGAATCATAAAAGTTTTGTTAGATCTCAGTTCCAAACCACTGTGCACTATGTCATTCATAAATGTATGAGTCTTTAAGTGGGTCATATAATGTGCATATACATACAGCGAAGGAATTGGCAAGGCCTTCTATAACAAACCAGTTTATATGATTTTACTCGAACCTTTTATCCAAAAGTTCGGATATGCGTCCTAATCCAGCCAACAGACTGTTCGCCTCCTAAACCAAATGATACACATTCATTTCGCACCTTTTCGAGAGACCTTGAAATGACCCTTTTTAAATGTATCAAATAAAAACAACGCTTCTATAGTAGTAATTTAGACCTAGTTTCACCAAAAATCAAGTGAGGTAAGACTCAGATCAGCCCGATTTTCTGATCTCTCTCCTCTCCCCGAGAAGTCCTTCTAGGAGAATGGATGGTTTCGTCTTCAGGTGTTCACTGTTAATGAGTTAAAAATGTCCCTAGCAAATCTCTCAGCAGGTAATGAAGGCCTAGTACAAGGCCTTCTTACCTCTTCTTCCCTTCACCGCAAGGTGTGAATGTCCGTTTGCGTAACAAATTAAAGTGAAAAAGCTTAAAATTAGTCACAAAGGCGCGCGTCCAACTAGTTTTTCTTTTTGTTCACATATATGTATGTACATATGTATGTATGTATGTATTTACCGTTTTAATTTATTAATGAATGTCATTAGGAAATTATGTGGCAGTATGTACACATGTATGACATTCAAAATAAATTATTTGTTTTCGTTCTAAAATTTCAAAGATGTGTCAAAACAAAAGCTTTCTGTCAATTTCTTGCGTTGCCAGCGTTTGTCGGCCAACTTAATCTGTCGGATCAAAAGAATAACGAATGACACCCTATTTCACGGGATAGTAATTTATAGCTAATCTTTAGCGTAATACTACAAATAGAACACACGGGTATATACATTAGGGCGTACCTCAAAAAAAAAGTTCGCCGTACACCTTCGAATATGAAGTATTATTGAAAGGTAGTTTCAAAAAAAAAATTTTTATTTTTTTATGCCGAACGTAGGGGTCGCGCTTTTACATTTTTCTATATAACTTGTATTTATAAACGGATTTTAAAGTGTGATACATCGATGTTTTTGTCTCGACGAGGCCGATTTTTTTGTCTTTGAAGTCATTGAGCTCAAGCACCCCCTTCTGGTACTTACCCATCATTTCTCAGTTGCTACTACCCTAATGTACCACTCTAATAATCGAAAATTAAAGCTCGCATAAAATCATGAATCATGTTTGAGCTCAATGACTTCAAAGACAAAAAAATCGGACAAAAACATCGATGTATCACACTTTAAAATCCGTTTATAAATGCAGAAGTTATATAGAAAAATGTAAAAGCGCGACCCCTACGTTCGGCATAAAAAAATAAAAAAAATTTTTTTGAAACTACCTTTCAATAATACTTCATATTCGAAGGTGTACGGCGAACTTTTTTTTTTTACTTGTAACCTGGTACGCTCTAATATACATACCTACATACATATCTAAAATTAAATAAAACAAAAAATAAATCTTGAGCCAATAAAATAGCAACTTTAATCTGCAATGGTATCAACTGGAGCAGAATCTTTTCAATTTCACCGCCGAATTGCCAAATGTCCAAACTATTCCATACTCGTGTAATACATATAACTCTCTAGGGGCTTGAAGTGTTATTTATTATTTTAGAATAAAGTCTAAGAACATTTGTACCACCTGGCGCAGTTTATTCAATGACTAATTACACTAGCTTACTAAAACTAGTTTTTTTCGGTGTGTACCGAAAATCAAAATATACATTTTGTTTTCTTTAGGGTCCAAACTAAATCCGCGCGGACTGCTAACTTGTATTTCTATGGAAGCTCCCTAAATCTGCGATCGGATAGCTACCATAAGAATGCATGCAATCAAAATTGTCCGCAGCGGCAGTTGGCGCCATTTAAATTATTTTCCGCCAGTTGTTACTTCATTATTTTCACTCCATCTTAATACAGAAACAACCGTTCGAATGGCTCACATTCAACATGTAAGAGATGTTCGCAACATGTAATTTTGCCATGATAGTGAGATTTGCAATACACTCACACAAATATCATTCCTAAATCTGAGTAAAATCCAACAACGACCACAGAACAAAAACGCCGAATAAAATCGCACAGAGCAAAAACGACGCAAAAAATTTAACAGAGCAAAAATGCAGCAGAGCAGCGTACATGTGACACTCACACATGTATACATGCATGCTCTGTTGAAGATTTCAAGAGAATTGCCAATTGCGTGTGGTCTCTCTCTCTCTCTCGAGTCGTGATCGGTTGGCTCTGTTGTTATTTTCTTTTTTTGTTTTTAGTTGTCCAGCAAGTCGATGTGAAAGAAATAATAAGAATGCTTTATTTTCCAAAATACAGGTTTAATATCAATATGTTCTTATTTCTAAAAAACGAAAATATTTAGTAATTTTTGTTTGTAACAAATAAAAAAATGATGTAAACTTCAAGTCACTTAAGCTTTTGTATGTATAAAAAGTATTACATACTATAAAGTAAAAAAATATTCTTTTTTTTCTTATAATAATAGAATTAATGAAAATTTCAAGGCTCATACGTTTTTGATATAACAAGTACAAGTAGAAAATATTAGCTTTAATTTAATTACTTAAATACTGGTGATATGAAGCTTTCATAAAGCATTGTTTTGTACTAAATTTATTAATCCATTTTTCCATTTAGGGCGTTTCTTATTTTAATAAAAAAATTATAATAGTAAATATGAAAAAAAAAATTAAAAACATTTAGTGCGATTTAGTGTAATTTAGGTAATCCAAACAAAAAAATTATTTCAATAGATTAATTTTGTTTTTTTAATCTCTATAAAAAGTCAAGTTTTCGATAAAACTTAAAAAATTTGCAGCTTCACTTTTTATTCATTTTCGCGGTTAGGCGGTTTCGGGATCACTCCCATCACAAACAAAACCATAATCAATGTCTTCTTTGTTTTCATAATTTAAGTTTTCAAAAAATGTTCGGCATTCTACAGGGATGAAGCACATAAGCTGTTGGAGATCTAAATATTTACTTTTTGTTATAGCTTTTCCCTCTGGATACAGACAAGCCAACTCCAACATTTCAAAATCTTCTTCACGTACACCTCTTTTTGCCAAACTCACTACCTGCGTTACATTGCCATCAAACAAAGTTAATTGGAATACATTACTCTTTTCCTGAATAATTCTTCGTATAGTGTACCAGTTTATTTTTTGTCCGTTAATATCTATTTTTCGATTTACTATTAGCCTTTCCAGCTCCTTAGAAGTTATAAAATCTGGGGTGTGAGATTTGCAATACACTCACACAAATATCATTCCTAAATCTGAGTAAAATCCAACAACGACCACAGAACAAAAACGCCGAATAAAATCGCACAGAGCAAAAACGACGCAAAAAATTTAACAGAGCAAAAATGCAGCAGAGCAGCGTACATGTGACACTCACACATGTATACATGCATGCTCTGTTGAAGATTTCAAGAGAATTGCCAATTGCGTGTGATGGGAGTGATCCCGAAACCGCCTAACCGCGAATGAATAAAAAGTGAAGCTGCAAATTTTTTAAGTTTTATCGAAAACTTGACTTTTTATAGAGATTAAAAAAAACAAAATTAATCTATTGAAATAATTTTTTTGTTTGGATTACCTAAATTACACTAAATCGCACTAAATGTTTTTAATTATGTTTTTAATTTTTTTTTTTCATATTTACTATTATAATTTTTTTATTAAAATAAGAAACGCCCTAAATGGAAAAATGGATTAATGAATTTAGTACAAATCAATGCTTTATGAAAGCTTCATATCACCAGTATTTAAGTAATTAAATTAAAGCTAATATTTTCTACTTGTACTTGTTATATCAAAAACGTATGAGCCTTGAAATTTTCATTAATTCTATTATTATAAGAAAAAAAAGAATATTTTTTTACTTTATAGTATGTAATACTTTTTATACATACAAAAGCTTAAGTGACTTGAAGTTTACATCATTTTTTTATTTGTTACAAACAAAAATTACTAAATATTTTCGTTTTTTAGAAATAAGAACATATTGATATTAAACCTGTATTTTGGAAAATAAAGCATTCTTATTATTTCTTTCACTTCGACTTGCTGGACAACTAAAAACAAAAAAAGAAAATAACAACAGAGCCAACCGATCACGACTCGAGAGAGAGAGAGAGACCACACGCAATTGGCAATTCTCTTGAAATCTTCAACAGAGCATGCATGTATACATGTGTGAGTGTCACATGTACGCTGCTCTGCTGCATTTTTGCTCTGTTAAATTTTTTGCGTCGTTTTTGCTCTGTACGATTTTATTCGGCGTTTTTGTTCTGTGGTCGTCAATTGTACTCCAGTTAAAGTAAAAAAGTGTCCTTAAAGGTAGGAAAATTAACTGAATAAGTAAAGTGTCCTTGTTTCAATGACATAGTAAATGGTGTAGTTACTAGAAAGTGGGTACAAATTTTACTTAAAAACATTTCTTTGGATCTAGTAAAAAATGTTATAATTTAGTAAATGCGTACTTGAGCGGATGAAAAATTCTTAGGTTAAAAGAAAGAAAATAATGAAGAAATTTTGTGTAGGGAAAATTTATGGCATGTTTTTCATTCATTCAAATATTATGAAAAACTTATGAAAAAGCACTTCAATGTGTTTAGATGTCAAAACCAAAACCGAAAACCGCTTAACCGGTGTTAACTCCGACACCGTCCAACGGTTTGTCGAAAAGCCAATTTTTAAAATAAATTAAACCCGTCTTTTCATGACGGTTAACCAGTTTATAAATTACAAAACATTTGCATTTCGTGGATATATTTTACAATAAAAATACGCAAGAAAATGTTAGGGTAATGGTTTGTTTACTGGCTGCGAATATAAACTGAACTGAATACCGCTGTTTTAAGATTTTCCCAAAATATTGAGTTGTGACGTTGAAAAATCCAAGTAGGATATCAAATAGCTTCGTTTGGAGTCATGTCTTATTCGATGCAACATTCAGGTTTAATAATATC
This sequence comes from Polietes domitor, assembly GCA_947397865.1. Lineage (NCBI taxonomy): Eukaryota > Metazoa > Arthropoda > Insecta > Diptera > Muscidae > Polietes > Polietes domitor. The sequence continues at coordinate 6,168,909 of OX377621.1, read as the reverse complement.
GGAAATCTAACTGAGTGCGAAATTAAAACATATCACTCTGGCAGTAAAAAAGAAGAGACTCGAAAGCATTGATGGAAAAGGTACGAAATATGTATTTAATAATAATATTAACAGCGAAACGAATAAAATTTGTGAATACCTCTTGTATATTTTCCGGTTTGACATTCCCAGTTTAGAAAATACTTGAATGATAAAACAGTGCTACTTGGGTATACAATTATTCGGGCTTTTATGTTATTCGATTAATCGTTTATTTGAAAAAGGATTTCCAATTAATCGAATAATGACGTCGAGAGTTATTCGATTAATCGAACAATTGTCCACCTAAATAAAAAATAGTTAATAAGTACTATATAGACAAGGCACGATAATTCAACTATATATTGAACGTTTATCACGTATCGGATTTTATTTAAAAATCGTAGTTTCAAATTTGTAATTCAAAACAAGATGACAAAAATCTTAACTTCTTGTCAAAATAAAGAACCTCCCCTTAATGAGTATAACATCAGAAGTTATCCATTGACTTTTTCGAATATGGATCATGTGATTTATAACAGAACTGACTTTATTATAACGGCGTTAACCTCAATTTTGTCTGCTATTATCACTTTTCTGTGAATTTACTATTCTTTAAATTTTAAATAACTCCGAAGCTATTGACCAGTTTTTGCTATTTTTTAAATGAAGTCGGATAAATCGTTCTCGAGTTTTTTTAGTATCATACATTTCAAAAATCAAAAAAATATAGTGGTTATTTGATTTTATATTTGGTGTTTCATAGTTTTTTACCCAAATGCAGCAAACTGGCTATTCAAAATCAAACTTATAATATCGATTAACCGATTATTTGGGACAATTTATTCGTTATTCGAAAATCATGATTTTTTCATTATTCAAACAAATATTTGACAAAAATTATTCGATTAATCGAATAAAATTTAATCGGTTTGATACCATAAGTGCAAAGAATGAAATAGGAAACTCTTGGAAGTGATATAATTTTTCTGGTAGGTATAGTGGAGTAGAACGAGAATCTGTATTTGATATTTGCCATAATCATGAGTTACGGATAAATCCCCGATTTGAAAAGAAGAAACCTGGAGCTGTTGGCAGATATATAACTTATTTAAGAAAATTTAATAAATATGTGTGCTTTTGTCCAGCAAACACATTTTTTAAACAATATTTTACAATTTGATTTGAACTGGGATATTGACACATTTTTTAAACAATATTTTACCATTTGATTTGAACTGGGATATTGTCCTGGCCATTTTGCATCTATATTTAATAGAATGCAAATTTATTTACAAATGGCATAGTGACATTTATTACTTGACTGCAGGCTACCACGATCATGATTTCGACAATGTCTAAAGGTTTTGGTCGGGTGGCTTCGCAGCGACTTTTCAACATCAAACCCGGCCTCTATAAAGAAATGATTCTCACAAACGTACGAGAAGCACAACTCACTTGCCGAATTTGCGTTTAAAAAATCGCACCAAGTAATAAAGTACACATGCCATCTTACAAGCATCCCATTGAGTTGCATATGTAAGTAGTTACCCAGCAATATTTCTGCCGTTTTCATTTTTGGCAATATTTTGGCACTTTATTTTGTTTGATAACCGAACTTGAATAACACATTTTGTAAGGAGTAAAACGCCGCTTTGTTTTAAAAAGTCTGTTAGTAATTGACAGAGTTATAGAAGTTTTTATTAATGCACAATTTTTGTAAAAATACAAGTTTTGGTCATTCCCACTCACATCTCTCATTATTTTACGAATTGAAGTCCAATAAAAATACTTAAAATTCATCAAAACAGATAAAAAAGGTAAAAAGCAAAATAAAAAAATACCCAATTTTGGAAAAATTTTCTTCGCTATGGGAATTTGGGTATTTCTTTGGAAAACTAGTATTTTTACGAATTTCAAATTCGTTTTATTTTTATTGGACTTTTTCGTCCAAATTTTGAAAAAAAAAACGAATATATATTGTATATTATGAACGTCATAATTTCTCGTCAATGACGACCTTACTCCGAAGTCTTGCTTTTGCTCCAGGTAACTGCAGCAGACAACGAACAAAACATTATATTTTTAATTTAGCACGACCTTAATCCCGAGGGTTTTACCATAAGAGACTAAAATATAAAATATTTAAATTATTGAAAATTTACGTTTTCGGATGAGTTTCAACAAGATAAGACTTGCAACTTAGAACGGTTGTTGAACGATTTTAATGAAACCCTGGGCGGTTAGGGTTCCACATCACGAAATATGTATTGCTTCAAATATAATGGGAGACAAGAAGTTTAGATCTTCTCAAAATAAATTTTGACGATTTTTTATCTACAATGTCGACCGATTTTTAGTCTGTACATCTTGATCGAATGATCACTATGCAACTAAAAAATATTGTGTTGGAGACCTAAAAAATATTTTGTGTTTGCACTGAGTCGTATAATCAACAAAAAATTATTGAACTATTTTTTTTTAATTTTTTACTAAAATACATCGGTAGTTCGTATTGCCTAATACGGCCCGATCACCGCTTATATATCAGATTAAATGTAAATATGTGGCTACAAATGTTACCATTTTCACTTTTAAATTCTTTTGCATTTATCAACAGATATTTTACATGTAGACACACTGTTTCAGTCTCGTCCGTTCTAGCACATCCTATACAAACAATATTATCCCACGTAAAATCAGTCTCTCTCTAAATTTTCAATACGAATGCTCAAAGTCCTCTATGACTTAATTTAATAATACTGATGATTTCTCGATTCTTCGATGACTTTCAATTAAAATCAATTCAAAGTGTAGGGTTATTGTACAGTCGCCCAAAATCCAAACACTGGGATGTGTTGCTCAATTCCGTACCCCTTTTTAAATTGGCAACAAGTGATTTTCTATTTCAGTTAATTTGCTCACAAATATACGAAATTAACAAATGACGACATCCCATGAATGGACTGACTACAACAACAACAAAATGCTTGTGTTGTTGGATAGCAACAAGAAAACCATCTAAAGGAAGGGGAAATGCTTTGAGATATGGCAGAGAGATCGTATAAGTTTTCCCACATTTTCCTAGAACAAAAAAAATCAAAGAAACCACAAGAGGGGAGCTGAGGGCGATGTAAATGAAAACAAACAAAAATTTCAACTATTCGATGCTTGTCAATCTATGGACAGACAGACAACCGTGATGAATATGATGATCATCATCGCTGTCATCTTGATGATGAAGATGATGGCGATGGTGATGCTAAGGAGAACTACGGCGATGACAATCATGATGAAGATGAGATTATTTGTGGTTTGTGTCGGTGGCCAAATAATGACGATGATGATTTTTTATTGTTATGAAATCAAAAATAGAATCTGCACACGTCGTACGTCGAGCGGCCGCTGTGAACTGGCAGCAGATACAATTGTATCTGTATCTGTTGATGTTGCTGTTGCTATTGCTGTCGCCTTTTTTATTTATGCACTGTCGTCGTGTGATGTTGACAGTCTATTTGTTGTCAATCATAAAAGAGAGTGAAATTTATTTATAATGATGATGGATTGACTGTTAAACAAATCATTGGAATTGTTTCTTTCTACAGTTATCATTCAATTGAGTTGACACAAATATATTCAGCAAACATATATGCATACATACATACATACCCCACATACATATGGATATTGCCGCTTGAATGTGTGAACAATTTAAGGAAATTTGAATGCGAATATACGTACGTACAAATGGTTATATGTGTGTGTGTTTAAATTTAGGGGTTAAAAAATTTGCAATTCTCCCAATGAATTGGGTTTTTGTAAATTTCTCATGTATTCTAATTCCAGAAGACGAATGGGATGCAAATTCGTCAACAGCATTACTTCAGATGGAAGATAAAAAATTATGGAATAATGTGAAGGTAAGGTAGGTTTCATTGAACGCTGAACACTATATTTTCATTTTTCTTGAATAGTTGACATAATTATTTTGAAATTGTAAAAAGGAGCATGTTAAGAAAACTAGAAACTATAATTGTATCAAACCTTGTCTTTTATCGACTGGTAATTGAATTCTACTCTAGGTTATAACCCAATACGACTAAGTAGAGTAAAGATTTTGTCCTTTGGGTGAAATGCGCCGATTAAACTAACACCATAAAAGCCATAAATGGGGAACATCCCTGAGTGTTGCTCTACCGTAAGTAATTTGTTGAGATCCAATTGTAACAATAACGAAATTTAGATGCCTGTAAGTGTTTACTCAAATCATTTACTGAATTGATCTAAATTTTTTCATAGAATTTCTTCAAGCAAGACTTGTTTTCGTTGTTATAATATCAGCTATTACTAATTTAAAAAAAAAAATAAAAAATGATTTTTTTAATTCTCTTTCAAAGATGGTCATAATTTTAATTACATTTATTTATTACTACCTTTCAAATATAATTGTTTTCCATTTTTTCTATTTTTATGGATTTTAAAAATGTTTTTTTTTTTTTTACTTTTTGATGGCTGTGAAGGTGATATTCAGAAGTATTGTACCCCTTACCTTCGACGAAATTGAAATTGTAGTAAAAATATTAAAAATATATATCCATATTTTTGATTTTATGATAAATATGCCTAATAAATGTTATTTTAAAAACAAGTAAGGAAAGGCTAAAGTCGGGCGGGGCCGACTATATAATACCCTACACCACTCCCAGCGTATATATCTCGCTTTGATTACTAAACCCAGGTGTTTCATAGGGGCAATTTTATGTAGTTCATATAAATTCTACAGTACTATAAAATCATCTTTAGTTAAATTTAACGAAAATGGTATTTTCCGGCAGATATTCCGATCAAAGTAAATATGAAATGATCATGAAAATTTACCAAGATCCAATTACAAATACTGATTATACAACGTTAACAAGATGAATCGGTCGGACATTTGAAGGGGCCATATAGATGGCTTTCAACATAGGCGTTTCTAGTCTAAATGTAACATTGTGTGGGAAATTTGATCAAGATCCGATGTAAAATGTGCATTTTAGAGCAGTAATATTGTAAATCGGAGGTACATTTGTATGGGGGATATATCAAAACATGGACCCATGTGGTCCACTTTCCCACTAGCTGATTTTAGTTCAAAACAAGTAAAAACGGCGTTAAGTTCGGCCAGGCCGAACTTTATATACCCTCCACCATGGATTGCATTCCACAGAGGATGTCGATTTTCGTAGAATGCAGTAATATTACAGGAAAATATATTTTTTATATAGCCAAATCAAAACAAATAAAAATATTAAAAATATAATTTTATAAATGAATATAATATTTTAATTATTTCAAACCATTATTTATTTCAAATCAAAAAATAAATATTCTTCTATTTATATTTTCAAAAAGCTTAAATACCATAAATATTAGTAGATAGTGGGTGCTACAGTTGGTTGTATTTCCATTCTATTTTAATTCCAAGAGTACTAATTTTGAAAATCCATTATGAGACGTACATAACTTCATTATTCAACCAATTTTTGCCATAAAAGAAAAATTAAGAATTTGGAAAAAATACGAATTTTTCTATGCAGTCAGAGGAATGTATACACCGAATTCCATGATTCCAGCTGCGCCCATTTGGTTGGTACCATTTTTACCCCCTTGACGTTTCTACGCAAGTAGAATTTCATCATTCTAGCTGTAGTCGTTTAGTTGGTACTATTTTTCTCCCTCTGTACCATTGTATCCCTTGAAAGTAAAAATTTTGAAAAATCCGCTTATTTTCCGTGTATACGCAGTCAGAGGAATGTATACTCCGAATGGCATGACTCTAGGAGTTTCGAAAAGTCTGTTTATTTTAAGTGTCTACACAATCAGAGGAATGTATACACCGAATTTCGTTATTCCGGTTGGTTGGTACCATTTTTATCCCTCCGTACCCATTGTATCCCTTGAAAGTACGAATTTGGAAAAAACCTTTTATTTTTCATGTCTACGTAGTCAAAGGAATGTATACTCCAAATTTCATGACTCTAGCTGCGGTCATTTGGTTGGTACTATTTTTATCCCCTTTTTCTATTTTGGCCCCAAAAGTACGTAATTCGAAAAATCAGTTTATTTTCCGTGCCTACACAGTCAGAGGTATGTATACTCCAAATTTCATGACTCCAGCTGCGGTCATTTGATTGGTACTATTTTTATCCCTTTTTTCATTTTAACCCCAAAAAGTACGAATTTTGAAAAATCCGTGTGTTTTACTTGTCTATGCAATCAGAGGAATGTATACACCGAATTTCATTATTCTAGGTACAACCGTTTGGTTGGTACCATTGTTATCCCTCTATTCCCATTTTACCCCTTAAAAGTACGAATTTGGAAAAAATACTTTTATATTTTATTTTATATTTATCTACTCAATTAGAGGAATGTACACACCGAATTTCGTGTTTCTAGCTGTTGTCGTTTAATATGTACCATTTTTATCCCTTTTTTGCCCCATTTCAGGCCCTACAATTAAGAATCACTTTATGGTGCACGTTTTTGCTATAAGGGGAATGCGCGTACCAAATATCAAGCAAATATAAACAGACATACTCAAAAAACATGCTTAAATACGCTAAAATATAAGGGATTATTATGGGTATTTTTAGTCCTTATGAGGGAAAAATTTTTCCCTTTGGGCCAATTTCGCCCCATTTCAATCCCAACCGATCTACGACTATAAGACGCATTTATGGAAAATTTGAACATTCTAGCTCCTTTCGTTTAGATGCTACCGTGCTTTCAACAGACAGACAGACGGACGGACATGGCTAGATCGTCTTAGAATTTTATGACGATCAAGAATATATATACTTTATGGGGTCTCAGGTCGATATTTCAAGGTGTTACAAACGGAATGACAAAGTTAGTATACACGATGCTGAAAATGTTGTCATGATCCCATGTAAAATGTGTATTCTAGAGAAGTTATAGTGTAAATTATAGAGATATTTGTATGGAGACTATATCTAAATCTGAACCGATTTCCTCCAAATTCAATACCGATGGTCCTTGGTCCAAAAAAATAACTTTTGTCAAATTTCATGACAATCGGACGACAAGTGCAACATGTAGAGTGCGAACAAGCTTAGGTGGACAGCAGACGGACAGTTAAATCGATTCAGCTGGCGATTCTAAGCCGATCCGTATACTTAAAGGTGAGTCTAGCTCGATTATTTCTTGGTGTTACAAACATTTGGCGGAAAACTAACTTATAATACCCTAGCTGGCGATTCTAAGCCGATCCGTATACTTAACGGTGAGTCTAGCTCAATTATTTTTCGGTGTTACAAAAATTTGGCGCGAAACTAACTTATAATACCCTAGTCCACGAAGTGGTGTAGCGTATAATTATAATTTTTTTATAAACTTTTATTTTTTGTTGCATAATGCTATTGCAATTTAATGCAGGACGAAATTGTTGTTCGATTTCGACGAATTAAGTACAAGTTTCTTTGTCAGAGATGGACGTCACAGTAAGGCCAAATGGCGATCTAAATTCTTTTTCCCCCTAAGTTCATAGTTTCAAATTATTTTGTTAGCATTACGTTGCACTATTTTTTCTCCCATACAAATGTCCCACCCCGGCTTCACTAGAAGCCACCGATGTTAAATGATTTAATTGGTAAGTTGTCAATTTGGTTGTTATATATTTAACGAAACAATAATAACCTATTACACGGTGATGATGGTGAAATGTGCCTTCTACACTCAGAAAAAAGTGATCCTTAAAAATTAACTAAAATTTGAACTTCGTATAGCGCTAAAGCAATATTTCCTTGTGAGCAAATCCATGTGAAGTGATTAGGGATGTCAAAACCCGGCCATCTTCGGGAAACCGCTTTCGGATTTACAATTTTAAAAAACATATATACATATGAATATTTTCTCAAATTTCTTTTTTTATTTGAAAGTACAATCCTTCCGGTTAATAATGGAAAATAATTTCATTCAAATGGCTGCTGAGGACACTCCACAAATAATAGTCCAACGGTTAGATGGCGGACCCTATATTTTGCAGGACTGTTTTTGTTAATGGTCAGTCCGACTACAGTGCGTATGAGTAATATTATTCTTAATCAACAGCACGTATACGCCACCTACACACACAGTACTTCCTATAAGATTAGCGATTTTGACCTTCAGGATAAAGTTTTTTTATTTTATATGTTCACAGTTGTTCTTTAAGACAAGAGCTACAACATTGCCTCAGAGAGTAAATCAAAATTCCAAACGGTTTGCAAGATATGAGTCTGAGAAAATGATCACTTTTTTTGCAAAACTGACACCGAGGCCCCAAATCTTTGTGGGCCCATAAAAAAGTGCATGGCTTTGGGCAAAACTGGGAGACAAGGGTCTTTGTTTTGGTGTTTTATCACGTACTGGTGTCCGTATATGGTTATATTTCCATGACTTAAAAGATTACACACAGTGTAATTGAGGTATTTAAAAAAATGTTGACTGCATACAAATGGCTTGGTCCTTTCTAGGAGGAGCTAAGTTCAAGCTGATTTGGTTTGATTTTACACAGTACGTCGGATTTTGCCAAGTATATAATCGCAAAACGATTTAGAATATTTCCAGACAATAAAGTTTCAGCGATATTTTAAAATATTCAGGTTTGGTAATAGAAACCATACTATAGAGTTGACAGTGCAGGGTAGCACATAGTCGCCACCGAACGACTTAAGGCCCTCCCTTAATTGCTTTCTATATAAATCGGCGAGTAATCGCCTGAGTCTTATATATTATTCAGAACTTAACTTCCACTTCGTTTATATTCAAATTGAAAAACATAACATTTGCAAACTATTTGTTTGTTTGATGTTTCTACTGAGTCTGGTAATTAGTTGTGAAAATTCAACAGTTTCAATATTTTTATGACTTTCCTCATCCCTCAAGAAACTATTCACAATTGATTTGAGTTTCCCTGTGAGTGTGTGTGTGCGTGTGGCCGAGTGTTTATTTAATGATAAACAACAATAATAAAAACATATACCCATCAGCATTTAATAACAATTAAAAATAAAATTCAATATTGTATTTCCTGTTATTTTAACAATAAAAACAAAAAAACAATAGCAATAAAACGGCGTGTATGCTATGAAAATAAACAAAATGTTATTCAACAACTAAATGGACATCAGAGCCAGAAGATGTGATCGACCATAAAAAACAAAAACTAAAAATTGCGACCCTAATACAACCACAATCATGAATGAATGAGTGAGTGAATGAATGGCACAGAGCGATGAATGAATGATGCCACTACCGCCACTACCCATGGTGGCGATGAAGACGAGCAAAGAAATGATATCATTTTCGCTTAAAAGGAGACATGCGAATTGAATGAAATTGTTTATAAATGAAATTGATTAAAAATGATGAATGAACAACATCAGCACTAGCAACAGAGCGCCAACAGCCAACTTGCATGCAACAATGCCTTGGAACACCAGCGACCAACACCACCACCACCACCACCAGTAGGAAGTGGCGTCAATGGAAAATTATCCCGCTTCTCGCTGAGCGATGATGACGAATTGGACTTTGTTGCGGAGATCTCTTTGAGAGTCTTTCGCCTCCAGGCAACTAGAAATTGCACTGCGTGTTGGCTGAGTGACATTTCGCCCAAATGAAACTAAATGAAATGTTATTGAGCACAAATCATGTTATCAATATTAATATTCATTATAGATCACTTAAGCGCTAAAAGAGAACTTCCACAAGTCTGAGATCAAAAGATGTTAGCGTTTTTTAATTTTACCACACATTTTACCGCCGTCATAAAGTTGTGTGAAATAAAGCATAATTCTCTAATTAGGTGTGATCTTTCCGGGAGCGAGGAAGTTTTCCTTCTTTCGGCTCTTTTCTTTTAAACTGTGCTGCCTTGCTATCAGTTGGCACATTTTCGTCGATGTTACATTGTTGGTGCTTGTTTTTGATCTTGTTTCAATTTTCCTACACTATTGGCCAACATTTTCAGGGGCTGGCGGACGAAAGATTCGGCAGACTTTTTTCTCACACTAAAGGCGAGGTGTTGACTTGTTAACTGTCGATCACTATCATCATCACCATCATCGGCATCAGCAGCATCCTCATCGCAAGCATAGCACAGCGGCCAACCACACATTTCATTCAATTGCGGCGCGTATGAGAATTTGTGTTGGCAGTTTGCACTCATCTTACATCATCATCATTTCCTACAAAAAATCACTTCTGTTTATCTTGAAAAACATGCTGACTGATGCCGCCGAGGGAAAATAAAAAATCCATATTGATTCAGTGCATCTCCTGTTGCGACGAATTGATTTCTTGCACGAAATATCCTGCCGTGAGTAATGAACAATGAAGTGTTTTCTGCGATGAAATATCCTCTCTACATGTGTCTGAAGTTGATTAGTTTAAAATGTTATTCATTTAAATCCATAAATGAATATTTCGAAAAAGATTCGAAATTTCTTGAAATAAACTTTCTTTAACTATTTTCTGAAATAGAAAACAAAGTAAATGCATATTTCGGATGTGTTCGCCTATCCGCTCTAAAAATAAATATACACATTAGGGTGTGTTTTTTGCGTACCCTTAATGAATGACTTCAAAAATGCCAGTTAGTATGATTGTGGTCTAAGTCAAAAATCAAAAAAAAGGGATATGCCAATTTTTCTCTTTACTTTGATCAGATCTCTAATTCAATAACTTTTGTTTTTTACATGTATAACAAATGTACCGTCACAATGACATTTATGCTCACCAAAATTGTCTTTACTGTTAGTTTGTTTAGTGGCCTAAGTCACACTATATCCACTGACATTGATGTGTGGTGATGTATTATTAGTTATAATGTCAACTTTTAGTGCTTCAGATAATTTAAATAACATATAAAATGAAGTAAATTGAAAAGAAACTAATAATTTCAATATAAAGTTTAAATATTATTTTTTCAAATATTTATTTTTTTGTAAATAAATATTGTAAATATTTATTTTTTTAAATTTTTTAAAAGAAATATTGTTGTGTTTAATTTATTCAAGATATTAGATATTAAGGAAATTATTTAGTCACGGGTCAAATTTCCAATGACTCTGTCGCATAAATCCGGCTGAATTTGATCGATGGTCTGGGTTATGATGCAGAATATTGACATATATCTAGGGTTTCACAAGCTGATCTAAATCACATGATCCTGTTGGCCAATACACGTTACCTCCCCGAAAGATTACCACTACATCGAATCTTACATTCAGAATATTCATTGTGCTTTTCTTTGTGTGACACGTATTTCCGTCCTATGGAAATCACTTGTGGCTCTATTTGGGCCTAAAGACATTGGTTGCCAGCAAAAAATTTGCCGTAGGGCTATGTATAACAATATATTTAAAAAAAGGATACATATTTTTATATTTTTTCTAAAATTCTAATTTTCCCGTAGATACATTTACATGTTCAATTAAAGGTGGTTTAGGAAGAGTCTCCAAATAAGATTAAGAAAACATGTTGTTGTTACAAGAAAAAAACATAAAAAATATTATATTATATTTTTTAAAAGCTAACATTCTAATACCGAAAACAATATTTATATGTAAAGGGTGATTTTTTAAGAGCTTGATAACTTTTTTTTTTTAAAAAACGCATAAAATTTGCAAAATCTCATCGGTTCTTTATTTGAAACGTTAGATTGGTCCATGACATTTACTTTTTGAAGATAATTTCATTTAAATGTTGACCGCGGCTGCGTCTTAGGTGGTCCATCCGCTTAGTCCAATTTTGGCATTTCCACGTTTTTGAGTAACAGAGACCCAATTGGTGCGAACGGCGACGAATCGAAAATTGGTGGTCATCATTAACACTGGCCGATACAGCTGCGATATTTTCTTCAGTTCGCACTCTACGTAAGCGTGTTGGTGGTTTAATGTCCAACAATGTAAATTTGGTGCGAAATTTAGTCACAATAGCCCGAATAGCCGCTTCAGTGGGTCGATTAAACTGACCATAAAATGGAAGCGCGCAATGAACTTTCTTAACAGAGCACGCATTTTGATAATAAAATTCAATAATTTGCAAGCGTTGTTCGTTTGTAAGACGATTCATGATGAAATGTCAAAGCATACTGAGCATCTTTCTCTTTGACACCATGTCTGAAATCCCACGTGATCTGTCAAATACTAATGCATGAAAATCCTAACCTCAAAAAAATCACTCTTTAGAAGATCTATAGATACTTGTTATTATACTCTTTGTAGACGTAAAAGATTAAAAAATAATGATTTTTAAAATTTTTAGTTAAATAGCATGAAAAACTGCCTCACAAATTAGATAATAGAATAATTTGTTCTATTTTACAATAGCTAGGAAATAATGTCTATTTGAAGAACATCTATGGACAAATGTTAAAACAACGTGTGTTATTTTTTTAGGAATTTAGTCAGACGTGAAGACAACGTGTACTTCTACAAAAAGGGCCATAACTTCTACATTTATCCATATAATTAGAACTTGTTTCTTCTTTAAAATATATCAAATAAATTATAAATTGTTTTATAATTATATATGTTTTATATAATTTGTAAAGCCTTTTTCGCACTATTTATAAAAAATCGAACTCTTAAAAAAATCGTTTCCTTCCACAAATACTGTTATAACTTCCACATTTATCTATAGTTCTTCTACATATAAAGATTGTTTTCCATAGATCTTTTACATGTAGACATTGTTTTCTTTAGATAGAATATTAGCTATTAAAAATATAACAAAATATTTTTTAAAAATTTTGTATTCTTGCCAGCAAAAAAAAATTTTTTTCAAAAAAAACGATTTTTTTTAATTTTTAGAGACGGTTTAGAAACTACTTTTTCTATATGGAAATTATATACGCAACAATTGTAGCTATCATAGTTTTAGCCTTTAATATTGCATATAAAAGCAGGTATGACGGAGTGATATTTCCAAAATGAGGTACGGCGAAAATTTGAATTTTAGTAAAAACTTAAAATAACGTTATATTTTTTTTTTGGTGCATTTTTGTCAATTTTTTTCTGAAATAAAGCACTTTAAATAAATATTTTGTATTATTGTGCGTTTATGGTATTTTTTGTGTGTTTTTTCATAGTGACAACTGAAAACATATTGGCATTTGGTTGCAGTATTTTATAAAAATAAATAGCTGCAGCCAATACCTTTCGAATGATGCCTAAATGATGAACATCGGAAGAAAATTGACGCGGCAGTAATAATTTTTTGTAAAACGAGCTTGAGATTGTTGACTCCGAATACTATCTCCAGTAGTATATTATGTTTGTCCGATATCGATCATTCGAAAGGTATGGATCCCTTCTATTTATTTTTTCATAAAACCTTTTAGAAAATGTTTCAAAGAAATATGAGTTTTTAGCTGCACTTAGCAAAACCACAAAAAAATCAATTTAAACTTATTGGGCACTAGCTGAACCCCGCCCGCTACGCCAGGCTAAAAAACAAATGGTAAAATAAAAATCAGGTTTCATATTGATATTATCGTGGTCAGTAATATACACGTTCCAATTTTCAGCCTTCTAGCTAAAAAACACTTTTGCCACGCCCCCACCACCCACGAAACGAAAATCCGACATCATATTTATCTTTCTCGTTATCAGTAATATATACATTCCAATTTTCAGTCTTCTACTTCTCAAAAACACTTTTGCACACCCCAACGCCCACGAAAATCCAAATTTCGGTATCATATTTATCATTCTCGTGGTCAGTAATATACATGTACCAATTTTCAACCTTCTAGCTCTCAAAAACGCTTTTGCCACGCCCACTCCGCCCACAAAACGAAAAATTATGCGGCATTACTGGACAATTTAAATGTGTTTTTTAATTGCGCCAACGCACCAAAAGACTTGGGAGCACCACAAGTTGCCTCCGCGTCCACCATATTCTTCAGATTTAGCATAAAAGACATTCATAACTTAAAAATAGCACAATAACCGATTTTACATTCGATTTTTCTAAAGAGATTCAGAGCGATTTCACTCATCGATAGTCGTTTGACTTGTAGGATAGTTTAATCGGGAATTTACTTGCATTTTTAGTTAGTCAATTTATGGTATTTTTATATAATATATATTTATATTTTAATATTTATTTTATGTGTCATTAAAATCTACTCAGTAATAAGCCGGGCATTGGATAAGACTGTAGGAAACAAAACTTAATGGACTTTTTATTGTCATCTCAAAGAATTGCGGCTTATTTCCTATGAAAAAATAATTATAATAGCATAAGATCTATTTATGTACTCCGGACACTAATCGTCCACAATTGTTAACATTAATAACAATTAGATCTGGGTTACATTGTGATGACTTTATCGTAATTCATTACGACACCCCCCACCCCAAACATGTCTGTAGTGGCCTTGCATTAGAAACAGGCCGACGCCGCCGAAGCGAATGTCTGTCACTGTGTCAATTACATGTCAAGAAAGAAAAAAAAAACATGGAGCACCCTTAATCAGTAACCACAAATTCCGACATACACGAATGACGAATTCTTTTCAGTTCTTCTGCCTATTTATTGGTTCGTTCTGTTTAATTAAGTCAGCGAGTGAATGGGCCACATATCATATCCCATATTCCATATCCCATGGTTGTTGGTGTTAATTTGATTTGCGGCTCTTGCGAGTGTGAATGCCACGCATAATTTTACGACATATGTAGCGGGGTCATGGTCGATGGAGTTTCAATCGGCGGCACGACAACAGCAACAACAATGTTGACACTTGGTATTTTTCTATTTTTTTTTTTTTGAAAAGTTCAAGATTAAGAGGGCAATAAAATGTTTTACAAAATGTTTTAATTTGCCGAGAAGAATTTGTAGAATTAAAATATGTATAAGTAAATGAATTCTGGTGGTGTTTTGAAATCATTTATGCAAATTGCGGCAACATGTTTGCCAGCAACTCGGCGTGATGGGGAAACATGTTGCCATCGATGTTCCTGTTGTAGGCGTGCAAATGTTGCCATCAACCATCCATTGGTTGGATGCTGTTATGCATTTGCTAATAATTTTCAATTTTAAAAATATCGCCGGGTCGGCGAGTCATTCAAATTTCATCAAAATATATACTAGTGCATTTTCACGAATGTATGGCGACCAACTTTCGAATAACAACATATTTAATGTCTGCCTTAGCAGTGAATCACGACAAATGTTGTTGTCGCCTTGTTTTCCAAAATAATCTGTTCCGCAAAAATATTCAAAATATTCATTTGTATATAATGGCAAATGTTTTTTGTGTTGTACATATATATTTAAATAGGTTTTTATAAACAAAAAAAAACGTTGTCCGAAAATAACTCTGGACTCTCGTCGTTGGCATGGCATCAATGGAAAAACTTAACGACACAATAGCAATGGCAACGCATCCAAACACAGATCTGTGAGTCCGAGTCTATGGCTGTGTCTCTATCCCATTTATGCATATTTAAATAAACATTGTTGTGATGCTAATGGACCACCACAAAATTGTGTTTTTTTCGTCCGTGTCGCATAAACACAACGAAAAACACACAACAATGTTAACATTGTGCGGCAAAAAAACTCCAATGATTACTACTGCGACGCAAAACGAACCACATGCAAATCTCGAAAAAAAACAATATTATTTTGTTTAAAAAACATTGGTTTTATATTACGTGATTGTAGGATGAAAACAAAAGTTTCCGCTCTATATATATTGAATCAATATTTTCGAAAAGACTGCATTTTTTTTAGTTTTTTCGTATATATTTTTTTTGGTCTGTAATCAATATTTGATTTGAACTGGGATATTGTCCTGGCTCAAGACCATTTTGCTTCTATATTTAATAGAATGCAAATTTATTTACACGATCATGATTTCGACCATGTCAAAAGTCTTTTCAAGTGGCTTCGCAGCGACTTTTCAACATCAAACCCGGCCTATTAAATCGAATACTGTCGATTAACTCGATGGATTTGTTTTAGTTTTCTACGGAAAAAATTATTTTAAGATAGTAAATTTTTGGTATGGAAAAAATTGGATCCATCCAATATAATAACACTGTGATACACAAAAAAATAATAAGATTCTGACAACGGATTCTGATAGAAGGGGTAAAAAAAGAATATAAAGGGTGTTTTTTATTGAGGTATAGAACTTCGAATTGAAATAAAACACAAGAAAATCGTTTTAATGTCCATCAATTTGGCTTTATTGGAAGGATAATTTTATGCCATTAATGTTTATATGATTTCGGGCATGTGGCCGCCGCGGCTGGCTCGAATATAGCCAATTCTACAGGTCCAATTTTCAACCACTTTTTCGAGATGGACAAAGCTCCAATTGCTGTGCACGGTGGCGAATCGATTCATTCGGGTCCTCTTCAACACTTTGCTCTACAGCGGCAATTGTTTCTTTGGTGCGCACTGTTCGACGTATCTGCGGATGCGTATTATCACATAGAGTAAACGTAGTGCGAAAACGATCCATGGTTAACCGAATTAATTGCTCTGATGGACGATTATGTCGACCATAAAATGGACGGAGCTTGCGGTGAACTTCGCGAACTGAACCATTACTTTCGAAATAAATTTGCACGATTTGCAAGCGTTGTTCTTTTGTCAACCTGTTCATGATGAAATGGCAAACCAAACAAATATTAATCACTTGACAGCTGACAAAATGGCCGCCAGTTAAAAAAGTGATGCCAACTTAAAGTTCTATACCCCAATAAAAAACACCCTTTACGTGTATCGGCAATATGAAAATTTACGTGTATCGGCGATATGAAAATTTATTCACACCCCTCATTTTAGAGGGGGTGAATAGATCCCCTTTGCACATAAATATGATGAATCGGCATACGAAATTTTGACCCTTACATTTGAAGTGTAGGAGGTGTTCAGGAATATTACTTTAAACACTACGAGGAACATTTTTGTGGACATTATAACTCATAATTCCTCAATATTGGAGTCTTTTTGGTCCCTTTTGTGCAAAAGGGAAAAATGCACCCCTAAAAAAGCGGTTCAACGTCTCAAAATGTTATACAAAAATAGTCGCCATAAAATTCTCCAAAATCAATTAAACTCAAAACTCAACTTAAATGCTAGAAATAAGTCAACACTTAAAATTCATTTTAGGGTTAATTTCGTACTTTTCCGAGTTGTTAAAGAATTTATTTAAGCATTTATAAATTCATTGACACTTTTTAATAGCAATTAGCTACAAAAATACCGTCCAAATTATAAACAAATATAACTTTATATTTATTTGGCAAAATACAGTCTTCGGTTTCTTCTAAAGGGTGGTTAAATAGTAAGGGCCGATGTTGAATGTGAACCACACCTAAACGTCAAGTTTTTTCTGAATTTCATTTGACATTTCTCAATTTCAGACTAACTCCATTTGAACCATGGAAAGATACACAAGATAGAAAGATATTCATTCATATTATATTGAAAATGGGCGTTCATATAAAAATGCATATAATGCACTTCGTGATTTTGTCGGTCAATTTAATCAAAATACCTCAGTTGATTCGTCAATAAGCAGAATTGTCACATTTGGCGAATGATAATCCAAGAGTGATTGTCGAAAAACCGGTGCACCCACAAAGAGTGACTGTTTGGTGTGGTTTATGGTCTAGCGGCATCATCGGTCCGTATTTTTCCAAAATGAGGCCGGTCAGGCAGTTACTGTGAATGGTCTTCGATATCGTGAGATGATAACGAACTTTTTAGGGCCCGAATTGGAAGACATCTATGTGGACGATATGTGGTTTCACACAGCTAACGAAACAATGGCTCTTTTGTGCGACAAATTCATTGGGACAACAGCTAGAAACACGAAATTCGGTGTGTACATTCCTCTAATTGAGTAGATACATAATAAAAAAGTATTTTTTCCAAATTCATACTTTCAAGGGGTAAAATGGGAATAGAGGGATAAAAATGGTACCAACCAAACGGCTGCACCTAAAATAATGAAATTCGGTGTATACATTCCTCTGATTGCGTAGACACGTAAAACAAACGGATTTTCGGAAATTCGTACATTTTGGGGATGAAATGGAAAAAGGGGATAAAAATAGTACCAACCAAATGACCGCGGCTACAGTAATGAAATACATTCCTCTGACTGCGTAGGCAAAAAAATAAAAGTTTTTTTCCAAATTCGTACTTTCAAGGGATACAGAGGGATAAAAATAGTACCAACGAAACGACTACAGCTAGAATGATGAAATCAAAATAAAAAAGATTTTTCCAAATTCGTACTTTTTACTTAATCGGCAAAAATTAGTTGAATCATGAAGTTAGGTTATTTTGCACTATGTACGTGAGATAATGGATTTTCAAAATTTGTACTTTCGGAATTAAAATAGAATGGAAATACAACCAGCTGTAACACCTACCAATCTATCTACCAATATTTATGGTACTCAAGCTTTTTGAAAATATAAATATAAGGATATTTATTTTTTGAATTGACTTGAAGTATTATTTCGATATGTAAACGTATTGGTAGCCTTGCCATATAAGCGTGGTTTGAAATAATAAAAATATTATAAAGGGTCCACCATCTAACGTTTTTTTTTTAACTATTCAACCGTTGGACTATTATTTGTGGGGTGCCCTCAAAGATAAGTGTTACGCCGACAAGCCAGAGACAATTGACGCTTTAAAGGACAATATTCGTGAAGCCATTGGTGAAATACAGCTGAACACAATCGATAATGTGCTTAAAAATTGGACCGATCGTGTAGGCTACTGCATGACCAGCCGAGGCAGCCATTTGAATGAATTATTTTCCATTATTAACCGGAAGGATTGTACTTTCAAATAAAAAAGAAATTTGAGAAAATATTCAGTAGTTTTTTTTTTCTAGCATTTTCAAAAAAAAAAAGGTTTTTGGCGGACCCTTTATTTATTTATAAAAATTTTCCAAAATTTGTATTTGTTTTGGTTTGGCTATATTAAAAAATATATTTTCCTGTAATATTATTGCACTTCTACGAAAATCGACAGCCTCTGTGGAATGCCAACCATGGTGGAGGGTTTTTACTTGTTCGTACTAAGATAAACTTCTAAATTTGACAGAGTTTTACAGAGAATCCCACATATGTACCTTCATAAATTAAGATACTCATGTCCAATTTGTTTTTTTTTTTTAATTTAAAATCGCAAAATAATAAAGTTATTTGTAAGATAGATGTGATAATTAATTAATGTAGCTCCGTTAGAGTTAACCGAGAGTTATAGATGACAATGTTCACCAAAACTGATATTTATAATTCTCAGTCTTAACTTTAGGTTAACGGAGCTAATGAAAACGGCGTTAAATGACAAAATCTGTTTTTGGGTTGTATTTTTACAAATGGTGTACGTATACGTTATATGTAAGCTCGATTAATAATACGTATACGAACAGGTGTGCAAATCTGAACCCACAACTATTGTAACTTGCATTAGATTAAAATGAAGTTGTTTTCTTATATTTTAACGTAGTTTGACTAGCTTAAAAATTGTTCAATGAATTGGTCTTGCAATTTACAATAATATATAACGATATTGTTGATAGTCATTCTTATTTGAATTATTTAATCGCATTGGTTCGACTCGGAATGTATACACTTTTTCCTGTGAAACATGAACCTCAATCAACGTCTACAATTTCTGCATGCTACCCACCATGTTATAGCGTAGTTACCTGTATGTATACCTCTTCAAATAGTCATTGCTATGAAGCTAATGAATTCACCACCGACCAGCATATTGTTTCATTGTTTTTTTAGTCTTTTAATTTTATTATTTGCATATAAATACGACAAAAAATCAACGAACACTGAATGCTGACATAAAACAATGTTGACATCGCACTACAAAAAAACACACACACACAGCCTGTGAGTGAAACACAAAACGAGGAAAAAAGTAAATAAAAATTGAAAACCCGTTGGTTTTTCTATGACGGAATTTACAAAAAGTATATCGAAGGCTTATATTCATAAGTGAACAAAAACACAACTTTTCAGGAGAGCGAAAAAACTGATTTACTCCTTAATTTTAATGATGAATCATTCTTCTACAGTTTAATCTAAAGAGGATTACTAATTGCTACGATTAAAAAGTTTTCGAAGTTTCGTATTATTCGCGGTTTTGTGGTTCATAGCCACTTTTGCACGTTTAAAATTGAGCACTATGAATTTTGAAATAAACACTTTAATGCTCAAATATATAAATAAGACTTATTGAAACTCCATAACGTTTTTAATGAAATATTGCCAATGTTGTGTAGAAAACGCATTTTCTGAGATGTTCACAGCGAATTTAAAGATTCCAGCTTCATCCGTCAGACTGACACCATTTTTATACATTTTCCCACATTTTAAAAAAGTGGATATTACGGTAGGGCACGATAAACAAAAAATAAAAATTGGATATTTTTGGAAAATTTTCATTTTCGCGGCAAATATGGCAAAATGATTTTCACACATAACATTTTTGTTTTCTGTATTTTTTGTTTTCTGTATTTTTTGTTTGTGTATTAAGAACCAATGTCGCTTGTAACATATATGTAGCCAGTCGCGAAAATCGCTGCAATTGTTGAAAAATCCAAAATTTGCGGTTGCAATTGCTTATATTTAAACTTTCTCTGTTCAGGATTCTGAAACTTTTCTGACACAAATATTCCGAATGAAGTCAGCAATCATATGCCATAAAAATATTTTGGTATTCTCAATATGATAAAAAGTTACGCGGGTTTTTCTGATGATACTTTTCCTATTTTAGCCTGATAACTTGGGAACCAAAATGCTATTATTATTATGAAATTTGATAGTACGATATGCCCTAAATCTAGAAAAATGTTTTAAACAAAAGCGTTGTAGCGAATTACAACCTTCGTTATATGCTGCTCCATTTTTGAATTATATTATTTTTATGTTCATAGCCACTTTTGCAGTCACAAATTAACGTGTGATTTGATAGCCAAATCAGAAAAATTTGAAAAAAAAAATGGCTTTAGAAAAAAATTTGTTCTCCAAATTTATATGACAGATGACATCCCAAATCTGAGAATAGTTTGACATCAAAAATTCATTTTCGAGAAAATGGTTCATAGCCCTCGATATATTGTACGAGTACTTTTTCACTTCTCAGTAACTCTGAAACAGAAATAAACAGATGTAGGATGAAGAAATGAAGACGATAGCCCAAAAATCCGTACCTAACAGTATGATATTTTAATACAAAAAAATAATTTTATTGTGAACTTTTCAGTCATTTATAAAAATTTATAGAAAATATTAATTTTTAGTGATTTTTCTTTTACACTTTAAGACATCACCGTGCGAGATCGAACATAACGATACTGTGTACTCAGACTTTCTTTTATGTAACGCAAAAAAAAAACAATTCAGCGGCCTAAAAATCAATTTTTAGCCTTCAGAAATCTTTTTTATTTCAAAAATACAAAAACACCTTTCAATCCTGAAAACTCATTGTGCTGACGCTATAAATCGCTGCAGAATCCTGCACAAAATATTTTGCAGTTTAATATTAAAATTGTATTTAATATTAAACAATACTTTTTTCCTGCAATATTTATCTGTGCCTGGTTGGCCGACTCTTTTAGAAACAATACAATAAATTGTGCTCAATGAGGCGATAAGTGTGGCCAACAGTCACTTCGAATTAAGCAGAAAACAGCGGTTTCACAGAAACTGCATAAATCAACACCACCAGACTTGGCAAGAGTTTTTCTTTTGGTGCGGAACAGAGTTACAAGCCGAACCATAATTATCGGCGGCGGCGGCGCTGTTCAAAATGGGTCGGCGGCGGCGGCTTTCGGCTGATTTGCCGGCTCGTTCTGTCATTCGAATACCCCTATTTGGATGGAACAATTTTCTTTTATTTTTTGACAAGTAGTTCAATATTCGTTAATATTAGCCAATGTTCCAATAATTTAATATTGTTATTAGGGTATCCAATTATTCTGACTTTTATGTTATTCGATTTTTCGTTTATTTGAAAACAAAAAATTTCCAATTAATCGAATAATGAAATCGAGAGTTATTCGATTAACCGATTAATCGAACAATTGTCCACTTAAGTAAAATATAATTAATTAGAGTTATATAGACAAGACACGGCAGTTTACGGGTAGTTCAACTATATATTGAACGTTTATTATGTATCTGATTTTATTTAAAAATTGTAACATCAAATTCGAAATTCATTAGAAGTTGACAAAAATCTTAATATCTTATCAAAATAAAGAACCTTCCCTTAAATGAGCATAATATAAGAAGTAATCCATTGACTTTTTTCGAATATGTATCATATGATTTATAACAGAACTGACTTTATTATCACGGTGTTAACCTCAATTTTTCTATGAATTTACTATTCTATGAAATTACTATTCTTTAAATTTTAAATAATTCCGTATTGCTATTCCGTATTTTTGCTATTTTTAAATGAAGTCGGATAAATCGTTATTTTAATATCTGTGGAGCATACAAATCAAAAATCGAATAAAATTGTTGTTTTACATTTGGTGTACCCAAATGGAGCAAACTGGCTATTCAAAATCAATTTATCATACAAAGCATACGACGATTTCATTAGTTTTTTAAGGCAAAACTTATAATATCGATTATTTGGGACAATTTATTCGAATTATTCGTTATTCGAAAATCATGATTTTTTATTATTCGAACAAATATTTGACAAAAATTATTCGATTAATCAAATAAAATTTAATCGGTTGGACACCCAATTGTTAACCCATACAATTATTTTTTAGGAGAAGAATCCATTCCAAAAAATGTATGATATGGATAAATTTAATAAATATTTTTGCAATTACAGCTTTTCATGTGAGGCATATTTGACCAGACGTTCTTGAATATCATAATCCTTCCAAAGAATGATAATACTCTACCTACTTTGACACACTAAAGAAGCACAATAGATATTGTTATTTATAGGAACACATGGCCACACGTACTGGAATTGACTTATATAAATGAAAGATAGATCAATATATTTCACAGCAGTAGGTTGTCTAAGTTGACATTTATATTTTCTTTTGTAATTTTAAGTGGGTTGTCTACTTTGGTAGTAAGATTTGACTGAGTTAGAACTCCGTCAAATCACGGCGGCGTGGTTGAAGTCGATATGAGTCGATGAAATCGGCGGCGAGGTTGAGTCGATTTGAGCCGATGAAATCGGCGGCGGCGCGGCTCGTGCAGAAACATGCGGCGGCGGCGGCTTGTCGGCTTAAAATCGGTCGGCTTGTATCTCTGGTGCGGAATGGTCGCGGTAGGGGGCTTGAACAGCGTTGTGTGGCCCAATGGTAATTGAAGTGTAAGCAATTAATGGCAACAAATTTAACTAAATGTTTAACAACAAAATGCAATTAAATATAACCGGCAGTTGCTGCGGCTGCTGCCGCATCGTATCTCTTGGCAAAGCGCATGCGTAACGCATTGCAATGACTGCAGTCAGTCCAACAGTCAGTCAACTGAGTCACATAAAAGGCAAATCGAATCAACGCCGCAAGATAAACATTGCGAAATTCAAGCGATAGCGAGCGAGATAAAGATCACCTACTGATCAATTCAGGGGAGAATTCGCTAAATTCATTGTTTTTATTTAAATAATAATGATTTGTTTGAAACGACATTTCCGTTCATTCTGCGCGTTTGTTGGTACTGCTGCCGCTGCTGCTTAACATGCACCATGTCTGAACGACAGACTTGAGTGCCGCAAACACATGCCATGATTTTTTTACCGCTTGGCTGAGTACTTGTAAAACGATCATACCAAAAACGTGATAATTTTTCTCAACGATTTGGTTTGTTTGTTTTTTTGTGTGATTTGGTGAATATGAAATCATTTTTAAGCCTTTTTGGCCAAGTTTTCACCATAAATGTAAAATTCACATTAGTCATCACTGCTAAATTGGGTTACAAACTGTTGCAGAGCATGTGGCCCAGGGCTGGGAAATAGGAATATAAAGGTATGCGGAATAGGAAACTGCACTAAATAAATGTAGAAGTTATGAGGCTCTTATATAAAAAACCATGTTATTATTAGTTTTTGTGTTGTGTCCTTTCCATTACCAAAAACAAAGATTTCCTTCATAAGAAGAAATTACTTGATCGAATTAGCTGATATTCGAATGTATTACATTCAAAACTCATAGAAAACTATGTTATTTTTAATTTTTTGTCTGGCATGAATAATTCATAAAAGATCAAACAAATTATTTTGATTTATTTTCTAATAACTGACAGCCTAACGAAGAAACCAAGGTTTATTTGAAGAAAATCTATGGATAAATGTAGAAGTTATGACATAGCGGGACTTTTCGCGTCAGCAAAACACGATGCAAAAAAAAATAATTCAAACTGATATTCATAGCACTATGCAACAAAGATTTTGTCGAAGGCTTCTGTATAACATTTTCTGATGAATGAAAGGTACTCATGATGGCTATAAATGTTGTGAATCACACTTTCACAAAGAAACAGTGGCTTAGGAACAGTCTTAAAAAAATTGGGAACATTTAATTTTTTTTCGAAAAAAATCTATTTTTGCTGGCACGAAAAAATCATAAAAAATAGAAACAAAATCGCGAAAATTATTTTATTTTTAAAATATCTAAATATCTAACGCATAAAACAGTGCTTATATGTAAAAAATCTATGGATAAATGTAAAAGTTATGCTACTCTTTGTAGACGCAAAAGATTTTTTAAATCATAACTTTGAACTTTTGTGTAAATAGGGCGAAAAAATCCCTTTACAAATTAGATAACCGAATTAGTTTTTTATACCTAGCATCTTACCGAAGGAAAAAGGCATAGTTAAAGAAAATCTATGGATAAGTGTAGAAGTTGTGGTCCTTCTTGTAAAGGATGATTTTTAAAAGCTATAGGAAAGTATTTCAAAAAAGAACACATAAAATTCAGAAAAATGCATGAAATCTTTATTTGAATCGATAGTACGGTCCATATAATTTAATGTTTGAAGATTATTTCATGCAAATGTTGACCTTGACTGCGCCTCAAATGGTCCATCCGCTTAGTCCAATTTTGGCATTTCCACGTTTTTGAGTAACAGAGGCCCAATTGCTGCGAACGGCGACGAATCGATAATTGATGGTCATCATTAACACTGGCCGTTACAGCTGCGATATTTTCTTCAGTTCGCACTCTACGTAAGCGTGTTGGTGGCTTAATGTCCAACAAAGTAAATTTGTTGCGAAATTTAGTCACAATAACCCGAATAGCCGCACAGAGGGTTGAAATCGCCAAGAATGGAGAAAAATCAAAATTTATTTTTTTGATTTTTTTTATTATACGATTAAAGAATATAAAATTCTTCATCACTACCGAAAATATCAATGACATGTGTTATTTACTTTCCCAGTTGCACTACCTTAAAGTCAAGAAATTTTTGAGATTTTCGCGATTGTCTAAATTTAAGGTATTTTCAAACTATATGTGGAGTTTTAAAAGGTGAATTCTGTAACATACCGCCAGATGGTGAATTTCTAATTAAATTACAATCTGTTAGCTTCAATATTCCGCAATTACATGTTGGGCGTTTTTGCGCTAATTTATTTTATTAAATAAATTGTGAAAATAGCCACACTTTATTTAGGTATTTTGTAATGAAAAATAAGTCTTTTTATTTACTTAACACTTAAATGAAACAATTATTTCTCATGAAAAGCATTCACAGAAGCAGAATGAGATTCCAAGTTGCACAATACATCTTAATTTATAAACATCCCTATACAAAAACGAAGTGGTGTAGGGTATAACGAGTACGGAAAGACTAAAGTCGGGTGATGCCGGCTATATGATACCCTGCATCTTCTAACCTATTTCAAGAAATTTACTACCAATTCTAGGTGTGTTGAAATATCTGTGACAGTTTCGGACACATTCGAATCATTGTGTTTCAGGAGCAAATGGCACCAAATCTGGTGGGACATTTGTATGGGGGCTTTTTCAAACAATGGAGTGACATTTGTATGGAAGATATATATAAATCTGAACTGATTTGCTTCAAATTTAATAGAGTCCATCATTGATGCGAAAAAACTAGCTGTACCAAGTTCTGTTGGGATTGGATAATAATTGCGACTTGTACTTCGATAACAAGAATATATACACGAACGGATTATTAATTTATTTTCCAGGAAAAACTTGTTCCCACTAAATTGTACTCAAAGTGTGTTTTCTTTTACTGATTATGGTATAAATATTGAAAAAATATAAATATTACCTGACCCGAAGGCTTCCCCGAATTAATCTCCATTTTTGGCGATTTCAACCCTCCGTGAGCCGCTTCAGTGGGTCGATTAAACTGGTCATAAAATGGAAGAAGCGCGCGATGAACTTTCTTAACAGAGCACGCATTTTGATAATAAAATTCAATAATTTGCAAGCGTTGTTCGTTTGTAAGACGATTCATGGTTAAATTATAGACCAAACTGAAGATGTTTGACAGTGAAACAAAACACGAAACGTGCGTCAGCTGTTTAAACAAGTGTTGACAAAAAGATAATAGCTAAAAAATCACCCTTTAGAAGCAAAAAATGGCACACAAAGTCCCTTACTTCAACATAAGGGTCATAACTTCTACATTTATTCATAGATTTTTTTTAAAATACTTTATTTTCTTCGTTAAGATGCCAGCTGTTACAAACTGAAACAATATATAATTTTATATAAATCATATTTTTTAATCTTCTGCGTCTACAAAGAGTACCATAACTTATACGTTTATCCATACATTTGTAACATATATACGATATATTGTTAGCTATTAAAAATAAAACAAAGTACTTTTACCAACTTTTTTCTGTTTTTTATTATATTTTGCGTTCCACAAAAAAAAATTTCCAAAATTTTTGAGAGGCTGTTCCTAAACTATTTGTGGATCATCATAATTATCTTTTATTGAACATATAAACGGTTACGATCGGACCAATATGTCTAATATGGGAGTACAAATATTAAAGGTGCCTTCTACGAAAATTTTACTTTTGGTACAAAATTGTTTGTGTTCATTTTATTAAATCTTATTATTTTTTCGCAATTTTTCTTTTTTTTGTTGCATACTGTAATTACCTTTAAATTGGCGCTAGGCGTGATAAAACATATAATCAACTAAAAAGTAAAAAAATATATATCCATAAATACTTGGATTCACAAAAAATATTTTTTAAGTCCTCGACATAATTTATTTCAACCGTTGGACTATTATTTGTGGGGTACCCTCAAAGATAAGTGTTACGCCGACAAGCCAGATACAATTGACGCTTTAAAGGACAATATTCGGAATATAGGAAGCCATTGGTGAAATACAGCTGCACACAATCGATAATGTGCTTAAAAATTGCACCGATCGTGTAGGCTACTGCATGGCCAGCCCAGGCAGCCATTTGAATGAAATTATTTTCCATTATTAACCGGAAGGATTTCAAATAAAAAAAGAAATTTGAGAAAATATTCAGTAGTTTTTTTATAGCATTAAAAAAAAGTTATTTGGCGGACCCATGTTCTAAATAAAGACATGATGATTTTTTCAATTTAACTCCACTCAAGCGTAAACATAGGGTCAGCTTTTTCACCGTAATTTTTGTGGCCATACTAAGCACATTAAGAATGTAGGAATAAACTTCTTTGTTGGAAATTTTACAATTTTCATTTAAATATAAATTTTCTTTTTGCTTTTTATAGAACACTTGAACCGGATGATATACGTATGAAATTATAGCAAAAAAATGAGTTACTTGGCGTTTGTAGTTTTTTATTTCCACATCCTGTGTCTCTTCACTGGACTAAAAAGTTCCAAAGGATAAAATGTTAAAAAAAATATTTCATCCTATGGTAACGATATTAGTGTCAATTTATAAAGGAGGATATATATTAACAGAGTTACAAGCCGACACAGAATTATCGGCGGCGGCTACCAAAATGGGCCGGCGGCGGAGCGGCTCGTGCAGAAAAATGCGGCGGCAGCTTTAAATCGGTCGGCTTGTATCTCTGTACATTAAAAATACATCTATTTATAGCTTACCCTTTTAGTTTTTCTAGTTTATTCATATCTTGCCTTTTATGAGTCAAAACTTTAAATGGTTCTTAATGCTAAACTAATACAGATAGAAGGTTGAAATTTAAAGTATTTTTAGCACAAGTTTTCTTCTTTAATTTGAAATTTATGCGGGTGTCATAAGGTGTAAACAAGTATTAAAAATAATGCTTGAAAATTGTATCCTTTGGAACTTCGTAGTCCTTATAGGGAGCAACAGGATGATAATATGAAAAACTAAAAACGCAAATTAACTCCATTTCACCTATAATTTCAGATCAATATCATCTGGTTCAAGTGTAATATGGACTGTCGGACAGTGATATATGTAATGCAAATTGGCCAGAAGTATATTCGATTTCAAATCACGCAAAAACATGTTTGCGAATGTTCTGAAACATTTTTCTTATTATTTTGCGATATCACCATTTCCATCCCTGGCATAGGCAATTTGCATTCATTATTTTATTTTTGAAGATATTACGCTCAGTTGGCTTTCTTGGGAAATTACACATGCAATTGTAAGCAAGAAGTATTCATTTATTGTAATCATTTCAGATGTGTGTTCAATGTTTACATGAAAATAAATTATTACAATTTTTGGTATGTACATACATACGATACGAATCGTATTTGACGAATCAAACTATAAATGTAATGTTTGCATAGAGAAACTAAAATTGAACAAGTGTATGCTTACGCACACACACTAGCTATTGCACATTAGAGTGGGTCACGAAAGTATCTAACTGAAATTTGGAATGTTTTGTGATGACTGCCAACAATTTGTCAACTAGTGCTGAACTTTTTCCAATACCTAGTCAATATTCGAGTGAAATTTGGTCCAGGAATATCGGTAATGATCACAGAAATGCGGCTCTCATATTATTTTTCCAAACGTTTTAGTTCAAGAAATCTTAAAGGTAAATTTCTTCAGATCTCATCAGAAAAGAAATAAAAAATATTTTCAGTTGACGTCGTCGATAAAGTGTAACAGGGACTAGCGAACAAACGAACTATTGACTATTTTAAATCGCACCAAAATTACCCTAAATCAAGTTGTGTTTCAGATTTCAGAAATCAGTTATCTCGTCCACCTTTTAAAAAGGTTGACAAATTTTATTTTGAGTTAGTAAATGGACAATCTTTCTTCTTTGTATAGAACGAGACCCACTTGAGTGTATGTCATTTCATAAATTATATAGTTTTAAGAAAATTATATTATTATTTGAGATTATTGTGTAACCTTGCCCTTCATGAAATAAAATCAAATTCGCAATAATTGTATCAAGTTTAAATTATAGAAATTACACTGTACGACAATTAAAAAAAAAAGTCGTTACATTTGAACCGGATGATATACGTATGAAACTTTAGCCAAAATGGAATCACTTGGCTTTTGTAGTTTTTCATTTCCTCTGCCTTCACAGGACTACAAAGTTCCAAAGGATAAAATGTAAAAAAAGGTTTATTTATATGTTTATTTATATATCATTTCATACATTCTATAATTTTAAGAAAATTACATTATTATTTGAGATTATCGAGTAACCATGCCCTTCATGATATAAAATCTAATTCTCAATAATTAACATTTTATTTGTATCAAGTTTAAATTATTGCAAAAATACAAAATTTAACTATTTTATGTTATAATGCTACATCTGAAGGCATCAAATCACTATATTTATTTATTGGTATTTTGTGATATCATATTATTAAACCTTCCGCCGGATAAAAAAATATAAAATATATATATTCTTGAAATTTTTAGAAAACTGCATTATTATTTGAGGTTATTGTGTAATTTGCCCTTTATGAAATGACATCAAATTCGCAATAATTCCAATTTAATTTGTATCAAGTTTTTATTATAGATATAGAAATTTATTAAAATTAAAAATAAATTTATTATTTTAAGTATTTTGTGATATCACATTTTTAAACCTTCCACAAGAGGATGGGGTACACTAAGTTTTGTCATTTAAGTATTTAAGCATATTTTTCTATATGTCTGATTTCACTTACTTGATTTGGGTATTCGTATTCCCCCTATAACAAAAACGTGCACCGTAAAGCGATTCTTATTCGTAGGGGGTGAAATGAGCAAGAAGGGATAAAAATGGTACCAACCAAACGGCTGCACCTAAAATAATGAAATTCGCTGTATACATTGTGTAGACACGTAAAATAAACGGATTTTTGGAAATTCGTACCTTTTGGGGTTAAAATGGAAAAAAGGTGATAAAAATAGTAACAACCAAATGACCGCAGAGAGTAATGAAATTCGGTGTATACATTCCTCTGACTACGTAGACACAAAAAATATTTTTTTTTTCAAAATTCGTACTTTCAATGCGTACAGAGGGATAAAAATAGTACCGACTAAACGACTACAGCTAGAATGATGAAATTCGGTGTGTACATTCCTCTAATTGCGTGGACCCGTAAAATAAAAATAAATTTTAGAAAGTCGTACTCTTAAGGGGTTAAAATGGGTAAATGGGGATAAAAATGGTACCAGCTGAATGGCCGCAGCTAGAATCATGGAATTCGGTGTAGACATTCCTCTGACTGCGCAGACACGAAAAATAAAATGTTTTTCCAAATTTCCAAATTCCAAAATTGGTTGAATCATGAAATTACATTGTAATTATGTACATGAGATAATGGATTTTCAAAATTTTTACTTTTGAATTTAGAATAGGATGGAAATACAACCAACTGTAGCACCCACTATCTACCAATATTTATAGTATATAACTTTTTAGAAGATTTTATTTACTTTTTGAATTGACTTGAAGAAGTATTTTCTCAAATTTCAAATAATAAAAAAATCATATTTATTTACAAAATTATTTTTTCAATATTTTTATTTGTTTTGGTTTGGCTATATTAAAAACAATATATATTTTCCTCTAATATTACAGCACTTCTACTTCGACAGCCTCTGTGTAATGCAATCCATGGTGGAGGGTATATTAACGCCTTTTTTACTTATTTATATTGCATCTGCTGCAATGTATCCTAATATAAAATATTGCTAGTACTTTAGCTGAGAGATTGTGAGAGAAATTTCATCTCTCGCTATCTCATGCTATCTGACATTTCTGATGCAAAAATGATATTATCTTAAATTTTTTTTTGGAGATAACAATAAATTTTTATCTGTAGGAAAGATTGACAGGCCTCCAGCATCAGCAGTCATAACAACAGCATCAACATTCACTCGCCTGTCGAACATTTGAGTAAATCGTGCAACCTGTAGCATTTCCACAATAACGATGACGACTACGATGACGATGACTACAGCCATTAGTCGCCGTCACCATCATATGTAAATTTAAGTTTCATTCAATATTTCTTCTGTAGTACTCGTACTCGTGCGAAGGTATATGCATTTATCCCCGCTATTGCATTTACATACATATATCGTATGAAAATGCAAATTTTATTGCATGCAAATATTTCCATAGGAAAGTGATCAGATGGTGGATGAATGCATGGTGGGTGACTTTACAATAAAATACACTTAATGAAGGTGGCAGTACTTACCCCTCGTATGTGTCGAATGATGACGAAACATCATGGATTCATTGAGAAAAAGTCACGATAAATAATTATGACATCATGGAAGTAAACAGCAGACCTTATGTCATCGCAAGCGTTCCGTTAGTCAGTAATTGATTGGGAGCTTCTTAGAAAACGATTGTCTTTGTGACAGCGACCAGATGTAACACAAACTGACAAAGGATGACGTGATAAACTGAAATTTATAATGCTGACCACACCGCTTGTTCAGTGTGGTTAGAGGTACAAATTGCCAGAAATTCATTAATCACAGAATGTTTGTTGTTGAAAAAAGAAATAATTCCGATGCACTGAGGAATATTTTGCGAGAAATTTAAAATAAAATATACCACACACAGAGAAGAGGTGTTTTTGCTGCAAATATATTATGTTTGGGGTAATCATAGTACGGTTGTAGCTTAGGTATCCACACGTTTAAATTTTATTCGATTAATCGAACAAATGTTTTCAAATATTTTTTCAAATGATGAAAAAATCATCATTTTCGAATAAGGAATAATTCGAATAAATTGTCCCAAATATTCGACTAACCGATATTATAAGTTTAACATTAAAAATACTATACATTACATTATAAATTGATTTCGAAAAATCTTTTGGCTTCATTTGACATTATTATATAGTAAGCGAAGGAAATTTTGACAGGTTTGGATAGGTCCATCATCTAACATCATCCATTATTATTAAATTAAAATCGGCTACATGTATTTATACAATAAAAACTTATATATAAAAATATATATATATATATTTTTTTTGTAAAAATATTCTTTATAGAAACTGAATCAGAATCGTACACTGAAAGAAAATGCTTCATTCAACCACACAACAAAAAAGGTTGGAATCGTGGCTCGGGAAAAATCTTTTTAGTAGTATTATTATAAATAAACTATGTTTAATGTTGTATAATTAATTTAAATATTTTATTTATTTTTTTAATTATTAGTCCTACATAATATCAAAAACAATGAGTAGTATTAATTAGTTTAATACCAATTTAACCCTCTCATGCCAAATGTTGCCTATAGGCAACGAGGCACGAGTTAGTCCTATAAATTTTTTAAAATCACATATTTTGCAGAATTAATAATTATTATTTTTGTGTACGTATGTAACAAAGATTCTTCAAAAGAGACCCAACAAAGTCGGTAACTTGGGTCTGTGTAGGAAGACGAAAACAAAAGTGAAGTCTTAAATTTCAATTATTTGAGTTTCTAAATTAAATTAAAATTAAAATTGTTTAGAATTCCTTCTTATTTTTATAGGATTTCTTCGAGTAAAAGGAAAACAGTCTTTGCCATACGAAGTGATACATAATAAAGATTTTTAAAATGAAGAAACAATTCAAAATATTGCATTATAAGGATTTTAAGAAACATCCTGCTACTTATGTTACTCATGTTACTGTATGAAATATAAGCCCCAAAATCTATGAAATCATATTTAAACTCATACTTCATCAAAAATCATAGTAAATTTTACATATTTATTAAAAAGAAAATTCGGACTTGAGAGGGTTAATTTAATACTTATTTGCATTATCTATTAGATAATATTAACCAAATATTTTGTTAAGTTTCTTATTGTCAGTTCTACCCTCGGCAGCGGCTGGGTAAGAACTCTTAAGAATAAATGGAAAGTAATGATAAAAGGATCCTTTGTCGCTACTGAAAAAACCTACTACCACTACTGAAGAATTTTTTTTAATAAGTTTTTTTTTAAATAAGTTTTTTTAAATTTAAAGCATTGTCGACTTTACTGATTTTATCAAAAATTAATAATTTTAATATCCGCAGCAATTACGTTTATAATAGTTTTTGAGTAAATACCTGGCACATCATCATGAAATTTATGGAGCGTCTTATCGATACTACTAACTATTAATAAATTTTTCTTTTATACCAAAATCGAAGGTTAATTTTTTGTTAAATAAATAAAAAAAATAAATAAGAACAAGTTCGCCTGGGCCAAACTTTATCTTCACCATGGATTGCATTCCACAGAGGTTGTCGATTGAGAAAGTAGAAAGTACGAATTTGTAAAAATCTTTTTATTTTATGATTCTATACAGTCAGATGAATGTATGTACGGAATTCCATGATTCCAGCATCCATTTTTTCTTATTTTACCCTCTCAAAAGTACAACTTTCAAATTTTTCGAGCCTACGCAAATAGAGGGATGTACACAACAAATTTCATCATTCCATTTTTATCCCCCTATTCCCATTG
Organism: Polietes domitor; assembly: GCA_947397865.1. Taxonomy (NCBI): domain Eukaryota; kingdom Metazoa; phylum Arthropoda; class Insecta; order Diptera; family Muscidae; genus Polietes; species Polietes domitor. The sequence goes on along the minus strand of OX377621.1, from coordinate 6,134,920 downwards.
CATCCCTTGAAAGTACGAATTTGGAAAAACATTTTTTAGAGGAATGTTTACTCCGAATTGTATAACTCTAGCTGCGGCCATTAGGTTGGTATAATATGTATTCCCTTTTTCCATTTTCCCTTTATTTTACGTGTCTTTTACGTGAGAGTTATGTACACACCATTCGTCATTCCATTTTTATCCCTCTATTCCCATTGCATCCCTTGAAAGTACGAATTTGGAAAAACATTTTTTAGAGGAATGTTTACCCCGAATTGTATAACTCTAGCTGCGGCCATTAGGTTGGTATAATATGTATTCCCTTTTTCCATTTTCCCTTTATTTTACGTGTCTTTTACGTGAGAGTTATGTACACACCGAATTACACTATTCTAGGTGCAGCCGTTTGATTGGTACCTCTATTCACATTTCATCCCTTAAAAGTACGAGTTTGAAAAAAAAAATACTTTTATATTAAGTATCCACTCAAATACACACCGAATATCGTGTTTATAACAATTTGATAAAAATTGTACCTTTTTATCAAAATGGAAAAATCACTTCATTGTGTAATCACTTCATTTGCTAACGGGGAATGTGCATACCAATTACTAAACAATTATAAGCAGATATATTAAAAACAAGCAAAAAAAGCGTTAAGTTCGGCCGGGCCGAATTTTATATACCCTCCACCATGGGTTGCATTCTACAGAGGCTGTAGATTTTCGTAGATGTGCAGTAATATTACAGGAAAATATAAACATTCTTAATATAGCCAAACCAAAACAAATACAAATATTGAAAAAAATATTTTATAAATAAATATAATATTTTTATTATTTCATGCCACCTTTATACGTTTACACTATATAAAGGGTGATTTTCGATTAAACTGACCATAAAATGGAAGCGCGCGATGAACTTTCTTAACACAGCACGCATTTTGATAATAAAATTCAATAATTTGCAATCGTTGTTCGTTTGTAAGACGATTCATGGTTAAATTATAGACCAAACTGAAGATGTTTGACAGTGAAAAAAAAACGAAACGTGCGTCAGCTGTATAAACCAGTGTTGCCAAAAAGATAATAGCTAAAAAATCACCCTTTATATATATATATATATATATCAAAATAATACTTCAAGTCAATTGAAAAAATAAATATTCTTATATTTATATTTTCAAAATAGCTTAAATACCATAAATATTGGTAGGTAGTGGGTGCTGCAGTTGGTTGCATTTCCATTCTACTTTAATTCCATAAGTACAAATAGTGCAAAATAACTTAACTTCATGATTCAACCAATTTTTGCCGTAAAAGTACGAATTTGGAAAACTCTTTTTATTTTGCGGAATGTAGCCGTTTGGTAGGTACCATTTTTATCACTCTATTTCCATTTTATCGCTTAAAAGTACGAATTTGGAAAAAATGGTTTCATATTATGTATTTACTCAATTAGAGGAATGTACATAGCGAATTTCGTGTTTCTAGCTGTTGCTGTTTGATATGTACCATTTTTATTCCTTTTTGTCCCATTGTTATCGGGGGAATGCGCATATCCAATATCAAGTTAGTACAAGTAGACATATTAAAAAAATATGCTTAAATACTCTAAACTAGTAGGGGTTATTATGGTTTTTTTCCAGTCCTTGTGAGGGAAAATGTTTTCCCTTTTGGCCGATTTCGCCCAGTTTCAATCCCGATCTACGACAATAAGGCGTATTCTGGGAAAATTTGGACGTCCTAGCTCCTTTTTTAGTGTTCTCTCAACAGACGGACATGGCTAGATCGTCTTAGAATTTTTTGACGATCAAGAATATATATATTTTATAGGATCACGGGTAGATATTTCAAGGTGTTTCAAACGGAATGACAAAGTTAGTATGGGGTTATTTATACTAACTTTGTCAATCCGTTTGCAACAGGTGGGGGGTATAAAAAATATTTTTTAAGATTTGAAAATTTTCTATAAAACTAGCATTTTCTTAAATCTAGAAAAAATATATATTTGCACAAAAAATTTATTTTTTTAATTACCTTATGACAAAAATACTTTATTTTTGTTTTTTATTTCTCATTTTTGAAAATCAGGAAATGCACTTTATTTATTGAAAAATTGGAAAATTTCATCAAAATAGGAGAGTAGAGCCAAAATGTGTGCGTGATCGCTTCAAATGAAATTACTCTATACACATTTATAATTAAAACACTGGTCCCCATTTCCACCAACTCTTGGTCTTTAGAGTTAGCCAACATATCCCAAACTCCACACAAACTGGCTGCTATAACTGCTGACTAACTATAACTGAAGGTTAACCAGACTTTGTGAAACTGGAGATGAGTAATGTAATTTAGTAAATTTAGGAGTCATTTCATATTTTTTTGTTATTTCATTGGAATTTTTTTAATTTTCTTTGGGATAGAGTAATTGCATATCGCCACTTTTTTATCTAGCATCCTTACACGAGTTAAATAATTTTATTAAGTAGTTCGACATTTAATATGAACATCTCCACACACTTGTTTAACACTCGCAAAGCGATTTGTCGTCCATCAACACACCCTAATGTTCATAGCTGCACACACTGGCACACACAGTATCAGCCCGCCTGTCGTCCACGATGCTCTCAGCAACTAATCCATAATAATACCTAATGTTTTGGCTAATAAAAATGCTAATATATCGCTTTGTCAGCACACAAAGTACTTATCCTGAGCGTATAAACAAATGGAACAAAACGTTTTTAAATTTTCAATTTTAAACGTATCATCAGGCGCCACGCCTCACCGTGCCAAGCGAGTCCGCCAATAATGGACATATTAGCCAATTTATCAATGATAGCCAATATTGGTGCTGTTCAAACAAAACAAAATGAATTTCGCTCGTTTCGGTTTTTCTTGGACGGGTTTTTCATTTGTGCCGCTAAAATTTAATAAATCGATTTATGACGTCAAGTATACGAGAGTCTACGCATATGTTTGAAACAAACATCCATCGACAAAGACACACTGTGCGCGCGGCGACACACACATCGCTTGACTCTTTGGTAAATCCATCCGTCCATCCATCCATCGCGTTGGAAGGGGAAAATGGGCAAACACATTTGCTGGCTGAAGTAATAATGTCTGTTTGCTTTTATGTCGTATAAAATAATAAATGAACTCAAAGCCTTGACATAATATTGTCATAATAATAATAATGAATTTATGTTTTAAAAATACTAAAAAAATAGTATCACCAAAAGGCTGGCAGACCAGACCGACCGGGCGCATGAATGGCATGGCGTAATGGATCAGTTTCGCTTTCAATGTCTGCCAAAAAGTAAAGCCAAAATCTATGACTGTACTACATTGTCGAACACACACACGCACACTGTCGGCGGTTTTAGTAAAAGGATGAAATATTATCATCAATTTGTCATTTGAGTTAATACTCGTCAGCCATTCATGTTAACCTGAGACATGCCGCGCTCTGAATTTTGACTAGCAGTCGATGCAGAACTTTTTCAAAGGAAATGAAAAATTACTCAGAGCCTGAGATAATAAGAAATATATCAATATTCCGATTGCGCAGAATGCGTTTGTACAAAAACAACACCGGAGTGGCTTCTTTTGTGAGGAAGGAAAAAATGTTGTTGATGTTCCCGACTAAAATGAAAGATTGTTTTATGCGTTCTTCCAAAATATTTCGCTTTTATCATTATCCGTTCGTGAGCTGGACGCGTTCCTCAATAAATCAGTTTTTCTTGAATAAAATTCACCATGAGAATGGTATTGAGAATATAAAGGACAGATTTATACTATTTTAGTGCAATTTTTGATGCATTTTTTATAAAAACCGCAACAAAATCCACATTTTTAGTTCGATTTATGTCTTTAGGTGCTCGTGGGAGAGGTATTGATAACCGATTGCATTTTTTTAGAATTTTCTAACCCATCAAGGGCCGCAATTTTTTTACTGTTAATACTCAGTGGGTTAAATGAGAAGTAAATGGGGTTATTTGCATCGTAAACACACTCTTGTCTTATATAAAGCTAATTTTTTAAAAGAAATTCAACCATTTCAAATTTCCCCCCTAAAAAATTAAAACATGATTAATCTACATAAACTTTGTAAAGGGGAAAAATTTAAATGGTTGTTAATGTTAAATTAACACAGATAGACGCATCATTTGCATCCTTTGGAAACTAAAAGTCCTGTGAAAAGACAAACGACTACGAACGACTACTACGTAAAAAAAATTGTCGGCCCTTAATGGGTTAGGAAGTTATAAAAATTGCAATTGGTGATCAATACCTCTTCAACGATCCAACAGAAACACAAATCGAACTGAAAATATAGAAGTTATTGCGGCTTTTGTAATAAATGCAACAAAAATTGCACAAAAATGTTAAAATTCTACCCTCTATTCTTGGTTAAAATGCAAGTTTTTGATATGGTTTGATAACGAACAGATTTTAATTTCTAGCAGGTTTTTTTAAATACCATTCTCACCGAGAATTTTTTTCAAGAAAAACTTGATTTATAGAGGTTATTTTGAACGCGTCCAGCTCACGAACGGACAATGACAAAAGCGAAGTATTTTGGGAGAACACATAAAACAAACCAATCCTTTATTTCAGTCGGGAACATCCACTACTTTTATTTTGAAGTCACTCTAATGTAGCATATGAGTCATTAAATATTAACACTGTTTTTCCATAAGCCGTCGATAGCATGTTAATAACAAGCCGTGTTAACAATTATTAAGTCAAAATATTCAAATTATTATTTCACATTGTCGCCAATGTTTGTATTCAAACATTTTAATCAGAAAATGGCCTCTTCATTTTCTATCAAAATTTGGGTTTTAATGGCTAAAGTGATTTATTGAATCAGAATTATTAGTTTGTTAATCCTGTATCAAGTCTTGGTCTGCCAAGAGCTACTTGGGTAGTAAATTTGTACATATGCTTCTACAATAACACTGTGCAACAAATTAAGACTTTTTGATTGGAACATAGTAGTGATCCTATAATTCCGAAAGTCCATCTTGAGTAGATCACTTTTCTAGTATAAGCTTCTAGTCCAGCTGGTCTGAGTTTCGTTTTACAGTGGGTAAAAGCTATAGTTTTTAGGTCGAAGGGAGCAATATACTAAGTGAAAAACATTTTGCAAGTTAATGTCTGAAGGTATTGTTGTTGTCAGAACTATATCGCGGAATTTCATGAGAATAATTTTTGTGGAAAATTGTAGCCCTTTAGCTCCCGTCTTTAGGGTCCAATTTCACTTTTTTTCGAGAAAATCAAAAAAGTAATTTCAATAAGGACATTTAAGGATTAAAATGATCTGTGAAAAGATTTGCCGGAAAATGTAAATGGGGTCCCCAAAGACACCAAAGTTGTAAATAAAACTTTTTATGCTTAAATAGCAATATTACACACCAGCTTATACAACAAAATTACAAGGGTTAAAAGTGGTTCATATCTTTTGAAAGATCGACCTTTTTCGATATGAGTATTTCGGTAGAACACGGATAAACAAAAAATACGGACCGATCTAAATATATAAAATAAAAGATTTAAAGAAATATCAAAAATAAAGCTAAAATAATCTGCCCTTTAAGGTTCGGCCAGATGTTAGCAATCTCTAGCTATTTTTTATCACTACCATTCGTACCGTGTATCCTCTGATTTATAGATGTTCCTCCTCACCGTTGAAAGCGTCCAGCTCACGAACGGACCATGATAAAAGGAAGTATTTTCATTTTCATAATTTTCATTTTAGTCAGAACATTAAAAACTTTTTTCTTGAAGCCACTCTAATGTACTAAATTTGAAATCGAATCTTCCGAGGCCTGTCAAATGTGGAGATGTGTCTCCATACATGGAGATTTTTTGATGGCCAAAAGGACAAAACAATAATAGGGGACATCGGATTGTCAGGCATATTCGAAGTACGTTGACACCACCACTTGTATCTATATTAGGATGGTACTTAAAAATAATTTTTCTCATTGAAAGACCTATTTTTTGGTACCCAAGTCATGGACCCAGACCTAGCGGTTAGCGCACAGTGGGGTCATATATTTGTATAAAAACAGAATTTAGACTTGCAACAGAGTATTTTCATAATACAAAATTTGGGCAACGTGGGTTATATATTCTGAAAGGTCATGGGAAGACCTATTTTTTGGTACCCAAGTCATGGACAAAGACCTAGCGGTTTGCGCACAGTGAGGTCATATATTTGTATAAAAACAGAATTTAGACTTGCAACAGAGTATTTTCATAATACAAAATTGCTTTGGGCAACGTGGGTTATAAATTCTGAAAGGTCAGGGGAAGACCTATTTTTTGGTACCCAAGTCATGGACCCAGACCTAGCGGTTTGCGCACAGTGGGGTCATATATTTTAATAAAGATAGAATTTAGACTTGCAACAGAGTATTTTCATAATACAAAATTGTTTTGGGAAACATGGGATATATATTCTGAAAGCTCATTGGAAGGCCTATTTCTTGGTACCCAAGTCATGGACCCAGACCTAGCGGTTTGCGCACAGTGGGGTCATATATTTGAATAAAAACAGAATTTATACTTGCAACAGAGTATTTTCGTAATACAAAATTGCTTTGGGAAACGTGGGTTATATTTTCTGAAAGCTCATTGGAAGACCTATTTTTTGGTACCCAAGTCATGGACCCAGACCTAGCGGTTTGCGCACAGTGGGGTCATATATTTTAATAAAAACAGAATTTAGACTTGCAACAGAGTATTTTCATAATACAAAATTGTTTTGGGAAACATGGGATATATATTCTGAAAGCTCATTGGAAGGCCTATTTTTTGGTACCCAAGTCATGGACCCAGACCTAGCGGTTTGCGCACAGTGGGGTCATATATATGTATAAAAACAGAATTTAGACTTGCAACAGAGTATTTTCATAATACAAAATTGTTTTGGGAAACGTGGATATATATTCTGAAAGCTCATCGGAAGACTTATTTTTGGTACCCGAGTCATGGACCCAGACTTTGCCGTTTATCCACTACGTTAAAAATTAATAAAAAATTTTTATTTTGAAAAAACACAAATATGCAATACAAAATTTAACATTTTCTCTCTCTATATGTCGAGATTGACATGTTTTCCATTCAGATTTTGAATTTCGATAATATATCTTCTCCCGATCCGATTTTGTGTATATAAAGGGTGATTTTTTAAGAGCTTGATAACTTTTTTAAAAAAAAAAACGCATAAAATTTGCAAAATCTCATCGGTTCTTTTTTTGAAACGTTAGATTGGTCCATGACATTTACTTTTTGAAGATAATTTCATTTAAATGTTGACCGCGGCTGCGTCTTAGGTGGTCCATTCGGAAAGTCCAATTTTGGGCAACTTTTTCGAGCATTTCGGCCGGAATAGCCCGAATTCTTCGGAAATGCTGTCTTCCAAAGCTGGAATAGTTGCTGGCTTATTTCTGTAGACTTTAGACTTGACGTAGCCCCACAAAAAATAGTCTAAAGGCGTCAAATCGCATGATCTTGGTGGCCAACTTACCGGTCCATTTCTTGAGATGAATTGTTCTCCGAAGTTTTCCCTCAAAATGGCCATAGAATCGCGAGCTGTGTGGCATGTAGCGCCATCTTGTTGAAACCACATGTCAACCAAGTTCAGTTCTTCCATTTTTGGCAACAAAAAGTTTGTTAGCATCGAACGATAGCGATCGCCATTCACCGTAACGTTGCGTCCAACAGCATCTTTGAAAAAATACGGTCCAATGATTCCACCAGCGTACAAACCACACCAAACAGTGCATTTTTCGGGATGCATGGGCAGTTCTTGAACGGCTTCTGGTTGCTCTTCACTCCAAATGCGGCAATTTTGTTTATTTACGTAGCCATTCAACCAGAAATGAGCCTCATCGCTGAACAAAATTTGTCGATAAAAAAGCGGATTTTCTGCCAACTTTTCTAGGGCCCATTCACTGAAAATTCGACGTTGTGGCAGATCGTTTGGCTTCAGTTCTTGCACGAGCTGTATTTTATACGGTTTTACACCAAGATCTTTGCGTAAAATCTTCCATGTGGTCGAATAACACAAACCCAATTGCTGCGAACGGCGACGAATCGACATTTCACGGTCTTCAGCAACACTCTCAGAAACAGACGCAATATTCTCTTCTGTACGCACTGTACGCATTCGTGTGGTTGGTTTAATGTCCAATAAAGTAAACTGAGTGCGAAACTTGGTCACAATCGCATTAATTGTTTGCTCACTTGGTCGATTATGTAGACCATAAATCGGACGTAAAGCGCGAAACACATTTCGAACCGAACACTGATTTTGGTAATAAAATTCAATGATTTGCAAGCGTTTCTCGTTAGTAAGTCTATTCATGATGAAATGTCAAAGCATACTGAGCATCTTTCTCTTTGACACCATGTCTGAAATCCCACGTGATCTGTCAAATACTAATGCATGAAAATCCTAACCTCAAAAAAATCACTCTTTATTATCATCCACTATCAAGATTAACATAGCTCTGTTAACCCATTAACAGCCCACTGTTAACATGGGTGGTTTGTGTCTCTGCTAGTTAAATTCAGAATTTATCTGCACGCACATAACGCACTAATGAATTCTTGACATTTAAGTATAACATAATTAAATTACCTACTTGAATTCTATTACTATGCATATAATACTTTTTACATATATTTTTTAAAAAAAGTTTTGTAAATTAATATATTTTAACTACAATTCCAATACAATTATAAATGCGAATTCTGAAAATTGTTATCTCACTACTTTTAAACGTTTTTTCATTATTATTTTCCTTCTGTATCTGCAATATGACTCTCTATCCTTTTCACTAATTACAGATATCCTGCAAGGCGGGCGGTGGTGTTTACGTCAAAACAGTACATCCCTATATTTGAGTTGTACGCCGTAAATTCCTATTTCATTTAAACTGAATTCCCAATTTAAAATGTATCTGAGTGTAGAATCGCCAAACGCCAGTGCAGTAAAGTAATCGAAGTACTTTACTGCATTACATTTATCTACATTACGGAGCCATATTGCAAATACAGCTTCCGAAAAACTTGTTTCTGGTTTAATTCTATTCTTTCACAACATTCAAACCTACTGGTAAGATTTTGTCCAAAAAAATAAATCTTAAATTCCCAAGCAAAATCCTAAATACTACTACGGAGTTACAAAACCAACGAAAATACAATTCTTTGGTTTTGTTTCGGCTCAAGAGAGTTCCATGGTTTCTTTGCCCATCCAGGTCTAATCTGCTCCCACAAGTTCCTGCAATTCAGCTATTTACCCTGTACATAAACTATATATGAAATTACCGACATTTTACATCATTATAATTATTAGTTGCTTATCATTTTATTAAATCTGTTTCCATATCAGCAGAATATCCAAATTTGCCGGAAAAATAAATGCTACCCCACCCACCAATGTATATTTTTCTTAAATAAGTTTGTTTACATTTTTGAATTTCAAATGGAATAATTTTTGAATTTCAAATGGAATAATTTTTGAATTTCAAATGAAAACTTTTGAATTTCAAATGGTGTCTTTTGAATTACAAATGACGAGTTTTGAATTACAAATGACCAGTTTTTAATTTCATATGACGACTTTTGAATTTCAAATGGTGTCTTTTGAATTTCAAATGATGAGTTTTGAATTTCAAATGATATTTTTTGAATTTCAAATGGAATTTTTGAATTTCAATTGATAATTTTTTAATTTCAAATGGAATTTTTGAATTTCAAATGGTGTTTTTTTTTGAATTACACTTGAAAATGGTGTAGTAGCAATGCACTATACAATAAATATAATTTTTCTGTTTTTTTTTTCTTTCTTCAGGTTACTTAATCTGGGTATCTGGCTAATTATTATCTGTGAGCGACGACAATTGAACGAACAATTATGCATTTTTTCAAACACGCCTTGATCATAATAATGATCGTTATGATTATTTTCAATCGGGATACAAGTGGAACAGGACCTCGAAAAATCATGCCAAACTGTAAATACGTAAACAATAATGGTCATTGCATACCAGAAGAGGTATTTATATTTTTAACGTCTATATATATATATATATATACTATTATCTGATTATTGGAATTTTTAAACAATTCTCATATGATCAATACATAAAATAAAGTGAAATTAGAATTACTAGTGTTACATATTTGCAACTAAACTTCCACTTTCCCACTGCATGCGAAATCTAGCTGAAATGACATAATTTCGATTTACAAATGTCAGATCCCAGACAAATTTGACATTTGAAAATCGACCTTATGTCATTTCAGCTCGATTTCGCATGCAGTCCGAAAAGGCTATTATACTATTATATTTATAATAATATCATAATTGCAATAACATCATAATTGGAAATATATTCATGTTATTTCAGATAATCAAAAAATGGCCAAGAACCTTTAGAAGACCGCCCCGTAAGAAAGGATATACGCCTTCCCCTGTTAACACACCGTTCTGGAGAACAAATATGAAGAGAATGAGATCAACATGTAAACTAATTTTAAACTAAACGGATATACCATACATTAGTATTTTCTTCTCATCTTTTCAAACAAAACAGCGAAACCTCGCCTTAAATATATTGTTTATTAAGACAAAAGTAAATAAATTTGAAATGGAATAACGGAATTCAAAATATACAAATACGAAATTATTGCTAATCTCAGTGCTTAATCTGGAAGCTAAAAGGTCAATAAATTAAATCATTAAATCATTTGAGGATTTTAATTTTTAAATAGGAAAATCATGCAGTAATCTCTTTTATTGAAAAGGAACCCTGAATGGACCTAAACTTGAATTAAGCACTCACCACCAAAACTATTCGTGGCTTGACTACAATATTTTTTAAGCTTAATATTCTTTATGCTTATATATTTATTATTTATCTTTCATACTACTATAATAAGCTGAACATTAGTGTTTAATCTCCGTTTATCACCGCATTGGGCTTTATTTTCAAATATTCATGTCGATTGTGCACGCCGACGGATTTGCTGCGGATCGGATTGACTCGATCCGCACTCGACTCACTTTGTGAGGAAAATTGTATTATGTAATCCGTCGGATGACTGCATTACCAACCTAAAGTCGATATTACATTACAGCTGTCAAATTGACATTTATAAGCAAATGACAAGCAAAAGTAACCAATAAAGTGCGCTGACATATTCTTAGATTTGAAATTAAATAAAATAATTGAAATTCTAACATTTTATAATGTATTCATCAATTGGTTTTTTTATAAATTTGGAAGAAAAAAGTGGCAATAGAAGACAGGTACGGAACAGGGCCGTAAGTGTTTTCAAGTTAACCGATGTAATGTAAGTAGAAAAATTCCTTAAGTGAAAAGTGAATAAATTTTATATATTTCCACAGGTTTGTGGTTTTTTAAAACAAATAAAAAAACAACCAAAAAGTGCTTTATCCGCATCAAATCAGCGATGATTTTCTGTCGGATATTTTTGTATGTGAAGTGAGTCACATGAGGAATACATAATACGAATTTTTCCGCAACGGCATTACCATCGGCTTATATAATACCAAAATACTCAACTGCGGAAAAAATCCGATCCCAGCCATCCGTCGGCGTGCATAATCGACATGATTATTTTTTGTTCCAAGTGACAATTGTTCAAAAAAAAATTTTCAATTCTCACGAATATTGAATTTCAAAATGGAGAAAGAGTTCATTTTTGACTCTGACGATTTCGTCACCTTTTCCGCAGACTTTGAGCGTATTCCAAACGATCTTCAAGATCGATGGACAAATGTTCAGAAATCGTACAGATATCTCTGCACACACGCTGATGAGAATGTTGAGAACTCTACAATAGAATTAGCTCAGGCTAAATTTTCGACATGTACAAAAACTTTTCACCGATGCAAATCAAAAATTTTAGATTTGAAGAAATCCCTAGTACCACGCCCCAAACCCACACTCCAGGATAGTATTTCAGAACCCCAAATCTCCGATACGTTTGGCTGCATTAAGGTACCCCCATGTGACACTGACATATTTTATGGAGGTTACGAAGAGTGGCCATCGTTTCGAGATATGTTCACTGCCGTTTACGCTAACCACCCGAATTTGTCCTCGGTACACCTTAGGTTAAAAGTTTGTGGACAGGCCGGAGGTATCGTAAAGAAATATGAAATGTGTGGGGAGAATTTCTCTTTGGCATGGGAAGCTTTAAAGACTCGATACGAGAACAAGAGAATTCTCGTCGATAACCAGCTGAAGATCATTTTAAATTTAAAATCCATTAATTCAGAAAGCAGCGAATCCCTTCAAGAGATACAAACGACCATAAACGACAGTTTAGCCGCCCTGAAAGCACAAGGTATTCCCACTACAGATTGGGACCCAATATTGGTGTATCTTTGTTCTACGAAGCTCCCTCATGAAACTTTATCACTATGGGAACAATCCCTTAAGTCTCATAGGGATCTACCCAAATGGAATCAAATGGATGCGTTTCTTTCGAATAGATACGAGGTAGTTGAACGACTGAATAGAATCCAATGTGGAAAATCGAATTCGCGAAAAAAGTCAGACTCCGAAATAAATACCTTCAGCACCGAGGGCCGGCAATGTAAACTGTGCAGCTTGACTCATGCCTTGCAGGACTGTCCTCAATTTGGAAGTATTGACCCCTTCTCACGTAATAACTTTGTTTCAAAAAACAAGATTTGTCTTAATTGCCTGTCTTATTGTCACATCAGGAAGGAATGTAAGAAAAAATTTGGATGTGCAGATTGTAAAAGAAATCACCACACCCTTTTACACTACCCTAACTCTGCAAGATTCTCAGCGCCAAACCAATCTAGCCCAACTCCACCGTCGAACAATCAGCCAACCCAAGTTGGTTTTTTCAGGTGCACCTGAGCAAATGTACCACAGACAGGTAAACCAGACTACTTCTCATTTTATATCAGAAAGGACAAAATCTGTCTCTGAGAATACTTTGCTCCCCACAGCTATCGTTCTCATTAAGTGTAGAGGTGATACGTTTAAAGCTCGTGCTTTTCTCGACCAAGGTTCAGAGAAAACATTTATCTCGAAGAGATTGCAGCAAAATCTCATGCTTCCTACTGAGAACAAAAACTTCCAAATTCGTGGAATCGGAGGTAATGTTGTGGCAAACTCAAACTCGTTGTGTAACATCACGCTATATGCTGAAAAACATGATCAATGCTTGTCCATAAAAGCCATTGTGGTTCCAAAAATTACCCGATTGCTCCCCAATTTCTTTCTTCCACAGTCAGATTACTCTGTCAACAAATTCAAAGAGTTAGACCTGGCTGACCCTGAGTTTCACTCCCCCGGACATGTAGATTTGCTGATTGGTAGTAATGTCCTTCCTAGCTTGCTATTAGATGGTGTAAAGAAGTTGGATAATTCCCTTCTTGCACAGGCTACAATATTTGGTTGGGTTATAAGTGGGCCAGTAGAGTCGGAAACAGTCTCGTCATTTTCAATACAGACTAGCGAATTAACTGATGATATCATTGAAAAACAATTGCGTAAATTTTGGGAACAAGAAGAGGTCCCAAGCAAACAGCCCCTTTCCAAGGACGACGAGTACTGTGAATCACTTTACGCAAAAACTACATTTCGGAACTCGGACGGCCGTTATGTTGTCAAATTACCATTTAAAGCTGGCTTCCAACAAGAATTACCCTTAGGTTCCTCGCGTACCCAGGCCATTATCCAATATATCCAAATGGAAAAATCATTTGGCAAAAAACCAGATATTGCTGAGACATATCACGATGTCTTGAGAGAATATATATCACTAAATCACATGCAGCCAACTTCTTCTCATGAACTTTCAGAAAAGGGATCCTTCAACTCGTTCTATTTACCACACCATGCTGTCATAAAACCTGAAAGTCGAAGCACGAAAGTTCGGGTGGTGTTTAATGCTTCCAGACGAACCACCTCTGGGCGATCCCTTAACGACATTCTTCACGTGGGCCCAACGTTGCAATCAGATCTCATGATCTTGATATTGCGATGGCGTCTATATCAATATGTGTTCAGCGGTGATATAGAAAAGATGTACCGCCAAATTTTAGTGCACCCTGACGACATTCAATTTCAAAGGATTCTTTTTCGTCCCGATCTCACTCTCCCTGTGAAAGATTACGCTCTTAAGACAGTCACATTTGGGGTGAAATGTGCGCCATACCTAGCGATCCGAACCCTCCTACAATTGGCCTATGATTCCGATCAAGAATTCCCACAAGCTTCCCAAATTTTGCAAACTGATACGTATGTCGATGATATATTGTCAAATCGTCGATAGAATCTCTATCCCAACTAACAGAGTTGCTTAACTCGGCAGGATTTCCACTAAAGAAAATGACATCGAATTGCTCCGAAATTTTGGAGTCAGTGCCCAAGGAGCATCTCTTAGATTCGGAATTTCTCAAATTCTATGAAACTAGTGACACTAAAACCCTTGGTATACAGTGGAATGCTTTGACAGACTGTTATTCTTATAAAGTTGATCCCATAGAAAATACACTCTCTATTACTAAAAGGCAAATTTTATCAGCAGTATCAAAGCTCTTTGATCCAGCTGGTTGGATATCACCTATTATAATCACAGCCAAGATACTACTACAGCATTTGTGGTTAGAGGGCACTGGTTGGGATGATTCTGTCAAAAACTGCACTCTGTACAAATGGAACACATTTGTGGAAAATCTTACTGAGATTCCCAAAATAAAAATTCCACGTTGGGTTGGCTTTGCGCCTTTGTTTTCGAATTAATTCATTGTGGTGGAACGGACCTCAGTGGCTTCAAAAACTCCCGGACGAATGGCCAAAATCAATAAATATTCAAGAAGAACCACCTGAAATGAGAAAAATTGAAGTCTTCCATTCGTTCACGGATACGACAGACATTCTTGATGATTTTTCCAAATGGGACAAAGCTATCCGAATCATGGCCTATGTATTTCGATTCTGCTCTAGAGTTTCAAAGAAGGCAGAAGTTTTGAGCCAAGGCAACACTGTCACAATCACACACACTGAATTTAGTACTAAAGGGTGATTTTTTAAGAGCTTGATAACTTTTTTTTTTAAAAAAAACGCATAAAATTTGCAAAATCTCATCGGTTCTTTATTTGAAACGTTAGATTGGTCCATGACATTTACTTTTTGAAGATAATTTCATTTAAATGTTGACCGCGGCTGCGTCTTAGGTGGTCCATCCGCTTAGTCCAATTTTGGCATTTCCACGTTTTTGAGTAACAGAGACCCAATTGGTGCGAACGGCGACGAATCGAAAATTGGTGGTCATCATTAACACTGGCCGATACAGCTGCGATATTTTCTTCAGTTCGCACTCTACGTAAGCGTGTTGGTGGTTTAATGTCCAACAATGTAAATTTGGTGCGAAATTTAGTCACAATAGCCCGAATAGCCGCTTCAGTGGGTCGATTAAACTGACCATAAAATGGAAGCGCGCAATGAACTTTCTTAACAGAGCACGCATTTTGATAATAAAATTCAATAATTTGCAAGCGTTGTTCGTTTGTAAGACGATTCATGATGAAATGTCAAAGCATACTGAGCATCTTTCTCTTTGACACCATGTCTGAAATCCCACGTGATCTGTCAAATACTAATGCATGAAAATCCTAACCTCAAAAAAATCACTCTTTACTAGAAACCGTTTAATTGCCTTGACTCAAAAGAGATATTATTTTCGGGAATATTCTTCTCTGTCAGATTCAAGGCTTGTCAATAAGAAAAGCTCGATTTTCGCCTTAAATCCCTTCCTTGACCAGAATAAAATATTTCTTATCACGAACGCCACCCTATTATTCTACCCGCTGAATCCAAATACTGCAAACTATTCATTGCATTCACTCACAACCTTCTTATGCACGCCGAACTTAATTTAATGATTAGAACAGTTAGAGGGGAAGTAAAGAAAAAGGGAAAAACTGTCAGAAGTAAAAGAACAGGAAATTACTTACACACTAAAGCAATTCCTTCCTCATATAAAATATTTATTGGGTTTTCGAATAAACATAATTTGGAAGTTAAAATTGAAATTTGTGAAATAAATAAATCAAATAAATAAAATAAATTAAATAACTATACTTTTCATCTCCCGAAAACATATGGAAATATGTGGTTCGTCACTATTGACTAAGATGGCGTAGATCTGTTACATATAGAGAATAGTGGTGATAGAAAAGGAAAGAAACGAGGTGCGTGTGAAAAGTGAGGAAAAGAGCACAGAATAAATGCGATTAAATCATTCTCTTTTTTTAATGAAATTGTTTATTCAAATTCGGTTTCTTTTTGATGAAAATTTGATTCGGTCACGTGATTTCTGTTTGAACGAGGAAAAGCAAAGAACCTATTGGTTATTGGGAAAGTGTGTCAAAGTGCAACCGTGAATTTTGCTATTTTAGTAATAGAATTTTGAATTTTTGTTTCTTGGTTCTTGGTTCAGGTCAACGATTGGAGACAATAATTTTAAGATTAAAGGAGTAAGAGGCTCATTTGTATTAAATTTTATTTGGGAAAAATTTAATTGCATAAAGGCATATGGGAAAAAAATAGTCGAGCTAATAAACAAGTTAATACAAGCTCGCTTGCGCTCTTGCAAAATTAAGGTTGTTCCTGATAAAGTTTGGATTGGTTCTACGAACATTGCAAAGTATATCCGTACGTCAAAATTATTTGATTAATTTTGAAATTATTGTGCTGGATTTCTTGAAATTCGAGACTAAATTGTGTGTTTTTTTTGATTCTGACAAGTTTCGAAAGATATTTCAGTAATTTTGAAATTTTAGTTAAATCAAATTATCTTGAGATAATTTGACTTTATTGTACATATTTTGTTATTTTAAAATTATTATCCTAATTTCGGGGTCATTTGGGTGCTATTAACGCAACGTGGATAAACAGCGTGGTTTAACTTATTCAAGACTACGTGCATAACGTTCTGAAACTCAGGCGGAATTTTCCATGCGAAACTTACTTTTTCCAAGAATTTTAAATCGGGATTAGAACTTTAAAGTGGCTTTGCCGGCTCATGATCAGAGTTAAAGTTATTACGTAACTTAAACTATTGGTACGATTCAGGGTTTTCCTTTCAGGAGGTCTGAAAGTCATATCTAGGTAAACATATCCGAACAATTTGAAAGTTATTACATAACTTCAATTGGTTTCCACGAGTGTTTCTATTTCAAGGTGAGAGCATTTCTGCTTTGTCACAATTTTGGGAAATTCGAATAAGTGCATATCACTGTCCGTACTCAAACAATTCGAAAGTTATTACATAACTTAAATTATTGTGGACGAGGTGAAAGTTTCCTGGACAAGTTTGCGAATAATTTAGATAACACCTAAGATATACGGAGTAAATTCATATCATAGGATTGACAGAACTTCGAAAATGAGCTCTCAGAAGTTCATTTTCTTTTCTGACCAAGTGGTCACCTTTTGTGCCGGGTTTTCTAATATACCTATCCACGATCACACTGTGACGAGTTTACAGGTGGAGTTGGATAACTTGGAGCGTCGCTGGCGACAGTTGGTCCAAATTCTTCTTCTTATACCAAGGAGATGAGAGAATCCACACATTCCAAGTTCTGTACGTCGTGTAAGACGTACAAGGAATGTAAGGCTTCAATCCTGAATTTACTCCAAATTGAGAGGCAGAAGCTTACAGATGCTCGGTCGAATGACGAACAAAAGACGAAAAAATCTGATGATTGTGGGTTTTCTTTGAAGGTTCCCCCGTGCGATACCGAACTCTTTTCGGGCGGTTACGATAAATGGCCAAGTTTCAGAGATATGTCCTCTGCCATTTACGGCAATCACCCAAAACTTTCGCCAGCCCAAAAACTATTTCATTTGCGGGCAAAAACACGAGGAGAAGCAAATCAAATTGTTAAAAGATTTGCTTTGACTGATGCAAATTATACTATGGCATGGGATGCTTTGAAGCAACGCTATGATAACAGACGTATCCTGATTAATCATCAGCTGAGAAAGATCTTCGATCTGGAGGTAGTTTCTTCAGAACGAAGCAAATCTTTTCGAAATCTCCAATACACCATAAACAATTGTTTATCGGTGTTAAAAACTGTCTGAACTCAGTGGCCTTCCAATATGCTCATTGAAAGACCTATTTTTTGGTACCTGAGTCATGGACCCAGACCTAGCGGTTTGCGCACAGTGGGTCATATACATATATGTATAAAAAACAGAATTTAGACTTGCAACAGAGTATTTTCATAATACAAAATTGCTTTGGGAATGGTGGGATATATATTCTGAAAGCTCATTGGAAGACCTATTTTTTGGTACCCAAGTCATGGACCCAGACCTAGCGGTTTGCGCACAGTGGGGTCATATATTTGTATAAAAACAGAATTTAGACTTGCAACAGAGTATTTTCATAATACAAAATTGCTTTGGGAAACGTGGGGTATATATTCTGAAAGGTCATGGGAAGACCTATTTTTTGGTACCCAAGTCATGGACCCAGACCTAGCGGTTTGCGCACAGTGGGGTCATATATTTGAATAAAAATAGCATTTAGACTTGCAACAGAGTATTTTCATAATACAAAATTGTTTTGGGTATCGTGGGGTATATATTCTGAAAGCTCATTGGAAGACCTATTTTTTGGTACCCAAGTCATGGACCCAGACCTAGCGGTTTGCGCACAGTGGGGTCATATATTTGAATAAAAATAGAATTTTGACTTGCAACAGAGTATTTTCATAATACAAAATTGTTTTGGGTATCGTGGGGTATATATTCTGAAAGCTCATTGGAAGACCTATTTTTTGGTACCCAAGTCATGGACCCATACCTAGCGGTTTGCGCACAGTGGGGTCATATATATGTATAAAAAACAGAATTTAGACTTGCAACAGAGTATTTTCATAATACAAAATTGTTTTGGGAAACGTGGGATATATATTCTGAAAGCTCATCCGAAGACCTATTTTTGGTACCCGAGTCATGGACCCAGACTTTGCCGTTTATCCACTACGTTAAAAATTAATAAAAAATTTTTATGTTGAAAAAACACAAATATGCAATACAAAATTTAATATTTTCTCTCCCTATATGTCGAGATTGATATGTTTTCCATTCAGATTTTGAATTTCGATAATATATCGTCTCCCGATCCGAGGACACTTAAGTAATCAGCAACCAATATCCTTCGGCCGGCCGAACTTAACGCCTTTTTTACTTGTTTTTTATTATCTTTGAAAATGTGAATGAATACTATGCACAAACCTAAGTGAAGATGTCGTAAATTAGTATGTGGTAGGATTCGAAACTATATAATAATTATAGTAGGCATAGGATTCTTTCAGTTTTTAAATGTACATTGGGGTCATAAACACTTATGAGTAAGGTGCTTCCCCTTATAGTAGTCTGCTGAAAATTTCTATGCGAACTACGAAGGGAACTAGTAAAATGATATACAAAATTTCAAAAGATTTGCTTAGTTTGTGTTTTATTTCCACCCATATTGTCGAAAATTCGAATATTTCTATTAATAATTTCGCCAGCTTAGTGCACTAAATACCGTTAAAAAATTGCTGCAACCTCGACTCGAAATTGTTATAAACTAATGACATTAATTTAATACAAATGGTAGGGCGTGAAAGCCAGCCCCACCACTTCTATTTGAACTGCCTAACATGGCAGACGCCACATGGGCGTACCTAGAAAGATACCCAGAGAATGGGGGAGCATTTGGAGGATATTACCTAACTATGCCTTAACATTCACACATATTTATTTATTTATTTGTGTTTGCTGAATTCCTATTGTGATCGTTTAGTTTTTTCAATTAATTCAAAAAATTGTCGTCATCATCATACAAATAAAAGTCCAAGAGATCATTTAGGGGCAGAAATCAATAATTTATATATGAAACTGAAGTCTGCATTAATTGGTTAAAGGCTTTCGCACAGAGAAATGCTGTATCATAGTCTAGCAATTCTGATTCATTTTTCGATTTATTCTATTTTATTCTATGAAAAAAGGCCTATTTTTAAATTGAGTTTATATAGAAATTTCCATTTGTAATACACCCCCATCTCTTGTTTATACGACCATCAATTAAACGCCACAGAGGGAGGAGTGATAGAGAGAGAGGGAGAGAACAGAGGACGAGTGTAGTTTGTGGCACAGTCGATAGTCGCTAGTAATAGAGTCTACACTTGTTGCAAGAGTGGCCCGACTGAAGTCGGTTGGCTTCCATAAATTTTAATTGTTCATACGCCTCGTTTCGCCGCTTGTTTGTTGTTGCTTTTTTTGGCACAGTATAGACAGTACCGCCGTCCGTGCTGTTCCTCCTCGTCGCTAGTGCTGCTGTTAGTGTCAATATTCAAATATGATTTACACAGAATTTTAATTGCCATTAATTGTAAGATTTTTGTATTTCCAACACATTTGTTTGGCATTCTTCATTCATGGGTTTTCAATAAAGCAAAAATTGTGCCACAAAGCCACAAACAGCCGAGACTGTTTATATAGTAAAATGAAATAATAAATGAATTTAGTTTTTGTGTTTTCTTCTGTTTCTTCTAAATGGATGATCATAAACTTAAATGGGAATGGGAATGAATGGCTTTATTTGGCAGCTGAATGAGCATCGAAATTAGTTTGACATTGGCTGAAAATCGACAAATCGTCAAGTCACATCATTTATTTAAGAAATAAATATCTGCAAATTGAGCACAATTGAGCTTTCTATATCAATTTCGTGCGTGGACGCTAATACGTTACGACAGGGTTAACCTATCAATTGACTACAGATCATTAGGAATTGTTGGGATTGTTGGGACAAATTGACAAACTTGAAATTGTTAGAAATTGTGAGACGTTTCTCACAAACCTCCATGGATATCGAAAAGTACTCTAGGTAAGGTTTATTACAACTACTCGACCAAATCATTACTTACCTTGTCTCTCCTTCTGGTCCAGCAGAGCTTTATGCGGCAAATTCAGATTGTTTGCGACCAAACCAACCAACATTCATTTGGGCTTCTTCCAGATAACACTTTTGAAACTTATAACCATCTACGTTGCCACAGGAGTCATCTGTGATATGGAAATCATCATTAACAAAAGACGAATGAAAATTACAATATCTATTCAATAGAATTTTCTAGAAAATTTATTGGCAATTTATGGAACAAAATTATTAAAAAAATGTAAAAAAAAATAAATTTTCTATTTGGTTACATTGAATGTCACCAGTTAGTTAATTTGAACTTGAAATTCCAATTATTCACAAAACGATACTGCTACTGGTCATGCCAAGACCCCTGGGACCTACGAATAGAACCGACCAAGACTTTTCCGGATGTTCAACCTTTTTATTGATATCCAGGGATTGTGTTTTCCTGCAGAAGTTCAAAATGATCAAGTTTTTATTGTAGTTGTCTTCTTTCATTGTCTCACCTTAAATCGTTGAAAATCCTTCTACAATTTTCCGGTATACAAAATAATTTCGGTTTGGCCTTCAACTCGAACAATTCGCTATTGGAACTTTGAACATTCAAATCGTCTCGTAATTGCTCCAAGGATGAGCGCGATGACTTTGGTTTGGGCAAAACACCACCGCCAGTAGACATGTTTTTCGATTTTTCCGAATAAAGTTTTTTAACAAAATTTACAGCGATTTGGCACACAAAAGAAAAAAGCACAATAAAATATTTAAACCCACAGTCAATGACAATGATTGGAATTGAATTTAAATGAATTTTTAATTGAATTTACAGTGTGTCAAATTGTATTCGTTTATTGTGAAGATTTTCAGGTGAAATATTTATATCTCAAAACGGTCTGGTGGTGAATTCTAGACGTGTATATGTTTCAAATTGGACAGGCCGTTTCGATTGGTCAATTTATATGTAGCCCATTTTCGCATCTAATAAAAAAACACAACATAGTGTTTGGAAATCAAAATATATTAGAAATATTTATTTATTTATTTATTATGAATTACAATACAAAGTAAATTTATATTCTAATTTGGGTCCAGGGATTGATCCGGGGTGACTAAGACCATTGTAGCTAGTTATTGCAGCGACAGACCAGAGCCTCTGGTGGAAATCGAACCCACGACCCCCATGCTGATAGCCGAGCACGTTACCAACTCGACTACCGGGGCGCTCATATATTAGAAATAGTTCTGCAAATTATGGTCCATTGAGTTTCAGACGAAGTGTTGTGGAGTTTACCTGACCAGTACTTAGATGGTTACAGGGGAGAGTATGGTGGTGGGATTAAAGGTGCGTTTTTAGAATAGTGTATGTAGACGCACCTTTAATTCGGCCATTTTCAATTTTTTCCCCAAATTGCCGACCACAATGTAAAATGCAGCAATATACATGTTACGTCCAATACTTTTGGGCTCATCATTTCAAATTTCTTCACATTGGATGACCTTTATGGGGAACATTGTACAACATCTCGATAACTACGTCAGTAATCGAAAAAAATAATTTACTGCTTCTGTCTGTTTTTATTTTTTCTAAAAAGTTAACTCGAACGTTATGAAAAGCTATTCAAAATTTTTACACGATTTATCGTTTTTTCATTCAAATAAGCAAAAACTATAACAAAAATCGGTAGTTATCGAAAATTTAATTTTCAGTCTTTTTTCATAGTTAACTCATTTTATAAAAAATCACTTTTTTCGATTATTTTTTATCAAATTTTAAGGTCCGATAACTCGATAACTAAACGAGATGTCGATAACATGCCGAACATTATTTTCTTATTTTAAGGTTCTCTCTCCAAAATATAGTCAGATCGTAAATCATACTATTGCCGTGTTACAGGGTCCAAAGTTGACCATCTTGGGTTAGAAATGACTTGTTGAACAAGTCAAGGTGTTTCACACGATTTGGATAATATTAAATTTTTTGAAAATGTTTCTGCCTGTTTTTATTTTTTCTAAAAAATCAGTTTTTTGATACTTATAGTTTCAATAACTCGAACATTATGAAAAATTATCCAAAATTTTTACCAGATTTATCGTTTTTTTTTCATTCAAATAAACAAAAAATAAAAAAATCGATAGTTATCGAAAAAAATATTTTTCATATTGACCTCATTTTACAAAAAGATCACTTTTTTTATCAAATTTTAAATCGATAACTAAGCGAGATATCGAAAATGACGAAAATTTTTTTCTTATTTTGAGTTTCTCTTTCCAAAATATAGATCATCGGATACAATTGCCGAGTTACAGGGTCCAAAGTTGACCATCTTGGGTTAAACAAATCAAGATGTTTCACTCGATTTGGATAATATTATAATTTTTTATTTTTTCTAAAAAGTTAGTTTTTTCTATATTTTTAGTGTCGATACTCGAACATTATGAAAAATTATCCAAACTTTTTGCCTGTTTTTATTTTTTTCCTTAAAAAGAGATAAACAATTAAAAAAAATAATTTTTTTTTGTCTATTTCCGTATTAACCTCATCTTACAAAAAAAATATTTTTTCGATTTTTTTAACTTTTAACGTCCGATAACTAAAAGAGATATCGTTTACTTGTTTCTTATTTTAAGATTATCTTTCCAAAACATAGTCAGTTCTTGAGTCATCGGATCTTGGCCTTCTCGGATTAGAAATGATTTGTTCACCAAATCAAGATTTTTCACTCGATTTGGATAATATTATAATTATGAAATAAGAAATAATAAGAAGTATAAAAACAAATTAAAAAAATAATATTTTCTGTTTTTTTTTTATTATTATTTAATCTTTATTGTTCATAGTTTTGTTGTAACTACTTAGACAAACAGAAATCAAAGTGTTTTAAAAGAAACATTTTGACATTTTTTTTGGTTCGATTGTTAGCAGGTAAGATAATAAAATAAATTAAAATAATTTTATGTTAAAAATTTTGGACTTAGCCTGGATAATTATCCAGTGTTAGTCAAATTTGTGGTTATCGAAGCTAAGTCCAAAAAAGTCAACACAAAATATTTTTTTGATACAAATATTTATATTGTAGTTTGCGACAATGTGAAAAATTAATATTTTGAGTAAAAATTTAACTTTTTATTAACGTTTTGTTATCGCAGATTGTTTTCCCGGCTTTAAAAAAATATCCTTAAATGAATGTGACCCTCCTTAGAATGAATGTGCCCAAATTTCGGCAAAAAATCCAAATCACCGATTAAAAATGTAAAAAGTGCGGTTATTAAAATAAATGGGAATTATTTCCCAATTTTGAAGTTGAGTGATTCTTACACATTTGAATTGGAACAGAAGTTGCAGAATTATTTCCAAAATAAATCGATTTCCAACCACTGTACAATTAGTAATAGTACAATTCTATACGAAGAGTATCATGGTACAGTATCCCCATATTAAACTCGCAACGTCAGGCATTGAATTGCAGGCTTTTAATTACTGACTCCTCCCATCAAAAAATATACAACATTAATCGAATAGAAGTCGATTATTTTTTGTGAAGTTCATTAGTAATTGTCGACACATGTCAAAATATTCAAATTATTGACAAAAACATAAAAATTATTTTCTTTTTGACTTTTGATATCTGAAAACTATAATAATCAATCAATCGGGTAATTAATTTCCTGTTGCAAGCTCTTCGACGTAAAAGATGGCTCGAACCAGCCAAATAGTGGCTGGTATACTGCTGATACCATACTTGGGATGTGGTATTTATCTCTGTCTCCTGGTCATGGATAGAGAACATTGTGTTGCTTCGGGAACTCCAGATGTCCCGGTTGAAGGAAGTGGTGGCGGTGGTGGTGAGGCCGGTGAGGGTGGTGAGGTCGCTGAGGGCGGTGAAGAGCGTTCTGTCGCTAGATTAGTAGATGAAAACAATGCTCACGTTAATGACACACAAAACGGTCTAGATGATCGTTATTGTGCTGGAGGATATCACGGTTTATTAAGCTTGCTGGGCACTCTTCTAATTGGTTTTAGTAAGTTTTTAATTATAATATTTCATCTCGGAATTAGGGGCAATGACTCGAGAGCTATGCTAATTCCAGCTACATTCTCTTCGTTTGTTAGATAAGTTTCTCATGTTCATTCTATTTCATTTCAGCCATTATCATTTACCGCCTTCTGATAGGAACCCGCACCAGAACTGTCAAATATATCCACCTCACGCTGCATGTGATTACTTTGGCCCTCTTCAGCTATGGCCTATGGTGCATCTTCACTCATGAAGATTCCATCTCGCCCGATCATTTCAACTATCATGGTCTCACCTCTTGGGTGGTTTTTATATTATTTTGTATTCAGGTATTCATCCCACTCATGCTTATAATATCCTCGGTATTAATATTGGACCCGTCTCTCTCTTCCTCGCCCTAGTTTGTTGTGGCTGCCATTATCTTCGCATATCTCTACCCGAATACCAAATTACGCCTATACGCGGCCCCATTCCACGATATTGTCGGCATCTGGTTGTTCATCTGTTGCGTGGCCTGTTGCATATCCGGCAAACGTAGGGCTGAAATCGATTATGATCCCTCCAATCAAGTCATGTTCTATGGCCTGTCGTATGTGGCATTTACTTGCATTTTGGTCGTGGTGATGAGTCCCTTCTTTGAATGGGATATGGTGAGTGATGACATTTGCTTATGTTTTTGTCATAAATTAATCAGCGTTTTTAAAATTTGTCTGAACAGGTGGGCCCATTGTAAACAAAATCTTTGCCTGCGTATTGATTCTTTAAATAGCATATGAAGTTAATTTAATTTTTAATAAATATTTTCATTTTTTATAAATAAATGTTTACTTTTTAGTATAGACATTACGCCAGATTCATTTGGTTTGGGTTTCAATATTCCGTGTGCTAAAGCAATGAAAATATTAGCATACTTTTAGGCGTCACATTTAAGTGATTTCATATAACGAAATATTTGGGTATACTTGATTTATTTCTACCCTACACAATATGATGGCTGCTGAAATAAATTCATTCGTTTTTCAACATCTCAAAATAGTCATAGAATATAGGGTGGGACATTTAAAACTGATTATACCACTTTCGTCTGAAGACTTGAACCAATTGGTCGAAGAAATTCATGATTTAGAAGAAGAAAGTGAGGAAGACGAAAAAAATTAAATTCTGGAGAAGGAGCAACCGAAAGTAAAACATTCGGATGTGATAAAACATTTTGAAAAATGCATCAAGTGGAGTTAACAAAATAATATAGATTCTTCGAAATCTATAATTTTCTCTTGCATTCCGAGTCGATATGAATTGAGTTATATAGCTACTTTTATGTTTTACTGTTTATAATAATAAATATGATCCATTCCATTCGAAATCTGATAAAACATCCATGACTATGATTCTTTCAGAAGCATTCTTCTTTTAAAAATATTTTATACTTGTCTAAGGAAAAAATAAATAAATATATTTCACGATAGTTTTGATTTAACAAGAGATGCTACTGTATTAACATAATATTGTTCCCAAATTGACGGTGAGTGCAATAATAGAGCGAATGAGTAACATTAATTTTTATTAACATAACTTATACGCCACCCATATAGTTATAAGAAATAAGTGCAGAGATGACAAAACCGAACAAAACGGGTTTATTTTTTGGGAATATTCCAAATTTCAAAAACATATTCGCTTTTCAAATTTGTATAATAACGTCAACGAGAAACCCGTTTTGAATATAAGAACAAATTAATATCTTATTTTATTTTTGCATTTCTTTAATTTATTGAATAAAAAATTGGGTCATATTCATAATACGATGAAGTTTCAAAGTAAAAACTTACTATTTTTACGGATAGTCTGGCTAGAGCGAACTATCCAGAAAAATAGAAAATAAAAGTTCAACTACACATACAATTATACAGTAAAAACTTACTTTGAACCTGGGAAAATTTATGAATATGCTAATTAATATTTAAAAATAATTTGATTTGAACTGGGATATTGTCCTGGCTCAAGACCATTTTGTATCTATATTTTATAGAATGCAAATTTCTTTACAAATGGCATGGTGAAATTTATTTCTTGGCTGCACACTACCACTATTTCCGGCCTGTGAAAGCCTTCGTCAGGTGGCTTCGCAGCGACTTTCCAAAAACATATTTAAGTAAATGATTCTCACAAACGAAATTAATGATTCTCACTAAAAATTAATAATAATAAGATTTTATTTAAAATGAAATGGAGTAACCTCCATCACATTGATTGAAAAATTGAAACAAAAGAAACCCTAAATAACTTTGGGCTAATTTATTTAAATTTTAATATCTCAAAACAATCATTGGGTGCTTGCCTAATTTTCAATTATTTTACAGAATGTTTACTAGATCAAAAGTTTTTGAAATTGGCCGATGGAATTTTATTCCGAACTACTGTGTGACGCGAAAGCAATGATTTCCCAGGTTGGTCAAAAATGGGATTTAATGCTAATTCTCCCCTACAATATTCATTTAGATATAATTCTATAATTTTACAGGAACATGCAACTTTACAAAATACCTTGAAAATTACCGTTGACTTTTCACAAATAGAATTTATTTTATGTGGATATAATTACAAAGGCTTTTTCAATACCCGTATATGATACTATCGGGTCAGTTCTGAGTTCTGAGTATACTATCACTTGATTTTGACCTTTCACCAATAGAATTTATTTTATGGGGATATAATTTCGAAGCTCTGAGTCTACCATCACTTGATTTTGAAATTAGATCTGAATTACTGCTTTTAGAATTTTTTGAATATAGAGGCCGGGTTTGATGTTGAAAAGTCGCTGCGAAGCCACTTGAAAAGACTTTTGACATGGTCGAAATCATGATCGTGGTAGTCTGCAGCCAAGTAATAAATGTCACCATGCCATTTGTAAATAAATTTGCATTCTATTAAATATAGAAGCAAAATGGTCTTGAGCCAGGACAATATCCCAGTTCAAATCAATTTTTTGAATATTTTTTTTAATGCTTACCAAAACTTAAATTTTCATGTAAGTTACCATTAATATTTTTAAATTTAATTTTTAACATTTGTACAATCATTTGTGGCAGTATAATTCTGACCACACGTGGCTATTAGAATGACAAAAATGAATCTTTGGAATGGTCTTAGTTTTGCCTTTCCATCTTAAAATGTGAGAAACAAAATGGGGAGGCACCGAACGGCTTGATTTTTGAAACTGCTTTATAAAGAAGAAAAAACATTAAAATTTATTTCTTTATTTTTATTTATTATGAATTACAATACAAAGTAAATTTATATTCTAATTTTGGGTCCAGGGATTGAACCGGGGTGACTAAGACCATTGTAGCTATTTATTGCAGCGACAGACCAGAGCCTCTGGTGGGAATTGAACCCACAACCCCCACGCTGATAGCCGAGCATGCTACCAACTCGACTACCGGGGCGCTCCATTAAAATAGTTAATATCATTATTACAATGAAGTGGCACATAATCTGAAATCTCTGTTAGATTACCTTTCGAAAGTGGATGGAAAATTTAAATTAACATTTAGCCACGAATTACTTATGTTTAAAATGGCTCACTTTGGACAAAAAGAATAATGAAACAAATCGCCAAAAAATCGAACTTGGAAAAAAATATTATCTTTTTGACTCATATTATATTTTAAACAATACACACTTCGGAGTGTGGAATATTAACCGCCAGGAATGTTTTCAATAAGCTAAAAGTTATTATGGGGTAACATTTTAAATTAGAATCGGCTATAAAAGAAAAAGTACAGATTATTTTTTCAAATTTGTGGTTTTATTGGAAAGATTGAACTTTGTCATATAATAATGGAAAACAATATCATTCATACGACTACCATGACTGGATCGGTAGTACCTCATCCGATCAACCCAATTTTTCAGTACATTTTCGATTGTTCCGGCTCGAATCTCTTCAATGACAACTTTGATTTCATGTTTTAACGCTTCAATTGTCCTTAATGGCTCCCCACAGAACATAATCCAAAGGGCTCAAATCATTGCTCCGAGGTGGCCAATTGACATCACAATTTTGGCTGATTCATTTTTTAAAAACAGTGCGTAAAATATCGATGGTTGCGTTGGCTGTGTGACATCAAGGATTAATCCTGTGCCAACCTTAAAAAATACAAAATTTTGTTCGTTGTGTGTTCCAATTTCTTTGCAGTATTTTTCCATGAAAAACATTTTTTATAATTTTTGTCATATTTTTCCTTTAACTCTCATGCGAAACAAAAAGTCGATGTTTTATTTTATACATTCATAAAAATGTAGTTTCTATATACATATTTTCTTCTTTGGAAGTCACTAACCAACGTTTCCACCAAATTTTGCTTCTGAAATTTTAAGATGGAGAGGAAAAAAATAAACCCATTCCAAACATTTAGAATGCATTTTAAGGTGTAGTCGCCAAAATGAAGCTTGAATTTCAATTGTATTGAAAAGGATTTAGTTCAGTTCATGAATATATATTTTAAGTGTATTCAATAGTTTTATAAAATATATTATCCACTACAAAAATAAATACATTTCTTCTCAATCTAAATTAAACAATCTTTAAACAGAAGTTTTAGAAAACAGAATTTAGTACATACATATCCAAATATTACATTCTACGACACCCATGTTGGACATTTTAACAGCTAAAAGTATCAGCAACGACCAACTAGCTCTCAATGAACCACCAGCTGCATGTTCAGCATATCCTTTCCGCCATTGGTCAGCAGTTCAAGCTCCTGCACTGACAACATTAACATGCGACCACTTTTCCAAACATCCAGCGCCTGTTGAGACTGGCGTACGGAATACATATCACCGGAATAGACCAAGTGGCACGAGGGTGACGGACCAGATCTCGGCCAAACCGTCAAAGAGACTGCCATGGGAAGTTCTTCCGGTACAAGGCCGGTAATCCAAATTATTAAAAATTCCACCGAAGTCTGCTCCATATCCTGTTGGACACGACACATTTGCAGCAGGGATAGCCGAGAAGTCATGACCAGCACGGGGAGGAAATCCTTATATTTACTGTTGCCCAGATCAAGGATTTTGTCACGCAACAAATACATCAAATGACACTTGCTTGTTCGACAGTGGGTTAAACGAGGATCGAGAAAGAAATTTTTGCATTGAAATGGCGAAATGCGTTCCATGGGCAAATGGATGTGGTCCAATTCGAAATGTTTGTTGAAGTCAGACACGAATATCATGCGCTGACATGTGGATTCAGGACATTGTATGGGCTGCCGGGGGATGTTTAGCATGCCAGCGGGCACGGGTCTTTTGTCCATAAATTGAGCTTTGACTGACAATAGATCTTGGATTAGTGCCGGCAAACAGTGGACATGGTGGTATTGTGGAGGTGGTGGTTCTCGCGAAGCTGGTTGGGGATGGCACTGCCGGTGTATGTTACAAACTGGTGGCTCCCAGCCATCGGTGGGATGATACAAGGCATGATATGAGTTCACAAGATGTAAAATAGCCACACCACCATATTCCTCTGAGTCCATGGCCTTACTCACACTTGGAATGTCATGTTGAAGATGCCTTCTTTGTGCCACTCCCATTCCGGGAGTTAACAATTTCATGACATTTCCTTTTGCAGGATCAGGTTTTTCAGTTAATTTTCGTTGCCTGGGATCTTCTTGAAAGGTCTCCAAAATTTTTTGCATTTGCATATCTAAATTAGGTCTACCAAACTTATCCAGGCCCAGCATATTATCCGCTTGGGGGACACTCACTCCGGCTGAGTGCATCACAACATAATTTTGAGTGTTAATGTTTGCGGGTAGATTATATTTGACTTCGACGCTTGTTGTTTCCGGTTTCAGGGACTTTAAGCTGGGATCTGAATCTGTGGAAACACTTATCGATTTCATTTGAGGTGGATTTTTCTGTTGCCACAAATGCCCATTGAAATCGCACAGTTGGTGTTGGTGAGGACAATTATAATTGGGAAAGCGGTAATAGGCCAAGGGACTGTACGATTTTAAGTAACTCTCCACCACTTCGATACTATGGGCTGTGTTCTGGTTGTCGAAATCCCTTAAAGTTTTGGTAGACAGTGGTTCCAGTAGAACTCCACTTTCGGTAGTTACCACATACCTGTGGGTTGATGGATGGTTATCTTGACCATGATTTGTCTGATGTGCCGCCTGCAGCGGAGATTCTCCAGCCAATAAATTGTTCAAACTTTCGCTTGAATCCATAAAACGTATTTCGGAAGTGTGGATGACGTTATGATCTTCGGGTTCCTGAAAGGTAAGATTTTAGGGATATTTAAAAAAATGATGCATTTCTATTTCTAAAAAGAGTGATAAATAAGTATGTATGCATTTCTCATATAATCACTATTAAAATTTCTTGAGATACCGCATAGATCATTAAATAAATAAAAATTTTGTGTTCGATACCTAAAAATTTATTTTTTTTGTGTGAATTGAGATTCATAAAATCAACCCAAATATTTTTTATGAATATTTTTTTAATTTTTTATTAAAAATTCCAAGATACCTTTAAAATCTGTACTTTCATTATGTAAATACAAGTCCAATAACACAACTTATATGCTCAATTTAATGTACTTATAATGGCTACAGATGTTGCTAATTTCACATAGAAACTGTTTCCACTGAATTGAAAAAAATACGATTTTTTGAAAAACCTTTTTCTCTGGCACAAAACAACTCATAAAAATAGAAAAAATTGAAATAAATATTTTGTTTTATTTCTTAATGTCTAAACTCTAATATTTATTATATGTAAAAAGTCTATGGATAAATGTAGAAATAGACGTCCAAGTTGTTTTAATCATGATTTTTTAAATTGTTGCGAAAATTAAATAACATAATATATTGTTATATTTTACAATAGCTGAATTATTAACGAAGACACAGGGCCTATTTGAGATTGTAGAAGTAAGGGAATTTCATTTTTTACAAAGTTTCTGCTTAAATTGATTTAGTTATACGTGATGAGGACATTTACTTCCACAAGGGGGGTCATAACTACTACATTTCTGAATATAAATCTATTATATTTATGATGCTAGCAACTAACAAATTAGATCGATTAAGTAAATTTTTAAATGATTCTCTTTCTTGTTGTAAAGAGTGATTTTTTTGAGGTTAGGATTTTCATGCATTAGTATTTGACAGATCACGTGGGATTTCAGACATGGTGTCAAAGAGAAAGATGCTCAGTATGCTTTGACATTTCATCATGAATCGTCTTACAAACGAACAACGCTTGCAAATTATTGAATTTTATTATCAAAATGCGTGCTCTGTTAAGAAAGTTCATTGCGCGCTTCCATTTTATGGTCAGTTTAATCGACCCACTGAAGCGGCTATTCGGGCTATTGTGACTAAATTTCGCACCAAATTTACATTGTTGGACATTAAACCACCAACACGCTTACGTAGAGTGCGAACTGAAGAAAATATCGCAGCTGTATCGGCCAGTGTTAATGATGACCACCAATTTTCGATTCGTCGCCGTTCGCACCAATTGGGTCTCTGTTACTCAAAAACGTGGAAATGCCAAAATTGGACTAAGCGGATGGACCACCTAAGACGCAGCCGCGGTCAACATTTAAATGAAATTATCTTCAAAAAGTAAATGTCATGGACCAATCTAACGTTTCAAATAAAGAACCGATGAGATTTTGCAAATTTTATGCGTTTTTTTTTTTAAAAAGTTATCAAGCTCTTAAAAAATCACCCTTTATAAAACTATGCGTATGAGTAATATTATCATCAATAAATATAACTTATACGCCACCTAGATAGAGATAGGAGAATTTAACTATTTATATCAAGAAAATTTTTGATTTACTCTCTGAGGCAAAGTTGTAGCTCTTGTCATAAATATAGTAGTATATAAAATATAGTAGTATACGAGAAAACCATATAATGCGAAATTGAATATCCTCCAATTCGATCGATCTCTGGTAGAAAGTCGTGGAATGTTGAACCGATCTGGCGCAGTCCTCGCCAGTAATTGTTGTCTTAAATTCATCTATATACTTTCTAAGTAGACGAGGTATGTTGAGATGGACTTTTGCATATGTATGGGCTGTATGGGCCTAGAAGGAGAAGGGTACCTGTTGTTTCAATTGGCGGTGACAGGCACTACAACTATGTCCTCTAAGTGATTTCCGAGTTCCTCTCAATTATTAATACTTCCCTTACTTAATCTCTGGCGTCATGTGATTTAAATGATCAACTTATCGCATTCATTAGTATAACTCCTTAAGATGAAATACCAACAATGAGATGGATGTTTAGGCTTTCATTATTTACATTCATATTCTCATATCTTTATATTATTTCTCAACGTCACTTGTTTAAAATACGAGGTCAATTTTAATTCCGATTTTGACAACAATCGAATTCTGTGACACCGCTAATAAGAGCGATTTTTTTGTTTTAGCGATCGATCTATTTCGATCAAATTTTTCTTCTTACGAAGGAAATTGTTGAGTTTGGTAATAGAAAGGAGGAGAACAGCCCTCAACTATAGACGCAAGAATGATTAGTTTTATGACGTTCATATAAACTTCTAGTAACCTTCTCAGAGAAAAAAGGGTTCCACGAAGATATTTTTATTGCAAAATTTTTTGCATTATTCTGTTTTCAAAGATTTTTGGAAAATTTTTATCCGAAAATTACAATCTTGTTTTGAATGACAAATGCAAAACTTGATTTTTTTTATAAGATCAAATTATACAAAAGAAAATATATTTATCAAGAGATTTTAAATGCTATGTCGCGGTACTTTACTTTTATTACCAGCTAATGTGGTTACAGTACTTTACTACCTAAATTCATAATGAGAAAAATATGAATTCATAATAGGAAGTTACCAATTCATAATGAGAAAAATAAATTCAAAATGAGAAAATCCAAATTGATAATGGGAAAATATAAATTCATATTCAGGAAATATATATTCATAATGAGAATATATAAATTCATAATCAGAAACAGTAAAATTTATAATCGAAGCTATGTATGTACGTTCTTCTATGGATATTTCCATTGAAACATATATTTTATCAATTTATATTTTCCCAATATGATTTTATATTTTCTCATTACGAATTTTTATTTTATGAATACTAAAACATATTTTCTTATTATGAATTTGGATTTTCTCATTATGAATTAGTATGTTTCTATTATGAATTCATATTTCTCATTATGAATTGACAAGTTCCTTTTATAAATTTACTTTACCTATTATGAATTTATATATTCCTAATATGAATTTACATTTGTTCATATAAATTTGTATGTTCTGATTATAAACTTCAAAATGTGTAGAGTTTAAGGACTTTAGTCCATAGTAAATAATCAATTTAAAGTTTAAAAAAAATGAATTACTACAAAGAAGCTAAACTCACATTTTGCACAATAAAAACGTTTACATTGGATGCACCGCCACCACCAACTGGTGTTTCGTTTGATTGGTTACGCGGAGGATTGAAAACGGATAAACGGAGATTATCAGCGGTACTGGGCTGTCGAACTCCACAGTACAGTGACGCATTTTGCTCTCGATTTCTAATGTATACGACTTCTTCGGGCATCTTTGTCTTTTCCTTTACTTTCGGCAATTGTTCATGAACCATTGAATGTATATTTTTGGTCAAACTGTTCTCATTCATTATTCGTATTGAATTTTCGGCCACTGATCCTGATTCCTTGGATTCATGCATGCTCAAATGTTCCTGTGAAATGTTAGACTGCGCCTCAATGTCATCAAACATAGACTTGGCCACAACACATGACGATTGTTTGTCCACAGATACCGGCAACAAGTTGGCATTTGATAGCAAAGGTGCTGTGGATGGTTTTTCCACCGCCGAATGGGCAAATCTAGCTTGGGTTGCAGCCAAACTTTCCCGTACAGGGTTAAGGGTCATGTATACAAATGTGGTAACTTGCTTGCAGATGAGGCATCGTCCATAGTTTTTGCTATTGCACTCGTAACACTGCATGTGCTCGTTGCAGCACAGGAAGCCGCCATAGGGCGCTGTCTTCGGATCGATTTTGTTTGTCATACAAATGGCACAATTCATTTTGTTGAGAAAACTCCGGAAACACTTGATTTACCAACGCGGAAATAATTTTTTTAAACTTGTATTTGTGGATTCAAAAATATAGCCGAAATGTATACGATTTTGTGGGCCAAAATTTTGCGGAACGTTGTAAAATAAAAATTCGAATTTCTCGCTGGTTGAAAATTTTGAATAGAAAATAGAAAAAAGCTCTCTGATTTCCTGATGTCGTAATAATGTTTTGAAAAAAATCTCCATGACACAATCACTTGAAACTTGTTGACACACGACTTTGATAATTGTTTCAGGGCTACTGTGTGTTGAAGAGGCATAAATGTATGGAATCATACTCTCCACTATAAGTAGCCCGAATATCTCAACAATTTTAAAATTTTTAAAATTAAATTAAATATTTTTAAAATTCTTCCTGCTCATAACTCTAAATATAAAACAAAACTATTTCCGGCTAAAATCGAACTTGCACGTGTGTATTAGGGCGGGTCAATTTGTATGGGTGGAAAAAAACCGGTTTTTGCTACCTTTGCGCACTTATAAGCCAAAATGATAAAATCGATGAAAAAATTACTAGATTTCCTATTTCTTCCAAAAATAATACCGGAATTCCCAAAGTGGGGAAAATGTGTTCCAAAATTGGGGATTTTTTATTATTAAAATTGACGGCATTCTTTTTTACCATTTATATCGTTTTGATAAATTTAAAGTATTTTTATTGGACTTAAATTCGTAAAATAATGAGAGATGTGAACTGGAATGAACACAACTTTTTTGCAAAAAATTAGTATTTATAAAAATTCAATAACTCAGTCCATTATTAATGAATTTTTAAGAACAAAGCGGCGTTTTACTCCTGAATGTGTTATTAAAGTACATTTACATGTGGTACGGTTATCAAGCAAAATAATGTGCAAAAACATAGCCAAATTTGTTTTTTTTTAATTAGCTTAAAAAAGAGAGTGTGCTGGACATAAGCACACAGATTTCTTAAGCTTTCTTAATTAAAATCCGGTAAGAAAGTTGAAATGATAACCAACTAAGTTACAGGCTTATAAGTGTGCCAAGGCATCAACAACAAGTTTTGTTGGGTGTCTGGCAAATTTCAAATATAGATTCCTGTTCTATTCGGCAATACCTACCAGAAAAATGCTACTACTTCCCAGAGTTTTCTACTTCATTCTTTTTTGTAGCACTGTGTTATCGATCCGCCCTATTGTATATCTTAATATCCGCCTCTCTTTTTAATTTTTGCCGCATACGAAAAATTCATGAAAAACAGATAACGCATATTTTTCATGCAAATACCTTACACTCCACTCTAAGAAAATAATTATTTTTTAACGAAACCTTTTTAAATAATTAAATTTTCCAAAGATTTGGCTATTAATTATGAGTTATAAACCAAAATTTGATCAAAAACCAATTCAAATCATGTCTTGATTCCCAAAAAGTGTGAGTGGTTTATATCCCAAAACTTTAGTTCAGTTTAAAATATACTTATAATTCTGTATTTCACTACAACCTACATACATATGTACGTACATGTTTCTCCAGACAATATGAAATTCTTTCTTTCTACACATCCTCGCCAGATCGCCGGCTGGGAGAAGTTGATACTCTGTCCCTTCAATGAACTGTAGTTAGAAATAATGGTTACTCCACTCCTTTGTTACTGATCCATTGAATGCTCCTTTTCATCCTTGCCATTTTGGTTACAATTTTCACACCGGAATTGCACGTCAATTCCATCCGAGCTGTGGCAGCACACTGCTGTGGCCAGCCACTTCTCGGCACCGGTTCAGCGCGGCCTACCTCAACTGTTGCGCAGACATTTTGTCACCACCCATGCCATCATCCAACCATCCATCCATCCATGAGCAGCTAAGAGCTCTTCAGAAAACAAATGATTTCTGGTGGCAGTTTCAATGTGGTCTTAATAGACATTTGTCATACATAAATCGTATCAGCGGCACTAGAAACCAAAACAAATTATTATCTTTTAATGATTGTTGATCAGCCGCCGAACGACTGGAACAAAAAACGCCATGAAGTGTACTTAACAGCAACTTTAAAACACAACCACCATCGACTGAAGGGGAAAAATGGAAATAAAAACGCACTAATGTCACCTTGAATTTTAGCAAATTGAAATACGGCTCGGCGATGCTCGTTAGATTGATTTTGAATCCATATTTGAACCTTTAACGGCCACATAATACGGCCTTGCCTTAAGCACTACAAAATACGGCTGCTCTAATTCAAAGATGAAACAAAGATCGCGTATCTAAATCGTCTCGTCGCTTCGGCCCCACATGGACCTCTGAACAATTCGAACCAGATTGAAATACCACAACGATCAGTCAGTCAGCCAGCCAGTCAGCCCCATAACAAACACCGGCTAAACGATTATGGCTGTTATGGACATAATTACACTTAGAAATGTCAAATATTTAATGGTAGCACTTCACAACGCAACGCAGTACCAACACATACAAATACAACAGTAAGAACAACATGTTGTTGGTGGGGGAGGGGGTTTGAGAACTTATGGTCGATCAACAACGACTTGATGAGGCTGTACTTTAGTTGTAAGGCTTCTAGCTGTTGCTTACAGAGACCTCCTCGATAACACAATGTAAATAAATATCGAATCTTATGTTGAGTTATGTCGTTATTCCAAATGAAAAAAAATTTTATGAGAGATAGGCCAAAAGTCTAGGTTAGTAAATGAAGAAAATATCGGCAGAACTATTATGGAACTCAATTTTGACTTAAGTGCTCATATATATAAGCCCTCAAATCGTTATTTCAAAGTGTTGCAAACTGTATGACAAACTGCAGTGCACTCCCATGATATGGCGCTGTGTAGAGCACATTCGAAATTCGAAAGAAATAATAAATATTATTGGATCAGATACATATGATTGTGATATTTTTATGCATATTTCATTACTATTTGAAATAGTAAAAAAGCGTTATGCTTCATTATTCCCTCAGGGTCGATTTCTTCCATTAGCAATTTCTTGATTCCAGCTACAGATCATATGTATGTATGTATGTACCATTTTGATATGAAAAGTACTAATATTTATGATCCCTAGTGTTTCGCGTCCAAAGTGGAATGTACACACCAAATTTCATAATTCTAGTAAGAACCGTTTGCTTGGTACTAAAAGTACGAAATTGGAAAAATCCTCTTATTTTGCGCGTCTACGCAGATTCTGGCTACAGGTCAGTACCAATTTTATCCCATTTTGATACTAAAGGTATGAATATCAAAAAGTATTTTTATTTCTTGTGTCTACAATATACACACCGAATTGCACTTTTCTAACTGCATCAGTTTGGGTGATACCATTTTGAACCTCTTTCACCCCATTTTCCGCCCAAAGGTACAAATTGCGAAAAATGTCATTATGTTTCGCGTCAACACAGTTATGCTTACATCGAATTTCATAATTTCAGCGGTTTGGTTGGTACCATTTTTATCCCTCTTTTCTAATTGTATCCCTTAAAATTACGAATTTTGAAAAATCCCTCTGTTAGAGGGATGTAATTCCAATGTCCAATCCATGTTTCTAGCTGTTGTCTTATTTGTTGTCATTAGGACCTTTTACACCCTTTTGTCCCGTTTTACCTGGTAAATATATACATTCTGGTGCTTTAACATGAGGAATGT
This sequence comes from Polietes domitor, assembly GCA_947397865.1. Taxonomy (NCBI): domain Eukaryota; kingdom Metazoa; phylum Arthropoda; class Insecta; order Diptera; family Muscidae; genus Polietes; species Polietes domitor. Next base: position 6,096,118 of record OX377621.1, on the reverse strand, counting down.
ACGCACGAAATTTCTAGTGCAGAAATTTTCAAAAAAATATTAAACAATTTATTACATTTTCAAAAAAATTCAACAGTGGCAACACAATTTATTAAATATTTTAATATTAGGGGATATTTTCAGTCCTTGTTAGGGGAAATTGTTTCCCTCTGGGCCGATTTCGCCCACTTTCAATACGATCTGCAAACATAAGAAAATTTGAACCGCTTAACTCATTTCGATCGGAAGCTAGAGTGCTTTCAACAGATAGACGCACACGGCCAAATTGTTTTAGAGCTATACTGCGACAAAGAATATATATACTTTATGGGGTATCCGATGAATATTTCTAGGAATGAGGGTATAAAAACTCACTTTGTTGTGGAGAATTATTGTGTTTAGAGTATGTGAGAGGTAAGGTTAGATATGCAACAAAAAAATGTTGTGTCCAAGTCGAAAAAGAAATTTATATTGAGTCATGCTGATTCATAAAATCAACACAAACAAATATTTATGTTTTTTTTTTAATTTTTACTAAAATTATTATTTGTACATTTTAGATATATTGGTCCGATCGCTTGTATGTTCAATTAAATGCAATTATGATACTGCGAATTACATTTTCACAAAGGAGCAGGCTAAACAAAATTTAAAAAAAAATATTTTTTCGAACAAACCTTTTTTGCTGGCACGAAACGAAATCATAAAAAATTAAAAAAAAGTCAGAAAAAATTATGTTTATATGTAAAAAAAAAACAATGTTTATATGTAAAAAATCTATGGACAAATGTAGAAGTTATGAATAGATTTTTTCGGGGATAAATGTACTATTCCTAAATTTTTGAATACTGTTCCTAAACCACTGATTTCATGTGAAATATTTGTACCTTTAATTTAACATATAACCGGGCATTATCGGACTTATATTTCCAAAACGAGAGTACAAATTTTTAAGGTACCTTCGTCGAAAATTGGAATTAATAATGTTTTCGAGTTTATAAAGCCAAAATACATCAGAAAATCGTATACATGACCCTACGACAAAATTTGTGTTGCATAGTGTAATCTGTAAGTTTTTTTGTTTTACTGTGTTAATGTTAACCAAGTAACTTCCGGTTTGGTTTTAATGCGAACAATTTATTTCCAATTCTGACAGAAAGTCGAAAAAAGTTGCCGATTCTGATGAAGGTCAGACGCAAGAATTAGGTCCGATTTGCCTGGGAAAATTCACAAGTGTATGCAGATTTGTCGGACAGATTTCTGTCAAATTTGGTGGGAAATTAGGAATAGTTGTTTCAAGTAAAAATTGTCAACAAGAAAATTTTCTTTAAGTAAATGATTCTCACAAACGAACGAGAAGTACAAATCGAATATAGATGCTAAATGGTCTTGAGCCAAGACAATATCCCAGTTCAAATATCCCAGTTCAACCAAAAAATACAAACGAAATGAACTAAAATGTTGAATTTAAAAATATTTTCAGAGAATCTGAAGACATAATCGCATACTTTACGAATGAAAAATTCCTTTGAAGAATGTTTATGAATAAATGAAAAAATTAAATAAACTAAATTTGTTCATATTTTACTTTTAAGGGAGGAAAAAATTGAAATCGTGGTTTATGCTAATATAATACAGATAAAATCATAAAACTTGAAGTATTTTTTAACAGATATTCTCCTTTTTAATTTGACACTTGTATTGTAGGGTGCAAATAAGTATTTAAACCCCATTTTTAAGTGTTAAACTTTTATACTTTGTAGTCATTTTAAGGGACAACTGGATGAGGAAATGAACACGTCAATTAACTCCATAGTTCTACATGTACATATAAGTACTAATTGTTTTTTCTAATTTGTGGTTCTATTGGAAAGATTGAACTTTTTCATTTAATAATGGAACACAATATAATTCATATGACTACCACGACTGGCTCGGGAGTACCTCATCCGATCAAACTAATAGTGATTTTTAGATGATGCCGCCAGCCAGTGACTCGTTGTGGATGCATTGGCTTCTCAATAGTCACGCGGGAGTGCTCTGAACCTCATATGCTGCAATTTTGTTTATTAATAGCCACCGAAATGAAAATGAGCTTCATCTGAAAACACGAAAATTTTCCATGTAAATTTCTACTTTCGAAGTATGTTTTTAATATTTCCCAACTTTGTTCGAGCGTATAGCGTCTCATTTTGCCAATGTTAAACATAAACCTGAAAACAAAAATAAAAATTAATGTTATTCTGACAAAGTTAATTTAAAATATTAAATGGTCCACCCTATATATCATCCGGTTCAAGTGTACCAACACTATCATGATTACTATCAATTAATACCTTTATTTACAATATATCTACTTCATCAATTACGACCTTTAGGAATTAGGTACATGTGTTCGGTGTTGTAACTCTCCACCGATCCACCCGATCACAATGAAATCATGATGGCGATGTCACCATTCTCTTCATAAACATAAACTACGCACTGTAATACTTCCTCATTCGTAGGGTATCGTAATAAAATAAACGCTCACCATTAAAAACCGCGTGTAGTAATTAACGCATCATTTGAATACTCCGTCCGTTTAGACTTTAAAGGTAAAACTAATTGACAATTGAATGCTGATGACGGCGACGGAGACGGAGACGGAGACAACGACTGAGGCAGTATGATAAACCCATTTACACTATGACGAGCAGATACTCACAAAAACGCCAACAACAACAACTGTGAACATAAAATGTATAGGTATGTATATACATTCAGAGTACAGTGGGGAATTTCGTCAAAAAATGGAATGCATCGTTCAATGTTTAAGTTGTAGATATTCTACAAAGCCCAATTTATGGTGTGAAATTTCCGAAAAACCCGAAACAAATTTAAGTGTTTTTCAAATACTGATATTTTTGGAGCCAGGTGAGATGGCTCATTTATTAAATTTTCCAGTTTCATATTCGACTTTGTCAGACGTCGGCAAAATAAAGCATTTCGTGAGTCGCATATGTTGGTTTCATTGGGTAATATTATCGCAAATGTATCAAAATGGACCTCTTTGGGTCTAAGTGATTCGGATGTTCACTGCACTTTTCGTAAATAACCCACTATGCAGCTATGTCCTAATCTAAAGTCCGACGCACTATCACAACGCCAATGAAAGTTTGAATTATTTCTAAATCTCCCACTGTGCATAGGCTCGTTTAAATAAATGATCACATGGAGCATGTGTGCGGACATACTCTACATCACATCGACACACACACACTCGTTGCTGTGCTACTACAATACGATCAACAGGTAGTGGTGCCACTGACTCAGCACTTTGGAGTGGGAGAATTGTCTACCTCGCACGCACTCTTAACTCTTTTACAATAAAATACAATAAACACACAGTACAATTTGACAATTACAATTGAAACTGAAATCGAAATTCGAAAAAAAAATACAAAATATAGAAATATAGGGTATTAATACATTTAATAAAACAACGTTTGATTTATTCAACATCAACAAACGTCTAACAAACTAAGCTGGGATTTATAGTTGTAGCTATGGAAGACGGGGGAGGGGTCTGAGGGAGGTGATGTTTCACTACATCGAGTTGTTCTGTTTTTTATTGATTTCATTGTTGCCGGTATTGGAATTGTTTTGTTAAATTTGGTGCTGGCACACTTGAAAAAGAGTCAATGGGATTCTTCGATGTCATCTGATGGGGGGATGCTTATGATCTGAAGGCCTCTTTTCGAAGTTCATCGATTGGCAGGCAGGCAGACAGCCAGCTCCAGCCACAGCTATGTATGTTAGTTCGATGTATAAATACTCGATGAGGTTCTTGTACAGTTAACAGTTTCAATTACAATCTCTTCGTATTAACAGTCAGTCCTATCTTTGCGGAAACGGAAACCAAAATTTTCTTAAAGATGGTGAGTTCTGGGTGATTAAGGGCAGGACACCGGAATTACTTTGAAATGTAGTAGAGAATTTTATTAGAAAATAAACAAATTAAAAAGTTCATTATACATGCAATAATATGATTAAAGATAAATGTTCTGGATGAGTGTTATATAGAGTAGATCTCGAAAAGTGTTTAAGTGTTAAAATCGACGGTGATGATTATGCAAAGAATGCGTATCAATAACAATTTTGTGAATATGAAATATTCTATCAGAGTGAAAAAATGTCATAAAATATAAAAAAAATGTTTTAATTGAATGGCATACCTCGATCATCGCTGTGATCAATTTTCTGGCTTCTAAAGCAAATTTTAGAAAAAGAAAATAATGAAAATAATATAGGGTCCGCGAAATAACTTTTTTTGAAAATACTATAAAAAAACTACTGAATATTTTCTCAAATTTCTTTTTTTATTTGAAAGTACAATCCTTCCGGTTAATAATGGAATCCTTCCGGTTCAAATGGCTGCCTCGGGTACCCCACAAATAATAGTCCAACGGAATAGTTGAAAAAAAAGTTAGATGGCGGACCCTTTAATTGCAATAACAATGCCAACCCCAAAATTCAATAATTTCCTGGATGTAATGTAAAAATGTTCCCCAGAATCGATAGATGTGAATTAAAACTTAGGAAAATGGAACTTAATATTTATGGTCTGATTCGAGGTCGCGAACAAATCATAAAGCTGATGCTTTGGTTTTTTTATTATTTTATAGGATGGGCTATTTAAAATTTTAAACTAGAATCGGCTATAAAAAGTACTGATTATTTTTCAAATTTTGGTTTTATTGGAAAGCTTGAATTTTGTCACGACTGACTCGGCAGTACCTCATCCGATCAACCCATTTTTCAGTACATTTTCGGCTGAATATTCGATTTTCAAAAACAGTACTTAAAATATCTATGGCTGTGTGACATGTGGCCACGTCTTGTTTAAACGAAATGTCGTCCATGTCATTCTCTAGGAAACAAAAATTCTTTGAGCATGACTCGGTAACGCTCACCGTTGACCGTAACGACAGCTCCTTGCACATTTTCAAAGAAAAATGGTCCAATGATGCCGCCAGCCCAAAATCCACACCAAATAGTGACTCGATGTGGATGCATTGGCTTCTCAATAGTCACGTGTGGGTTCTCTGATCCCCATATGTGGCAATTTTGCTTATTGACATAGCCACCGAGATGAAAATGAGCTTCACCTGAAAACACGATTTTTCGGTAAAATTCTTCATCTCCTGCTAAACAATCTTCAGTTCATTCGGCGAAGCAAAATCGCATCAGATGGACATAAGGATTCAGTTGTTGGACCAATTGAACTTTGTAAGCCTTCATACCGAGGTCTTTATGCAAAATTCTTCTCAAAGAAATGCGAGAAACGTTCAGTTCCTGAGAACGAGGACGAAATGTTCTTGGACATTCTCAGTCACAGCAGCTATGTTTTCGATTGAACGCTCTGGACGATAACGTACACGGGTTGGTCTTTCTAATAACGATCCATTTTCATGAAATCGCTTCACAAACTGAACTGAAGGCCGATCTCTTCTCGCAAATTTTCCACGTAAATTTCTTACAGTTCGCGTTAAAGACTCACTACTTTGGAAGTAAGTTTTTAATAGTTCGCAATTTTGTTCGAGCGTATATTTTGCAAATGTCAAACATAAACCTGAAAATAAAAATAAAACTTAATGTTATTCTATCTTTCAAAGTCAAAGCAACTGGTTTAAATTTAAAATTTTAAATGATTTATAAATCTTTCGATCACCATCAAATATTTTATAGACTCGTTTTCGATTCGTTTTTCTTTATTTTCGACTTTGTTCAACTTACAAAACATTAATTGTGTTGTCGGCGTTTGAATGTTGTCGTATTCTGATGAGTTCTGAATATGAAATGGAATTTCTGAAAATCAATTGACGTTTTCTGAATTTAAAATGGAATTACTGAATATCAATTGATGAGTTCTGACTTTCAATTGGATTTTTTGAATTTCAGTTGATGAGTTCTGACTTTCAATTGGATTTTCTGAATTTCAGTTGATGTTTTCTGAATTATAACTTTTTTTCTGAATTACACTTGGAAATGGTGTAGTACCTAGTTTATATACTTAATACTATGATTTATCATTACATTTATCTACCCTTACTTAGTTATTTTATTCAGTCTCACACTGACAGAAAATCCTTCGTTGTATTAACGAAAATTGTCATTTAAAGTGAGCTTACGAAACCCTTTCGTGAATACAACAAAGTGTTGTTCTTTCAGTGTAGAAACACCACTATTCACAACAAAAAATTTTGTAGGCATAGTGTGAAAGTAGGCCATATAAACCGAATGAGTAATTCCATTTTATGCTCATTCCTTGCATCGCAGGATAGTCTTTACCTTCCAGATCGATACTCTTAGTCTTAGTTTCTCTCATTTCATGTACGATTTCTCAAGTCATCCAAAATATGCAATAGTTTCCCATTCAACTTCACGATTTGACGTAAATCTCCTTCAAAAAAAAAACATTTCTTCAAATTGGGGAACACGAAGTAATCACAGAAGCTAAATTTGGAGATTAAAACAATAGAACAACAACATCAATGTAACTTAAAAATAATATCTTCTTCGACTTCATATTTCCAGAAAACACTCCTGGTATCGTTAGCAATCATTGCTGTTGCCACAGCCGATGTTTCACATTTAACCAGTCGTTATCTGCCCCCCAATCATCAGCCGTCTCAGCAGCAACAGCACCAGCGCAGCCAAATGCCATCAAATGAGCGCGTGGAGACCACTATCGAACAGCACGAAGTCATTGCATTGCCGACACAGATTGAAATCATCAAGGATGGACAACCCATTTACGGTGTTCACTCAATGCCCAGCGTGGAATTGGCCAGGATGGCAGCCAACAGCGAACCCATGGCAGATGAAATCCAAACTCTTTATTTGCCGCCATCGCAAGAAATTGAAAATCTGCAACCACCCCAGCTCAGAGAACAACAGGTGCCATACGAAATGCCCATGAGAGCGTATTTGCCACCAGTCGAGCCAGAGACCACCACCACAGAGATGCCAGCGACCACCACCACTGACATGCCCACGACCACTACAGAAATGGCACCAGCCTCAACCACCCCCATGATGAATGAAGAAACGACGACCACGACCGAACAAATGAGCACCATGCCCATGAGCACCACCACCGAACAGGAAGTGTTCGAGAGTACAACATTATCGGCCACCGAGCCAAGTATGCCCAGAAATCATTATTTGCCACCTGTTATGCCGGAAAATCACTATCTGCCACCTGCTATGCCAGAAAAGCAATACCTTCCTCCAGCCATGCCAGAAAAGCAATACCTTCCTCCGACCATGCCCGAGAAACAATACCTTCCTCCAGCCATGCCAGAGAACCAATACCTTCCTCCTGCCATGCCCGAAAAGCAATACCTTCCTCCCGCCATGCCAGAAAAGCAATACCTTCCTCCGACCATGCCAGAAAAGCAATATCTTCCCCCCATGGACATGATGTTGCCCCCACCATCACCCATGCCCCAGCCCACCTACCAACAATACCAAGAGCAGCTGATGCGTGAACAACAAATGCAACAGATGTACCGTGAGGAGCAGATGAACGACATGATGGATGCCATTTCGCAAATGGAACAACAGAAAATGATTGCCTTGGAGCCTGAACCACAACAAATGCAACCTGTTGCTCCAGTCGAGCCGGCTCATACGCTGAGGGACGATGGTTATCACTATAAGACTGCCAATGATGATTTGACTCGTTTCCGTTATCGTCATTAGATGGAGAGCCGTACTTCCGTAGACTAGTAATTGTTATTATATATTTGTTTGTTGTTGAGTAGTTTGTTGTTATCGTAGATACACATACATACATGCATACATCTGCGTTATTAAATTTTATTAAACAAAACTTGCCGTTGTTGGTGTTGTTGGATTATTTATGAATATCTGCCCGTCATGGTTAGAAAAACGGAAGGCCTTTTTTGATTTTAGCCACAACGAAGCTTTATTCAACAGTTATTTGTGACAATATAAATAATGGTATTGTGTTACCAGTGTTGTGTGGCCAATTGATATACTAGATTCATATCTGGTCTTCGAAAGTCTGTAATTCTCATTCATGTCGAGAAACTGCGATTGTGAAGCCAATGGATGACGGGCCAGAAATCGTCTGGAAAAAACATCTAAGCTTGTAAAATTTATTAGAATTAATTCCAAAAATTAGATTTGGCACAACTGTGTACCGTTGAATATACTTACACTGAAAGAAAAATCGTTCGTTGCATCAACGAATCAGATTCGTTATTGTCATTTCGTTGCAGCAACGAAATATTACGTTCCCACAAAAAACCGCGACTTTGCTGCAACGATTTGAACGTTTATGGTATGAGACCCGTTTTTCGTACTTTTCGTATTTTCGTTCCTGCAACAATTCAATATTCGTTGATGCAACGAAAATACTCTCTTTTATTGTTTACATGGGAAAACATTAATCAATACAAAAAATTCTATAAATTTATGATTTTAAACATTGTTTTTATACAAATCCATATTATTTTGTCAAAATTTATTAAAATTAATGTAGTTTACACAGTATTTTAATATCGCGAAATGTACACTTTGCCCAAACAACTCGTTCGTTGCAGCAACGCAGCAACAATTTATTCGTTGGTGCAACAATCGGAGACACACAGATTATGTGTTTTTCTAGTGTGCGTATTTTTGGGTTGTATTCGATGGGTATGTTATAATTCTCATTCACGTTGTTGGAGTTCTGCCGTAAGTAGTTGAGTTGCTATAGCGAATAATCACTTCGAAGTCCATGAAAGTTACCATCAAACTAAATTCTCTATACTGAAAGAAAATCGTTCGAGGCCGGGACAAATTTTGTATTTGAACATCAACTAACGTCGGCGTTCGTTGCTGCAACGAATATTTTTGTTTCAGCAAAGAAACCGCGTTGTTGTTGCAACGAAACAACATTGATGCGGAATCGAAGCAGCATTGTTGCAGCAACGAAACAATATTGTTGTAGCAATAATAATATTATTGTTGTAACATTGAAGATATTCGTTGCGGAACTAAATTTCCATTAAATCAAGATTCGTTGCATCAACGACTCTTTTTTCGTTGCAGCAACGAACGCCGACGTTGGTTGACTTTCAATGACCAAATTCGTTGCTACAACGTACAATTTCGTTCCGGCTACGTTCGTTTTTCTTTCAGTGTATATACCCACATTTGAACCATATTTAAGCCCAACTCAAAAATATTATTCATTCGCAATCCAGTCACCCTCCGAATTACTTTTGCATTGGGATATCATTGGAGGTAAGTACTTCCAGGCATACTTAATATAATAATAACTAAATGTGCCCAGTGGGCATTCAAGCCTGTATAACTTGCAAACCTGTCACTTCGTGACCAGTACGAATTGTGGTGGCTACGTCAATCTATTCTATTTCTATTCTATATCTTGATAATGATTTCTTAGAACTACGTTCATGGTTGGATTGTTTACAGCTGGCACAGCCCATCTGAAATCCTTCTCAGAAACTACCTAGATCCTAGGGGACCTTTTTACTTACTTGCCAGAGCGGAAATTATATTGATTGGCATCCAATGGATCAGGGATACCGATAAATATGATTCCTGCACATGATGCTTATGGGAACACGATGAGACAATCTTTTTCGAAATAGACAACGTTTCGCTCGAAATGTGCTTTTGTTTATTGTAAAAGGGCATACTTTTCAAAACCTAACAAGATTGGTTTCACTATTTGTTATCTCAATATCCTATTTGTTTTCGTTGGAAATTTATATTTCCTTCGCAATGAATAAAAACAAGTAAGGAAAGGCTAAAGTTGGGCGGGCCGACTATATGATACCCTCCACTTTCTACGCCGTTACAATTGAATTCGGTGAATACGGTGGTATGCTGCGGTCAATACAAATGGAAAACATTTTCCAGTCACCCCACGAAAATAAAGTTGAGATTGTTTAATGATAATCTGCAAAATATTTCGTTCCTAAACACTTAAGGAAAGGAATAAGTGTAATGCATTGTAGGAAGCACTTAAGACCCCAAGTATGTTTGGACCAAATCCGTTTCATGATTTTTTAAGTTGTTTGAGCGATATCCGCCCCGCCCGTCTGGCTGGTGTACACGATAACTCGCGAAAGGAGCTAAGGAATCAATTCAATGGTAATATTTTTCCCAAACTTTTTGTTGTGTTGGAAAATGGGCGAAATTGCCACACCCCTCCCACACAAATGACTATAAAAAATAAATAGAAAAAAAAGCAATGAGCAATGAGCATTTATAGTCGGTATTAGCTATTTTTTGGCATATGATAAAGTTTTTATAAGTACTTTAAGCGTGCAAGATATGGCGGGTTTGGCCACGCCCCTTATGGTTCCTCCCACACAAATCACCCCAACCTACTTAAAATTAAAGCTGTTATAACTTAACGGATGGTCGGAATACTCTGAAATTTGACAATGATTTTATGGACGTTTGATACACTTGGAATATGGCCGATATTACCATACCCCTTCCAGTACCTCCCATAAAAATTGGTATAAGCCTTGGTTAAAATAAAACCGATATAACTTCCATACGGGTAGTCAAAATCATTTGCAATTAGATATTTGTAAATGTTTTTATAATCACTTTAAACCAAAAATTATTTACACTTTAGACACGCCACTTCTTGTACTGCCCACACAATTTTCTACATCCTAGGTGAAATTAAATGCTTTATAACTCCTTTACCGGTGCCTGAAATCCATTATGACTTCATATTTGATCATGTTTTTACAATTATTGCAAATGTGGAAGTTAGGTCCAATGGACACAAACTTCTAGTACCTCCCACAAACATACTCCGGCGCTAAGCACAAATTTAAGTCCTTCCATACACATGTTCTCTGAGAGTGAGGGTATATAAGAAAGTAATAATTTCAATATAAAAATTGTAGACAAACAACCTGTAAATATGTACATTAGGGCGTACCTCAAAAAAGTTCGCCGTACAACTTCGAATATGAAGTATTATTGAAAGGTAGTTTCAAACAATTTTTTTTTATTTTTTTATGCCGAACGTAGGGGTCGCGCTTTTACATTTTTCTATATAACTTCTGCATTTATAAACGGATTTTAAAGTGTGATACATCGATGCTTTTGTCTCGACGAGGCCGATTTTTTTGTCTTTGAAGTCATATTTTCTGAATATTTTCTGGATATATTACTTTTTCGAATTGAAAAGAATATTTTTTGTTTATTTTTTTCCAATTTTGAGTAGAATGAAACTGGTCTAAGTCAGTGTATCTATTGAAAGTAGTGGTTCCCTTAGAGGTACCAACGTTGTCGATTTTTTTTATTAAAGTTCGAGTAGAATATTCTAAGAAAATAAGCATAACATTGCTTCTGTGGAAAAATATTTTTCTATTGACTCAAACATAATCCATTAAACGGATAAAGTGTGACTTAGATCACTAGCATACGAACTGACACATATAAGAATTCAATTTTTCACATATTTTATCCGATGTGGAGCCCCACGTGTAGTCATAAGTACATGTTGCGATAGATATTAGACAGTGTCGACGATGCCACCTCTCACTTAGGACTTCTGCAATCAACATATGACTAGTGTCATATAATTCAGGATCCAACATTGTAAAACCTCCCACAGATTAATTTTCACAACTACTACCTCGCTTGTTCAGACCGTAGCTAATTTACATGGCTATAGCGTAAAAAAGGTTTTCGTAAATATATTAACCGAAGTTTTTGACGTTTTTGACAGAAGAGCACCTCATTTGAATTATGTATTGAACAGGGCTAACTGCACATCGATCTCAATTTTGATTTTATGGAGTTTTTGTTCCTCCGGCAAAGATTTTTTTTAAATTAAAAAGAATCAGAAAAGAAAATGCAATTAAACTGAAAATAAATGATGGATTTATTTCCCAAAAAATGCAAACCACGGTGCGTGCAATGCGAATTTTTTAAGATGTTAAAATTAGTTTAAATTGAAGACATTATTTTTTCTTATTAATCCAAACAATAATTCCAAAATATATGTTGGTATAGCTTCATCTTCATAATGTATACAAACAACCTTATAAGAACTGTCATCATTTTTTTCTCACATTCAGCGACTCTACATCGAACTTGCTACCTCGCAGCTTCATCTTCCACGGAAGTATTCTCCGACAACACATCCACTTTGTGCAACGTAAACTGGGCATTGTAGTAGGGAATATTGAGAGTGACAACCATGCAGTAGAGTAAAATTTGCAAGTACTTGGTACGCAGCACATAAGACGCCCCCTGGCCCTTGGGGAATAACGGATGATCTCGACTCTGGCAGTCGAACATGAAATAGCCGCCATCATGACCGCGCACGTAACCGAAAGCCAAAGACTTTTTGAAGCACTGCAACAAGCCGAACTGATGGGTGCTGAAGAAGTACATGAGAGCCTCGGCCAAGTTCATGCGATTGAAATGGGGACGACAATACAATTTGCCATAGCACACCGGTTCAATGTGCACAGCAAATTTGACACTGTCCAGGAGGCATTCGACCTCAAGATCCTCCACAATCATTTCGTAGTCTGGTATGCTGATGTCTTTGACACTTTGCTGATGATAACGATCGCCATTGATTATAATCGAATCCAGGAGTTGAGGACTCCAGTCTGCGAGACCATAAAGACGCGCTGCACACAAAGCCATTATGCAACAGGCCAAATATTGTTTACCCCGGGTGCTCTTATCGAAAACTGGAGCCTGGGGATGCAAGTTACCCCACAGAGACCACAGGCGATGTTCGATTTCTATGTCGAATTTCTTGAACTTGGATACAGCCATGCCTCGATAGAGACCGGCGGTGTTTCTTCTATTCAAACGACTCCAAATGGGCAGGCAGTGCTCCAGCCAGGCAATAGTTTCGTTGTGAGCACAGATAGCAGCTTCCTCTTCGCCAGGCACATTACACGAGCCCTTGCCGGTAAGAAGATGAAGGGCATAGGCAGATAGTGGAGATTTTTTGTAGGAAATAATATCCACAACCTGGAAAGTAGGGAAGGGAGGAGTTAAGGAATTTTAGACGAGTTGTATTAAATGTGCAGAGTTAGAGGTGAGTACGTTAACACATAATAATGCTCCAGCACCATTTGTATACCCTCCACCTGCAGGATGGGGGTATACTAACTTTGTCATTCCGTTTGTAACACCAAATTTCGACCTGAGATACTAAAGAGTGATTTTTTTGAGGTTAGGATTTTCATGCATTAGTATTTGACAGATCACGTGGGATTTCAGACATGGTGTCAAAGAGAAAGATGCTCAGTATGCTTTGACATTTCATCATGAATCGTCTTACAAACGAACAACGCTTGCAAATTATTGAATTTTATTATCAAAATGCGTGCTCTGTTAAGAAAGTTCATTGCGCGCTTCCATTTTATGGTCAGTTTAATCGACCCACTGAAGCGGCTATTCGGGCTATTGTGACTAAATTTCGCACCAAATTTACATTGTTGGACATTAAACCACCAACACGCTTACGTAGAGTGCGAACTGAAGAAAATATCGCAGCTGTATCGGCCAGTGTTAATGATGACCACCAATTTTCGATTCGTCGCCGTTCGCACCAATTGGGTCTCTGTTACTCAAAAACGTGGAAATGCCAAAATTGGACTAAGCGGATGGACCACCTAAGACGCAGCCGCGGTCAACATTTAAATGAAATTATCTTCAAAAAGTAAATGTCATGGACCAATCTAACGTTTCAAATAAAGAACCGATGAGATTTTGCAAATTTTATGCGTTTTTTTAAAAAAAAAAGTTATCAAGCTCTTAAAAAATCACCCTTTATAAAGTATATATATTCTTGATCGTCGTTAAATTCTAAGACGATCTAGCCATGTCCGTCCGTCCGTCTCTTGAAAGCACGCTAGCATCCAAACGATAAGAGCCAGGATTTCCAAATTTTCCATAAATGCGTCTTATAGTCGTAGATCGGTTGGGATTGAAACTGGGCAAAATCGACCCAAAGGGAAAAAATTTTCCCTCACAAGGACTAATATTTTAGAGTAATTAAGCATATTTTTTTAATATATTTGATTGTCCTTACTTGATATTGGGTATGCGCATTCCTACGATTACAAAAACGTGCACCATAAAACGACTTTTATTCGTAGGGGGTGAAATGGGGCAAAAGGGATAAAAATGGTACACATTAAACGACAATAGCTAGAAACACGAAATTTTGTGTGTACATTCCTCTAACTGAGTAGATACATAATATAAAAGTATTTTTTCCAAATTCGTACTTTTAAGGGGTAAAGTGGAAAAGAGGGATAAAAATGGTACCAACCAAAAGGCTGCACCTAGAATAATGAAATTAATAATTGAAATAATGAACACGAAAAATAAACGGATTTTTTGAAATTCGTACTTTTTGGGGTTAAAATTAAAAAGGGGATAAAAAGAGTACCAACCAAATGACCGTAGAGTCATGAAAATCGGAGTATACATTCCTCTAACTGCGTAGACACAAACAATAAAAGGTTTTTTCCAACTTCGTACTTTCAAGATATACGATGGGAACAGAGGGATAAAAATGGTACCAACTAAACGACTACAGCTAGAATGATGATATTCGGTGTGTACATCCCTCTAATTGCGTAGACACGTAAAATAGAGAGATTTTAGAAAGTTGTACTCTTACGGGGGTAAAATAGAAAAAATGGGTTAAAAATGATACCAACCAAGTGGTCGCAGTTAGTATCACGGAATTCGGTGTATACATTCCTCTGACTGCATAGACACGCAAAATAAAAAGATTTTTCCAAATTCCTACTTTTTTACTTTTACGGCAAAAATTAGTTGAATCATGAAGTAAGATTATTTTGCACTATGTACGTGAGATAATGGGTTTTCGAAATTTGTACTTTTGGAATTAAAATAGAATGGAAATACAACCAACTGTAGCACCCAATATTTATGGTATTTAAGCTTTTTTAAAATATAAATATAAGAATATTTATTTTTTGAATTGACTTGAAATATCATTTCGATATGTAAACGTATTGGTAGCCTCGCCTTATCAGCGTGGTTTGAAATAATAAAAATATTTATTTATAAAATTATTTTTTCAATATTTGTATTTGGTTTGGCTATGTAATAAAGGGTGGTTAAATTGTAAGAGCCGATGTTGAATGTAAACGACTGCATGCGATTTCATTTGACATTTCTCAATTTCAGACTAACTCAATTTGAACCATGGAAAGATACACAATCAATCACCGCGTTAAAATTATTCAGGCTTATTATGAAAATGGGCGTTCAAATCAAAATGCATATCGTGCACTTCGAAGAAAATCATCTTCAGTGATGAGGCACATTTTCACCTCAGTGGATTCGCCAATAAGCAGAATTGCCGCATTTGGGCGAATGATTGTCGAAAAACCAATGTACCCACAAAGAGTGACTGTTTGTGTGCGGTTTATGGGTTGGCGGCATCATCGGTCCGTATTTTTTCCAAAATGAGTTTTTTCCGAAGTGAGTTTTTATGGTCCGAATTGGAAAATACGGATGTGGACGATATGTGGTTTCAACAGGACGGTGCCACTTGCCACATAGCTAACGAAAATTCAATGGCCGTGTTATCTCACGTGGTGGCAATGTCAATTGGCCGCCAAGATCATGACACCGTTGGACTTCTTTCTTTGGGGTTATTTGAAAGAAAAGGTGTACGTCGATAGGCCAGCAACAATTCAAGAGCTAAAGGATGAGATAATTCGACGCATTAACGGCATAGAACCTCAATTATGCTTCAGCGTCATCGAAAATTTGGACCATCGGATGGAGGTGTGCCGCCAAGCCATTTGGCCGATATTTTGATACATACATAATTGAACCATACCAATATTATCATAATAAAAATAAATGGCAATAATTTCCTAAATAATATGTATTTTATTCAAAATCAACATCGGCCCTTAAAATTTAAACACCCTTTAGTACTGCACTTCTACTAAAATCGTGGAATCAAAAATAATAGGCATATGTTTCCCATCCCTTCACGTGGAATTGTTCATGATAAGTAATGAATCAACTCTCAATTGTCTCTATGTGTATTATCACCTTACCTGAAATGAGTACTCGCAGTCCTCTCTCCAGGTCGGACTGCAACTCCGTTGATCCATGTAATGCACCATCGATCTGGCATCGGCGAATAGTATCCACGAAGCTGTATTACGCTCGCCATAACGTTTGATGCCTTTGAGATATCTGGACTTGTTCCTTTGCCGTTCCTCCTCGTCGCCTTCCTCTTCTTCTTCTTCACCCTCCGGCATATTATCTAGGACATGCATTGAAGGATAGGCATCAAATAAATGATAATATTCATCTTTACAGATGGCATAGGTACAATTGGCCGTATGTATTATCAAGTACTTCCTCAAAGTACATGCTTTTTCGATTTTCCTCACCAGATCACCTATCATGCCAAGAGGCTCAAAGGTTCGTATCCATATGTCAAAGGTATACTCATCCACACAAATGTTCTTGACGATTCGCTCGAACGAAGTTGCAAAGTCCTCAATGCTATCACATAAAATTAAAGCTGAGTCTATAACCTGGTCGATACGCTGCGAGGTCCATTGATTGTGGGGCTTGAGGATGGCATACAATATGGCCAGGGTACTGGCAAAGAAACATGGTTTAATTTCGTGCAATACACATTCATCGCGGCCCTCTAAAAATTTGCTGCCTTGAATTTTATACAAATTGTCCTTTTCGCGCAACCTATAGCCATAGAGTATGGGCCGAGGGCGCAAGCATTCATCTCGGGCTTTGGGCATCTTCGTGCCGATTTTATGTTTAGGTGATGGAGAATCGTCATCGTCAACCACTGTAGCCGATTCGTCTCCTTCCCTGGCGGAGTCTTCGATATGATACATTTCTTCTCTAAGTTGCGACTTGGTCATCACATATTTCCTGGATTTCTTGGCTCGCTCTTTGCTTCTTTGGAACTCTTGTATACGCTCGGCTTCTTGACGCATTTCACTTTCCAAGAACTCCATCTTCGACTTTTTACTTTCCTCGCCTCTTCGGCGTTCTTCCAGTGCCGCTCTGTACATGCGATTTTCTACGGAGGCCGGCCACTGCCGATAGCGTCCCACAGGCTCTGGAGTAACATCGAGAACTTTCAGGGGAATCACTACATAATTGGTGATATCACAACCCTGGGGATTGCATCCGAACTCAATGCGTCTCACCAACGAATCCAACTCGATAAACCTTAACAGACATGCCGGTCCTGTGTTACATTTACGATATCCCACTGCATTCACCGGGAATCCAATGAACATATAGAGGAAATTGTAGCGCTTGACAATGAGACAACTGAATCGATGACATATGACCAGCATCCGGTTGTAGTCCACCAAACTCTCGAGTAGAACTTGGCGTAGGGTTTTTTGCAACTCGGACCTTATGATCTTCTGGATCTTGATGTCATAGGTTCGCGTGCCCAAACTCATAGTGGGTATCTTCTTGGCCAACAAGGCACCCAGAACGTATTGGTAAACCTGGAATTCTTCACCGAAGCTATCGGTCGCTTTGATGGCATAATCTATGAGGTTGCCGCTCCATGTCGATGTTTTATATCGCGCCGTCATGCTTACGGTCACTATGGCCGACAAAAGGCCCTTGAGTTTGGTTTGTTCGTCATCCAGGCGTGGCATAGCTTTGCTACCAAATATTATCCAAGTCCCATCTGATAGATTGTGGAAATTACTGGGCGCAGCCAATTCCTCGTCCAGAGTTACGAGCGGAGTATCGACCACTGGCTCAGTGGGGAAGGCCGAGTTGACATTGTCGTAGTCTTGATTATGTTGCACCATATACTTCAGTTGTTCCAAATATTCCTTGTCAGACCTCAGCAAGACGTGGGTAGCAGTTTTATAGAGTTTCGGTCGGTCCACTACGGGCTCCGGCAGCGTACTGATAATGTAACCTACAATATCATCCACCACATCTTCTACGATGTCGGTGTTTTCAAAGGCGGGTATGCGATCCTCTTGCTTCAACGACTCAATGCTACAGACTTTCTCCAGTTTCTTCAAGTCCTTATGTCCCTTTTTAGACTTTTTAGTTTTACTATTTTTATTTCCAACCTCCAGATCTGGTTTATCACCATCTCCCTCCTCATCTTTCCGTTGCTCGGGCACTGCGTAAGTTTCGGGAGTCAACTTCAATTTGGGGTACCTTAACTTGCGGGGCTTGCCATCCATAATGGGCTTAATGCAACCCACCCGTATGG
Organism: Polietes domitor; assembly: GCA_947397865.1. NCBI lineage: Eukaryota > Metazoa > Arthropoda > Insecta > Diptera > Muscidae > Polietes > Polietes domitor. The sequence goes on along the minus strand of OX377621.1, from coordinate 6,077,826 downwards.
CGTGTATGAAGAATTTCCCTCCTCGCCGCATCTTCAATGCCTTCTGGTAAAGAATCCTCAACAAGGATTCAAAATTGGCGTGCATTTGCAAGACCGCATAGCCTTTGGACATGTAGTCGTCAGGATCTAAAACTTGGCCCGCTTTTCCCCGACGAAACGGATCATAGAGATAAAACAGCTCAGTGTCCCTCCATATGCCCACCACGGAGTTGTCGATCTGCAGCAAAGCAGCTTCCCATTCACTGCTGAATAGCTGATTCATGCCACAGGTGAGGAGGGAGTCTATAAATTTCCTGCAGTAATCGGTAACAGTGCCCGTGTAAAAGAAGGGGCTCTTTGTCAAGGAGGCCTTAAATGTGCCCAGCACATATTTCTCGGGCAAGTCGGTTATGTTCACTTGCTGATTGTCCTTAAGCTTCAGTTTCCTTCTCAAGCTTTTGTAATACGCCGTGCCGAGACGTATCAGTTCATCTATGGCATCGGGTTTCCATGCGGTGGGCCTCTCCATCTGGGCGTACAGAATTGCCATAACCGATATTAGCATGGACGGATTGTGGACCAAGGCCGAAGTCGGCTGAAAGAGACCATTATTGCAACCCGGTATAACGGCATACGCATCATTGACGACCGACCACATTTTGTGGAATCTCTTCGGAAACGGCTTCTTCGCCATCGGCTGGGTTAGTTTGCCAAAACTGCTCAAATATATTTCATACAAATTGAACTCATCATCCAAATTCGCCTGGCTGATATTCACTATCAGATGCACCAAATGCTCCACAAAGTACGTGGCCATGAGGGCACATTTGCCCTTTTCGAAATCCCGCTCACAATCCTGACGGCGGCCATTGGGATCAAAGATGTAATAGAAGTTTTTGCATCTCTTCCAGATCAACAAATACAAACGCTTCGAACACAGTACAGCGGCATTGTAGTGAGAGAAGTAGAGCGAAAGGGCCTTGTAGATATTCGGTTCACTTTTGAGGGGCCCATTGAAGTGGACTTTCAGGCCGACTTCAGCTTGTCTTTCGGCAATCTGTGGTATTATATCGTAATCGTTGTTCTGTCCCTGGTAGTTCATTTTATGACTTTTAGCTGTAAGCCTCTCGCCCATTCTTATGATATTGTCCATAGTTTCGGCTGTCCAGAAGTCGGCATTCAGGCGGAAACCCTCTACGAAGGCTATATACAGACAAGCCATTTCCTTGGGACGATTGAAGCTGCGGGAAGGAAAAACATAAATTTCACATTAACACAGAGTTGATCAAGAAATTCGAGTCCAAAGTCGAATTGTTACTACTCTGTCAACAAAATATGGCATTATTTTCGAGTCGATAAATATTTTCGCTTTGAATCTTGGCACTAAAGTTAAATATATTGTCCGAAACTTTGCTGAATTGCCTTTATGTAGAACACAACTTACGTTTTATTCCTATGCTCCGATTCCAATTTTATCGCCTTCGTGCCAAATACTATTTCCGCTTTGAAAGTTTTCTCCAAATCATCGGGTATTTTATAAACTGTCAGTTCAATATTATCACAATCTGTGGTAAAATCGACAATGATAGATTTCGCAATTTACTTTTTTTCTCCTCAAATTCTTACCGAATTTCGGCACCGCTGCTTCAATGAAGCGACGATCCAACTCACTTTCTCTTTGTTGCAAACCCAGATTCCAAGTCCACAAATCTTTTGATGACTTGCCCGGTATCACATCTATCTTTTTCAAATATTGGCCATCGAATTTTTCTTGCAACAGCCGGGGATTATAAGTGCTGTAGGGTATTTCATCGCTGGGATAAAATTTAGGTGGTTCACTTTCATTTAGATAGACACCGCTTTTGGGACGTTGTAGTTCAAGCTTGAATGGGGAAAGGGAAATATTGTAATCATAATTGTGATTTTCACTTGATTGCTATAAAATGTGATGAAACTGGTTCCGAGTTGAGTCTTTCGCTCATTAACTTTGAATATGAAATCATATTTCATTTTAGAGAATTCTTATTTCTATTATTATTTACATATTATTAATGCATAGATCTGCAAATGTTGTTGTACTCTCGTCCGTAGGTAGCACAGTGTATTTTCAGCGGCAAAAACTCTCAAATTACATGCACCCAAATCACGACTTTATTGATTAAATTTAGCAAATAACATTCCCATCAGGGCCGTGCGCAGGGGGGGGGGGGTTTTGGGGGTTCAAACCCCCCCCCAGAGAGGTTTCGAACATATACTTTTTAAAACCTTCTAGACTTTCTGAAGCAATAAAATATAGAATTTTTAAGATTTATTTAAAATAACTCGTCTGAAATGGTAATTTTGCAGTAAAATCGTGAAAACACGAAAGATACATAGAAAAATCGTGGACACTTTCTTGAATTTCGGACAAAAGTTATGAAAAATACAAACAAACTAAACGAATTGTGCCAATTTCCAGATTGTGTAGTGCTAATTTCGCTAATGGACACCCAATTGTTCGGAAAATTGTCATTTTTATTAACCGAACACTTCTTGACATTCGACTAGAGCTATATCTTATGAACTTTTAATTATGTACTGCAATAAAAGTTTGGAAATTTAATAACGAAATCGTTTAGTAATTTTAAAAAAGTGTAGATAAGAATCACAATGAAATCTAAAATATTCTTAATAAAAGCAAATAATTTTTTTGATGCTTGTAGAGCGCTAAGATGTAACATTTGCGATTGGACATTTTTATGGAGCTGTATTTAAATATGAACCGATGTGTCCTATTTTCATCACAGATGCAACAACAACGGTTTCTGTTACTTCCAATGTCTTGGGAGTTTGCAATTATAATACAAATCCATTTCGACAAATGAAGAAATAAGTTTTAACTTACTAACATTTTTGTTTTATTTATCACTTATGTAAAAATATTTTTCAGAGTTAGTATTTTTGTGTACATATGTAACAAGTATTATTCAAAAGAGAAACAACAAATTCAGTAACTTGGATCTACGTAGGAAAACGAAACTCTAAAATACCAATTGTTTGGTTTTTTACATATTTAAGATTATAAAAATCGGAATATGCGTATAAAGATTTTGAGTAAACTTCCTGTTACTCATGTCCTATATAAATTAAAAACTCCAAAACACTTTAGACATCCTATTTAGACCCATACTTCGTCAAGAAGCATATCCAATTTATCCAAAAAATGCGGTACTGAATTTGATCTTTTTTTGTGTAATATTTCTTCAAAATATATATCGAGGGCTTATATCTAAAAGTGGCTATGAACCATTTTCTCGAAAATGAGTTTTTGATGCCAAACTATTCTCAGATTTGGATGTTATCTGGAAAATTTGGAAAAGATTTTTTCTAAAGCCATTTTTTTAATTTTCTGATTTGGCTATCCTCTCGCACGTTAGTTTGTGACTGCATAAGTGGCAATGAACTTAAAAATAATAGAAACAAAATATTTCAACAAATGAGAGCATAAAAACGAAGGTTATAATTCGCTACAACGATTTTGTTTAAAACATTTTTCTAGATTTAGGGCATATCGTACTATTAAATTCCATCATTTCGCGTTAATAGCATTTTGATTCCCCAGTTATAGGCTAAAAATTGTGGAAAGTATATTTAGAAAAACCGGCGTTACTTTTTATTATATTGAGAATACCAAAATATTTCTTTGGCATGTGATTGCTGACTTCATGGGGAATATTTGTGTATGAAAAGTTTCAGAATTATTAATGAAGAATGTTAAAATATAAGGAATTGCAATGGCGAATTTTGGATTTTTCATCAATTGCAGCGATTTTTCGTGACTGGCTACATATATGATAAAGGCGACCAATCTGACGGATGAAGCTGGTATCTTTAAAATCGCTGTGTACATCACAGAAAATGCGTTTTGTATACAACATTGTCAAGATTTCATGCAACAAGTTATGGAGTTTGCAATAAATCTTATTCTTATTTCAACATTCATAGTGCTCAATTTTAAACATACAAAAGTGGCTATGAACCATGGAAACGCGAATAATAGGAAATTTCGAAAACTTTTTAATCGTAGCAATTAGTAATCCTTTTTAGATTAAACTGTAGAAGAGCGATTAATAACTTCTCTTCAAATTAAGGAGAAAATCAGTTTTTTCGCTTTCCTGAAAAGTTATGTTTTTTTCATAGCCACTTATGAATATAAGCCCTCGATATGTATGTATGTAATTTCAAGCAACTATTTATAAAAAGTTCTATACTTAGAGAACAAGTCTGTTAATAATAGCAACGATTGTCTGCTGTCTATCAGCAGGCACTTTCTGCTATTACAGCAGTTTTTTTTTTGCATAACAGCAGTTTTCTGCAATCTTACATCACCATTCACTCTGCTAAAGAGTTTGCAGTCTGCTAAAATTGGCTGTTGTTAATTAAAATATAAAAAGATAAGCGTTCATAAGCGAGTTTAGCTCGAATTTTCTTTTATATTAGCTTGGGACAAAATGCGTATCATATATATTGCTAAAAACAGCAAACGGCTGTTTACCATCTCAGCAGATACAACTCTGCTGTGTCTTTTTTAACAGCAGAAAATCTGCTCTTTCAGTAGACTTTCTGCTTTCTTTTCTGACATATTCCTTTGAATGTACTGATAGATGGATTACTGAAATGCAATTTTGCCGACAATGAGAAAAGTAAAAAAAATTTGAAACTTTTTGTATGGAAAAAATTAAAATTTACTTTAACTTAAAAATGTGTTTTTTCCTAAAATGAAGTTAAAATGTTTACTGAAATTTATGCCGAGTTCTTCATAAATTTAAGTATTAATGAACTTATAAAAAACATTTGAAATTGTTAAGAAAATCTTCAATATTAATCTAAGAAGCAATTCTCCTTCGTTTGCAGAAACTTATTTATTAAATACTTTATTAATTATTCTAAACAATCACTGTGAAGGCGCCTATCTTGCCTTCGTAGCAATCATGGAGTAATAGCTCAACTCTTTATGGCAGAGGTATCATGAAACTTTTGAGAAATATTTCATGTTGTCATTTTTTGTATCAGTTTTGCATACTCTGAAGCAAATCTACTTGTTTGATTTTTTAGTTAAAAAGAACTTATTTTAATTTCACCTTTTTTCTTGTATAAAATAAAATTTTCCTCAGTTTGAGTAAAAATTTACTTGATTTGAGTAAACATTCACTTAGTTTTAGGAAATTTTTTTCAGCAAAATTTTACTAAAATTTACTTAGTTTTAGGAAAATTTTACTTGTTTTTAGGAAAAATTTACTTAGATTTAGGAAAATTTCAGCAAAATTCTACTTATTTAGTAAAATTCCTAATTTTAGTTAATTTTAACTCATTATAGGGAACATTTTTTTGAGTGTAGATGAAAATCCCCCCCAGGGGAAAATCCTGCGCACGGGCCTGATTCCCATTAAGCATATTCTAAAAGATTTTGCGATATCGCTGCTAAATATTGCTGTGGATGCATTTAAAGTTCATAAATATTAAAATAGTTGAAAAGTTCAACAGAATAGAGGTAATTTTATAGGGATGTATCTCGGAGGCATATTCGAATTTTGTTTAGTTCATAAAAAACAGAAGCTCTTCAGGTGTTCTTTTACATTTGAAATGGTGTAATTATGAGACAGTGGTTTACCTGAATGTTATATTTATTTACAAATATTGCTAAACTATTGTCTTGCATAGATTTAATTACTAAAATGGTAAAATCTTCTAAGTCAAAAATACAGCAGTACTCTCCGTTAATGTATTTTGGTGTAAATATTTAAAGCATACTTTAGGGATGTAAGGATGTTGGCATGCGAGCGCATGTAAATATTGAACTGATATATTAATATATTAATTAATTTTAATGTACTATACCTTGCTTTGAAGGTAATTTCATTTTAATATAGAATATTCAAACTTTAAAGTAGTGGGCTTAAATGTCTGTTTTAGTGACTGTGTGAGTTTGGAAGTGGTGAAATAATGGCGTCTATTTTTTTATGAATTTTTCTTTTTTTCTTACAAAATCAACCAGAATTTAATTGAAAAATCTTCAGAATGAAATTTTTTCATTTTTTCACACAAAACAATGAAAAATGTAAGAAAAAGTAGTTGATGGAAAAAATTATTTTTTTCTTTATTTGTAGCGTGCGATTACACCATCAAAAAATATAAAAAAATATATTTTCCATTGCCTACTTTTTCTTATATTTTTCGTTTAATTTTATTTAATTTAACTTAATTACCGTTTTGTGTGGGAGGTACCAGAAGGAGCGTAGGACTCACTGTGTCGATCTAGAAGGCAGCTATATAGATAACTAAGATTGTTTAGATTGATTTAGGATTGTTACTGATTGAACTGACCTTTGTAATTATCGATTCAGATATCGTATAACCAAATGTTAGTAATCACTTTTACGTACGTCTGGGAAGGACCCAGCTATAAACTTTTATATAATGTATCGGTCTTTGGCAAGCTACTGGATCACTTTTAACTATTCAGGATAAGAGTCACTCTAGGCGATAGGCAATGGCAGAATATTGGGTTTGTATGGAACACCAGTTGAATGATGACAAACTTCCCTTCTACATCCAGTTCGCTTCTAATTTTATACGGAAAAATACTTGCTTTGGCGTCCGTCTTAAAAACCGAAGGGCCTGTTTCTGTAACTTATTTTTGTTCGTCTGAGGCGAACGATTCAAAATCATTATAGAAAAGTGTCTACAGAAAAGCGCAGAAAGAGCTCGTAGCTAAAATATTTCTTATCTACGTAGAATTTATGTAATAATTGAGTGATTTTTGATCGTTCACCTCAAACGAAGGAATATAAGTCACAGAAACGGGCCCTAATAAGTATAGTAAAAATCAAGCGACCCTAGTACGAAATTGTAATTTGTTAATTCTTATCTAGCTTTGTATCCCTAACTGAAATGTACTTCAGATCATTTAATGCAAATAAAGTTTAAGCTACTGAAACTTTCACTATCCATTATTTGAAGAAGAATACAAAATTACAATTAGAATACATTACACACATGTATGTATTTATATATGTAATACAATATACAACAGAAATTATGGAAGTATATTATATGTATGTATGTGTGTATGGATGGCCCAATTTGTTGGTTACCATGGTTTCTGTGGTACTCTACTCGCATTATCAGCCTTAACAACAACAACCTTAACCACACGAGGCCGCTCTCTCCTCCCACGAACTTACATACATCCATACATATGTACATATGTATGCCTTATTTCGGAGAAAACCGTGTGTAAACCCTCACCGCCCCCCTTTCCACTCGAAAATGTGCATGTGCACACTCACCCACACGCACGTACGCATACACTCACGTGTATACCATAAAGTATGGCATTTATGCGACATACGAACATGCATAGTATGCATACAACATCCATACATACATACATACATAAATGCCCGTCATTCAGTCGGTTTCATTGTTGTGTGCGACTTTTTGCTTTATCTTTATGTTTGTCATGTTTTCTTTCTGCTGTTCGTTGTTCCTGTTGTTCGCTTGTGCGGCTGCGTAAAAATAGCACAAAACCGGCCATGTGCCGCCACATGCGATGCATTCCATTCAACTGACACATGCACATTACCAACGCATGCAAACAGGCAGACATACACTCATATGGACATACAGATGTACCTACATATGGATGTATATGTGTGCACGTTATACCTGAGAAAGGTGGTAGGTGAATAAATAAAATAAATATGTTTTTTTTTTTGTTCGGGAAGTTGATGAAGTATTTTTGAGCAGACCAGACATAAACACACAACTGTTGTTTTATACAAATACATTAACACATATTTCGAAATGAATATATGTGCATGTCTATGTGAAGGGATATAGGAATATTGTTTGCTAGTCTTATTCCCACGATTACGTTGGTTACACAAACACACAGACACCCATACATACATCATTGTTGGTTGTACTTATTTGTCATACTTGAGGGTAGTTTCTTAATTTAATTTCCGATTAATTAGAACAAGCTGCCGAAAACATTTGATATATTTGATAATGTCCATACCAACAAAGAATAAAAAGAAAGCTTACTTCCATGTCCTTAGAAGAAGTTTAATACAACTTAATACTCTCCCTACTAAATATGGATCTGAGAGCCTATTAATGTATGACGTTCGGAAAAACACGGGATCGTTATATTCCGAATCCTGAAAACGATTGTGAGCCATGACTTTCACTATTCCAGCTGCCATTGGTACCATTTTTATCGCTTTTTTTAGTACGCGTTTCGTCATATTAGGCGACGAATTTGTTTAATAATGATTATTCTTCCGATTCTTTTCATGTTATATTTTTTGGTTATTAATGTTACACTGTGCAACAAATTAACCCATTAATGCCAAGACGGGTAGTTTTCTACCCCTGAACTAAAAATGAGATTTCTGCGAAACTAAACGGAGTAACAACTATTTATTGATATATGTCAAATATTTAGAATGTTTGCTTTAATATAATACCAGCACCCTCCCTCAAAGTTTTGTGCCTAAAATACTCATAATTGGGTCAAAATTAGGTAGTACTCAAAAAATTAAGAAAAAATTTCAACAGGATCGGGTACCGGGCTTTAATGGGTTAAGACTTTTTGATTGGAACAGAATAGCGACCCTACAATTATGAAAGGTAATGTTGTGTTGATCATTTTTGTAGAATAAAGCGGATGGTCTGAGTTTCTTTTTATAATGGGTCAAAGTTTTCATTTTTTGGTCGAAGGGTGCATTATACTAAGTGAATACAAGTAAGGAAAGACTAATGTCGGACTGCGCCGCCTATATGATACACTTCACTTTCTATCCTATTACAATTCAATTCGGTAAAAAAGTGAAATCGGGAAGGATTTTTGTATCCTGTAAATGTATGTGTTTGACAAAAATGTTAAATCGGAAAGGACATTTGTATGGGGGTATATTGAAAAATGGAACGAAATAGGTGAAATATAATATGTAAAGTTTGGCCAAAATAGGTTAAACATTTGGGAGCAACATTTGTATATACATACATATTTAAATAAATTTATATCTGAACCGATCTTACCCACTTTCAGCATAGGTATTTCTAGTTGGATTATAAGATGTTGTGCTAATTTTAAAGAAAATCGAGTACAATATGTGGATTCTAGAGCGGAAAAAGTCAAATCGGGAATTACATTTGTGTGGCGGCTATATGTAAATCTGAACCGATCTAACCCGCTTTCGCCACCGGTGTTTCTAGTTAGATTTAAAGGTGTTAAGCCAAATTTGAAGAAAATCGGGTACTATATGTGCTTTATAAAGCGGAAAAAGTCAAATCGGGAGCGACATTTGTATGGTGTCTATATCTAAATCTGGACCGATTTGCCTCAAATTAAATAACGTTCGCCCTTGTTATACAAAACTTGCTTGTGCCAAATTTTGGTAAGATCGGACTATAATTGCGACCGGACATTGCTAAATCGACTAAGAAATGAGAGAATTATTATTGTTCCTCCTCCTTTATGGGTCTATTTTACCCTTTTTCGAGAAAATAAAAAAGTCCCTTCAAAAGGGCATTTAAGTGGGGCTCACCAAACACACTAAAGTTATAAATAAAGCTCTTCACGCTTAAATAGCAAAATTACACGCCAAATTATACAAAAACTTACATGGGTGAAAATTCGTACTTTTAGGCGGAAACGGGAGAAATCGGGCCAGAGAGACAAACATTTCCCATACAAAAACTGAAACTCCACTCAAAATGTTTGATGGGGATCACCCACTCACAAAAAAAGTATGCCACGGATTAGATTACTAAAACTGCGGAAAATTGAACTTCGTATAGCGCTAATGCACTAATTTCTCATGCTTTGAACTTGATGCCAGTTCAACTTTTCCTCAAAGCGAGTAAAATTTACTCAAACTGAGTACAATTTTTTATTCAAACCAAGTAAATGTTTACCTACCTAGTCTGAGGAAAATACAGGGTTTTTCAACAAGAGGTGTTATTTTGGTATTCAAAGAAAAATGCCATTTTTCGCGATAAAGACCGCTTACAAGACCACATCATTTTCATGAAATTTTCCATAACCAAATCGCAAAGTGGCTGCCCTATGTCCTCGATAGCCTCACGAAGTCTATCTTTGAGGTCTTGAATCGACGCTGGGCTGTTGGCGTAGACCTTATCTTTCACGTGGTCCCAAAGGAAGAAGTCGCAAGGTGTTAAATCACAAGATCTCGGTGGCCAATTGTGATCACCTCTTCGAGAGATAACACGGTCCGGAAACTTTCCCGTAAAAGAGCAATGATTTCGTTGCTTGTGTGGCACGTAGCGCCGTCTTGTTGAAAGTAAACGTTGTCCAGATCAATACCATACAACTCCGACCATAAAAAACCATTAATCATCTCTCGATAGCGCAATCCATTCACCGTAACTGTTGATCCAACCTCATTTTCGAAAAAGTAAGGTCCAATGACCCCGCCGTACCATAAACCGCACCAAACAGTCGCACGAGGATGGAGGGGCTTCTCAACAATAACTCTTGGGTTTTCCGAGCCCCAGATGCGACAATTTTGCTTGTTGACGTAGCCACCGAGGTGGAAATGGGCCTCATCAGCCAAGATGATTTTTCGATGGAATTCCGGATCATTTTCAATTCCAATTTCAATACGTTGTTGAAGCGTGTATCGTTCCATTTTTAGTAATGGAGTAGTTTCTACTTGCCAAATGTCAAATAATAAAAGCTTCAAAAGTGACAGCTACCGAAATATCGGGTGATTCAAAATAACACCTCTTGTTGGAAAACCTTGTATTTAAGAAATTTTACTCAAATCAAGTAAATGTATACTCAATCCATGTAAATTGTTACTCAAACTAAGTAAATTTGTTGCCAAACCAAGTAAATTTGTACTCAGCCTGACTAAAATTATCCTTAAACCAAGTAAATTTGTATTCAGCCTTTGATAATTGAAATACAGTATGAATATAAAGATAATATAAGATATGAATTTTAAAACACAATTAATTTTTTCAAAAATGTCACTTTATTTCTAATTTTATTATGCTTCTAGCTCAATCACTTAGTCCACACAAATTTCAAGATCCTATTATTTGTATACCCTCCTTTAAGGTTTGTGCATTTCTTTGTAAACATATGAAAAAATAATTTGCAGTCACCCCCACTGATCATCATTTTTTTGTAGCCCCTTCAAGGCACTTTAAATATAAATTTAGATACTTGTCTTAGAATAACTAATTGGTCGAATTATTGGACTTTATAGTAATTGTTTGTGCTTTTTCATAGTGACAACTGAACTCTTCGGAATATTTTGTAAAAAAATAAACAGCTGCGATCAATACCTTTCGAATGATGCCTCAATGATGAAAAGACAGCGGATTTTTATTTATTTCCAATATCATATTTTTAACGGATGGTTATAAGTGAATTCAAATTAATTTCCTGATAAAAGAATTTGAAAAGTAGATCGAACCAATTTGTTATGTTAGTATATTTTGCATAACGATTTTCATATTTTTAGTAAATAAGGATTAAACATGAAAATAACCTCGAAGCACTCAATTTTGTAAAAAGAGTTTGAAGATTTTGGCTCAGAAAATCCATCTTTTGTTTGAACTATTTTCACAAAAATTGTGTTAGTGACGTCATTTTCGTCCGATATTCATCATTTGAGTATCATTCGAAAGGTATTGGATTACCTCTTTTTATTTTTCGTAATATCTTTTACAAAATATTTCCAAGAAGTATGGGCTTTTAGTTATCACTTAGAACTCTAAACGTCTAATAATACGACCAATGAGTAATTCTAAGAGAAGAGCAAAAAATTATATTTAATAGCTTTCAAAGGGCCTATAAGTTACAAAAGTTTAGCTCACAGGCGCCTTGATCCAGCGATGAAATATGTTCAGATCATCAATAAGCAATCCAATCATCATTTCTGGGGGTGACAGCCTTTTTTGGTGATCCAGCCTAATGTACTCCAAGTAATTAAGATTAAGGAAGTTGATATTTGTTTGGTACGCCGTATGTCTTTTTTTCAATTTAAGATTATTTTTTACCAGAATTTATTAGGTACGTTGTCAAATCATACCCAAACTAGTTCAATTTATTCATTTAAACTCCAAATGTACTTTAATTGAGTAAATTTTTAAGAATCAATTTTAGTATGCTTCATTATGAACCTTCTTGTAGAAGTACATACTGTAACTTTCGCAATTCGCGACATTTGTAGCCATCATAATTACATTTAATTTAACTTATTCTCGGACGTGATCGGATTTATACTTCCGAAATGATAGTACAAATATTAAGAATACAATTTTTTTTGTTGCATTTATTTCATTCTTCCTCAAGGCAAATAAATGTTTACTGATATGATTAGTTACACGATTTGCGTTTGATATATTACATCCGACAAAAATTCAAAAAAGTGTTTTTTTTTTCAATACTCCGATTCAAATGCCCAATTCAATGATATTATCTAAAAATAAATCGGGTTTTGGAAATCTATTCAAAACCACTGTGAGAGTGTTCATTAGAAACTGCAGATGTATTTGCATTTTTCCCACATGTACAATATATGAATGTGCATGTGGAGCTATACAGAGATGCGACTTATATCACCGATTTCTTTGTTGTTGTTCCCTTTTTAGAATCCAAGAAAATGCCAAAGTTGATATGAAAGACACACTTTTGCCATTTAAACAACCACAGAGACTTGCCGATATTCGAAGCAATCTATGCAACCAAACAACCATACAGTGGCTCAAAGTAATAACACTAGAAATCGGTCTTTTTGACAAAAAAAACTTTTGGAAAAATGTAATGCTTGGCGGGATTCGAAGCAATCTATGCAACCTAACAACCATACAGTGCACACTGGTCCCAAATCCATTTTTTATGGCATAAAGTCGAAAAATAAACATACAGTCTTGTAATTTTGCACTTTTGCTAGACATATCATACGCAAAAAATAAAAATAAAATTAGGCCGATCGGACCACGCCCACTACCACCTCCCATATAAACTCAATATATAACCAACATAATTATCACCCTGTATTGGTACAGGGTGACCAAAAACAAAATCTTATGAAAGCTTAAAACAATGAAGAGTTGTTTATTTTGACGAAATGTGTTTTTCTAAACATTATTACAAAAGCAAATAGTATACTTTAAAATGGATTTGGGACCATAGTGCAGTGGCTGAAAGTAATAACACTAGACAATCGGTCTTTAAAAAAAAGAAAACTTTTGGAAAATTTTAATGCTTGGCGGGATGTTAAAATGCGCTTCAAATTAATGTATTTTGCGTATCATCATATCACTGTAGAACACAAAAAAGTTCTACCAACGGATTCTAGTAGAGTGTAATAATTAATTCTCAAGTGATATACTTTTAGCCACTGTATATGTGAAACTCGCACTGTGTGTGTGTGCGGAGAGTGTTTGAGGTAGCGAACGTATTTTAAACGATTAAACAGCTACAGACAGACTTGAACACGCACAAATCCAGAGAAAACAACAAGCAAACAGCAGGTGTTTAGAAGCTTGAGTACACACATACACACGCGTACGTTCGCAGGTATTCAAAAACATCGATGTGACATTTGTTTTATAAGCTGGTGTTCCCCCCCCATTACATGCATACGACATACACACACACTGGGTTAAATGAACACAAGCAATTGCAAGAAATTCGTCATAAGTCGAAATTGCTCATTTCACAGCTGAGAACTAAAACATATTCCGTTAATGGAAATGTTTCATTTGGCTTAAATCGCTTAAACCAATTTTCGTTATTTTCGGAAAAGGTGGCTTCTGATTTTTTTTATATTTTTTATATTGCCCGTACAAACTGAAAGATTCAAAATACTCATGCCAAATAAACACGTTTTTTGAGTTATGACAGTTTTCTTGCATGTGAACGAAACGTGCCAAATGAACCACACAAACATACGTATATAAATATACATACGTAGATGTCTACTACGCCGTAATGCTGTACAGCCAGCTACTAACTGATATTTTAACAACATGAGCAGTAGCAGCAACAACAACAACGATGACGACGACCATCAGTGTTGCCAGTCTAGCAACAGCAGATTGTAGATGAAATTCCAGCTGCTCGTATTGCATGAAAAATGTGCATACTCGTATGCTTACGATTAGGATTTATTTTGACGGGAAATTTTGTTCAGTGGGAAAATGAATTATCCTGTCTGACAGACACTTCTGTTTTGTTTCATTAAATTAAAATTAAAAAATATCCCAACATACCAAATGACTTGAGAATAATATTATAATAAGCTTACCAACACAAGCTTGAAAAAGAGTTGAGAATCCATTTGAAAATGCTTATAAAGGGTGATTTTTTAAGAGCTTGATAACTTTTTTTTTAAAAAAAACGCATAAAATTTGCAAAATCTCATCGGTTCTTTATTTGAAACGTTAGATTGGTCCATGACATTTACTTTTTGAAGATAATTTCATTTAAATGTTGACCGCGGCTGCGTCTTAGGTGGTCCATCCGCTTAGTCCAATTTTGGCATTTCCACGTTTTTGAGTAACAGAGACCCAATTGGTGCGAACGGCGACGAATCGAAAATTGGTGGTCATCATTAACACTGGCCGATATAGCTGCGATATTTTCTTCAGTTCGCACTCTACGTAAGCGTGTTGGTGGTTTAATGTCCAACAATGTAAATTTGGTGCGAAATTTAGTCACAATAGCCCGAATAGCCGCTTCAGTGGGTCGATTAAACTGACCATAAAATGGAAGCGCGCAATGAACTTTCTTAACAGAGCACGCATTTTGATAATAAAATTCAATAATTTGCAAGCGTTGTTCGTTTGTAAGACGATTCATGATGAAATGTCAAAGCATACTGAGCATCTTTCTCTTTGACACCATGTCTGAAATCCCACGTGATCTGTCAAATACTAATGCATGAAAATCCTAACCTCAAAAAAATCACTCTTTATAACAATTGTAGAAAAATCGAAACTGAACCCTCTTGATAATATTAAATGTGTACGCTTACTATAAGCTTATCATTGTAATTGTAGAATAAGCTCACATTAAAATTTTGTTTTTTTTTTTTTTTTGTAATTTTCGTTAATATTAATTAATTTTATTAATTCAATAAATTTTTAGTACATTTCAGTTGTAATTAAAAATTAGTTGTAAAAAAATAAAAAATAAGACAGGACAATATCCCAGTTCAAATCAATAATTTTCATGTTCATATTCACATTTTGGGCAATTGTTTCGCAGGTTAATAAGGAACGTTCGCGTGTCTTTTATGAACTTGTCCTCCGTGTTGCCCACTGATAAAGCTGTATCTATGACATGTAGAAATTTATTGTTTAATATTTTCATTTAATATTTTTAATTGAACTTACTTCTTATAGCAACACTCGATGGTACTATTTTCAGCTGGGCTGCTATTAAATCTTCATCCAATACATTAGTTTTTTGGTTTTTATTAAAAACTCGTTGTGGATTCACTATTTTTATAATATTGTTCTCAAGTTGTATTGCGGTTTTATTCCTATTTGGTATGTTGGGATGTATCGGCGTTTTTAAAGTTTACGTCGTAAAGTATGTAAAGTTTGTTTTTAGTTGCCCCTCCCCCTCTCTCTCGCACATTCGTATAGAATGGGGAACTATGATAACCTTACATTTTATGTAAAACATTACGAACATTTATGTCATCTAACTCTTCCATAAAACCCTCTAACTATTAAGAACATTTGGTCCAAGCTCAAGTCCTATAAGTGCATATAAAATATTACCAAAATATAAAAAAAGACTCAACTAACATTTTTTTCGCAAAGCGAGATTTTTGGTTATTTTAACAAAACACAACAACTTCGGTCATAAAAAAAAAACAAAAATATCGATTTGCAAAAAAATGTTAGTTGAGTCTTTTTTATATTTTGTTAACGATAGATACTTTTTATCAAACAAATTTGTATTTTCGTGTCGGTAGCCTTAGGAGACCATTTTATCTGCTTTTAACGTTTATATAACATTTAATATTTTTAATTAATTTTAGAATCTCAATACATATTTGTTTTTTTCTCAAATTTAATTTATATTTCCCAATTTCAATTTGTATTATCTCAATTTCAATTCAAATGGTGCAGAAATATCATAGTCAATTTACTTAGAACATTTCTTTCAATCTTGTAAAAATTCTTGCAATTAATTCAAAATAAGGGCGATTTTTTAGCTATTATCTTTTAGGCAACACTGGTTTAAACAGCTAACGCACATTTCGCGTTTTGTTTCACTGTCAAACATCTTCTGTTTGGTCTATAATTTAACCATGAATCGTCTTACAAACGAACAACGCTTGCAAATTATTGAATTTTATTATCAAAATGCGTGCTCGGTTAAGAAAGTTCATCGCGCGCTTCCAATTTATGGTCAGTTTAATCGACCCACTGAAGTGGCTATTCGGGCTATTGTGACTAAATTTCGCACCAAATTTACATTGTTGGACATTAAACCACCAACACGCTTACGTAGAGTGCGAACTGAAGAAAATATCGCAGCTGTATCGGCCAGTGTTAATGATGACCATCAATTATCGATTCGTCGCCGTTCGCAGCAATTGGGCCTCTGTTACTCAAAAACGTGGAAATGCCAAAATTGGACTAAGCGAATGGACCATTTGAGGCGCAGTCAATGACAACATTTGCATGAAATAATCTTCAAACATTAAATTATATGTACCGTACTATCGATTCAAATAAAGATTCCATGCTTTTTTTTTGAATTTTATGTGTTTTTTGAGAAACTTTCCTATAGCTTTTAAAAAATCACTTTACATATGTGTGGGAAAGAAAAATTGCATTTAGGAAATTTGAACAAAAAAATGGGTTTATTTCTTAAATGAAGTTAATTTAAATGAAGTTTCTTAATTTACATAATTATAAAATTGCATTTTAATGTGTTTAGTAATCTAAAAAGTAATTCTCGATCGTTTTTCGCGACTTATTTCTTAAGTACTCCAGATATAAACAATAACTGCGAAGACGCCTCTTTATATGAGTTTTGCATACTCTGAACCAAAAATCAAAAGTATTTTGGAACATCTCAGTTTTAGTTCAATTGAGCTTGTTTTAAGTTCGCTTTTCCTAATATAATAATAAATAAATAAAAAGTTTCTCAGTTTGAATCAAAATTCAGTAAATGGTTCATCAGTTTGAGAATGTCGAGGGCTTATATTCATAAGTGGCTATGAACCACTTTCCCGAAAATGAGCTTTTGATGCCAAATTATTCTCAGATTTGGATGTCATCTCTCATATAAATTTGGAAAGCAAATTTTTTTCCTAAAGCCACTTTTTCAAATTTTTCTGATTTGGCTATAAACTCACACGATATTTTGTGACTGCAAAAGTGGCAATGAACATAAAAATAATAGAAATAAAATAGTTAAAAAATGGAGCAAACTAAACTATTTTGTTTAAAGCATTTTTCAGCATTTTTATAAATTTTAGGGTATATCGTATCATCATTCCGCCTTTAATAACATTTTGCTTGCCAAGTTATTAGGCTAAAATAGGATAAATGGTGGCTGAAAAGTAGGGTTTGGGTCCGGGAATTCCCGAATCGTTTTTCCCGGGAATTCCCGGAAAAATTTGGACGGGAATTCCCGGGACAAAATTTTCAATTTCCCGGGAATACGGGAAATATTAAAAAAATAATTTATTTATTATGTTGATCAATAATTTAATGTTACTATATAAATTGATGTATTTAAAATTCATATATGTATTTACATTACTGAAAATAATAAGTATTTGTTGAGTATTTGTTTATAACTTTTAAATTCAACTTAACTTTTTAAATTCGTTAAATAGCCATTTTATGCGAAACCCAGCTAGGGGAATAAAAACTTTCTGTGAGGCTATTTGCAGGATCTTTATTGTGAAATAAAAATATCATGCCGACAATACTATGCCTTACATAATGTAAATTTTCTTGTTTTCCTAGAAGAATCGAGGTGAATATCTTCTTCAAGAACAATTTACTTTAGCCAGAAAGAAATGGTCTAAAAATAGGAATACAATAAAAATTGTTCGCCTGGAAACTTTCAAGAGAAATCTAATAGGAATATAAATATATGCTACGATGTATTTAAATAGCCCTTTGTAAGAATTAATGACTGGACTATTTCAATATATTTATTTTTTATGAATTTATTAAATTAATATTAAATTAATATTAAATTTTTTATGTTTCTATTGTTTTTACAGTTTAGAATATTCGCCCCTGTTTCTATAAAATATTTTTGTCTCCAGACGAATGAATATTCTAAATTAAATGCGTCATAACATTCTCCGTCATATGAGTTATTTGTTTCCTTAATCGTTTTCAATATTGAATCTAGTGTAGGTGTCAGTCACTTCTACCTGCGATATAAATGTCCAATTCGGACGATTAGTCTACAACTTTTCAAGTTTATAATGAGAAAATGTAATTTATAATCGGAATATGTAAGTTCACGATGAGATGTAAATTCATAACAGGAAATGTAAATTCATATTGAGAAATATAATATTCATATATATTTTTTCTGATTATGAATATGAATTTTCTGATTACAAACTTGTATATTTCATTATGAATTGGTATGTTCCTATTATGAATTAATTGTTCTCAATGAATTATGATTTATATATCTCATTATGAATTAACAGGTTCCTGTTATAAATTTACATTACCCATTATGAATTTATATGTCCCTAATATGAATTTACATTTCTCAATATAAATTTGTATGTTCCGAATATAATCTTGAAAAGGTGTAGGGTAAAATATTTGTAAAATGAAAAAAAATTGTAAAATATTTTGACAATAACATTCCTTTTTAATTTGTAATATGACAGTATTGAAAAAAACACACCAGTTATTAAATGTTGATATTTTAAACCATATTGAACATACCTATAAATAAATTACTTTTTCCCGGGAATTCCCGGGATTCCCGGGAATGAAATTTTTCATTCCCGTTTTCCCGGGAAATGAAAAAAGTCCGGGAAACCCCAAACCCTACTGAAAAGTCAAAAATTGTGAAATGTATATTTCGATAAATCCGAGTAACTTTTTATTATATTGAGAATACCAAAACATTTCTTTGGCATCTGATTGCTGACTTCATGAGGAATATTTGTGTCAGAAATTTTGAATGTTAAAATAAGCAACCGCGAATTTTGGATTTTCCAACAATTGCAGCGATTTTCGCTACTGGCTACATATATGTTAAAAGCAACATTGATTCTTAATACACAAACAAAAATTCGTCGTTCGTATCCGTTGGCTAGATTGCGAGAAAATTATAAAACAAAAATGTCATGTGTGAAAATCATTTTAGCCATATTTACCGCGAAAATGAAATTTTTCCGAAAATATCCAATTTGTATTTTTTTTGTTTACCGCAATATCCACTTTTTTAAAAAAAATTTGGAAAAAGAGATGAAAATGGTACCAATCTGACGGATGAAGCTGGAATCTTTAAATTCGCTGTAAACATTTCAGAAAATGCGTTTTCTACACAACATTGTCAACATTTCATTAAAAAACGTTATCGGGTTTACAATAAGTCATATTTATATATTTGAGCATTAATGGCTAGCTATGTGCTTATTTCAAAATTCATAGCGCTCAATTTTAAACGTGCAAAAGTGGCTATGAACCATAAAACCGCGAATAATAGGAAATTTCGAAAACTTTTTAATCGTAGCAATTAGTAATCCTCTTTAGATTAAACTGTAGAAGAATGATTCATAATTACTCTTAAAATTAAATCAGTTTTTTCGCTCTCCTGAAAAGTTGTTCATAGCCACTTATGAATATTAGAGTGGCTTCAAAATAAAAGTTGTGTTCCCGACAAAATTGAAAGATTGGTTTGTTTTATGTGTTCTCCCAAAATATTTCGTTTTTATCATTGTCCGTTCGTGAGCTGGGCGCGTTCAAAATAACATTTATAAATCAGGTTCTTCTTGAATAAAATTCACGGTGAGAATGGTATTTAGAAAAAAAAAACTGCTAGAAATTAAAATCTGGTCCGAGACTAAACCATAACAAAAACTTGCATTTTAAACCAGAATAGAGGGTAGAGTTTTAACATTTTTGTACATTTTTTGTTGCATTTTTTATAAAAAACACAATAAAATCCTTATTTTTAGTTCGATTTGTGTTTTTGTTGGATCGTTGAAGACGTATTGATCACCAATTGCAATTTTTAGAACTTCCTAACCCATTTAGGGCCGAAAATTTTTTTCTCAGTGGGTTAAATGTTATGTAAAAACTGAAATACGGGGTTATTTGCATCGTAAACACATCCTAGTCTTACAAAAAGCCAATTTTTGAAAAAACGTCTGAAATTCAATGGATAAATTGGAGGAAAACTTCACATAAGATGTTACAATAAAACTGTGCGACATGATTTCCTTCCAAGAACGAGATTACATAGAAGTGAAACTATAGATCACTAATAGGAAAACTCGTACCCAGTTTTTTATTTCGTGGTCGTTTGACTTTTTTACAGGACTTTTAATTTCCAAAGGTAAATGATTCACTAATTTAGTTTCGTACTTTTGAGTGTCATACAATGGCGATATGGGTATCAAATGAAAGAGAAGAAAATCTGCTAAATATACTTTAAATTTCATGCGTCTATCTATGTTAATTTAACATTAAAAACCATTTCAATTTTCCCGCTTTAAAAAGTTTATGTATATTATTCATGTTTTAATTTTTAAGAGGGAAAATTTGAAATTACCAAAAATTAACTTTATACAAGACTAGAATATGTTTGCGATGCAAATATCCCCATATTTCAGTTTTTACTTCACATTTAACCCACTGATTATTAACAGTATGAAAAAAAATTGCGGCCCTAATGGGTTAGAAAATTCTAAAAATTGCAATTGGTTATCAAAACCTCTCCAACGAGCCCCTAAAAACATAAATCGAACTAAAAATATTGAAGTTGTTGCGGTTTTTATAAAAATTGCAACAAAAATTGCCAAAAATGTTAAAATTTTACCCTCTATTCTGGGTTAAAATGCAAGTTTTTGATATGGTTTGATAAGGCTCAGGTAGGATTTTAATTTCTAGCGGGCTTTTTCTCAATACAATTCTCATCGTGAATTCTTTTCAAGAAAAACCTGATTTATGGAGATTATTTTGAACGCGTCCAGCTCACGAACGGACAATGATAAAAGCGAAATATTTTGGGAGAACACATAAAACAAACCAATCTTTCATTTTAGTGGGGAACATCAACAACATTTTTTCCTTCCTCACAAAAGAAGCCACTCTAATGAATATAAGCCCTCGATGTATTAACTTGGATTCAGAAAAATATTCTCAAACTTAAAAAAGAGATTACGTAGTTTACGAAAACTTTACTTGGTCTGAGGGAAAATTTTCAAAAGTTTTCCACAGTTAGAGCAAACATGAGGTTCAAATTTTCCAGCTACACATACATACAGTGAGAGAAAAAGTCAGCATACGACCCCAATTTGGTTCCCGGACGTATTGATAAGCATTATGACGAAAAGTAATGATGCAAAACTGATGTTATTTTTATTAAATATAAATATAAAATATATAAAATATTATATTAATATATAATATAAAAATTCCGTATTTCACAGCTATCTTATAAAAATATTCACGAAAATCAATAAATTGATTGAAGCATAACCTACATGTCATGCTTCATTTTGTCGATTTCTACTTTTGTAGTATATTTTTTGTAGAAATGGATCAACGAAAAGCCATTTGTTCAAGAACAAATATTTTGGTGAAATATCGAATCTCTCGTTCAACAGTTCAAACTGTATTTAAAAATTTTGGCACGAAAGTAAAGAAAAGACACGAAAAAAAATATACATTCGTCAAAAGACTTAAATTTAATTTAATTAAGAAACAGCAAATATATTAATTTTTTTCTTTCCCTATTCGCATGTTATAAATAGTCGCCCTTGTCCGACTTTATTCTGTTTTTAGTATAGGGCCTTCGGATATTTTAATAGCCGAAATTTGCAGCTACATCGAACGGAAATTTGTTGGTGTTTTGATCGGATTTTAAAAGAACAGCTGTTTGATTAGGCAGTTATTAGCTTGCAGTAGTCATTTACATACAATTTCGTTTTTAATAAAATAAAAACTCCAAACTGGATTTTTACAGGATCCGATAGAAAACGTGGATTTTGTTAATGTCAGCGAATTCCAGAATAAAGGTATTTTAGTGGACATCCATGTCTATACAGACAAGCCCGCTTCAATTGACGCATTGGAAGACAACATTGAAGTATTTATTCGTGAGATACCGGCCGAAATGTTGGAAAGAGTATGCCAAAATTGAACTAAGCGGATGGACCATTTGAGGCGTAGTCAAGGTCAACATTTGCATGGAATAATCTTCAAACATTAAATTATATGGACCGTACTATCGATTCAAATAAAGATTTCATGCATTTTTTCTGAATTTTATGTGTTTTTTTGAAAAACTTTCCTATAGCTTTTAAAAAATCACCCTTTATTTCCTCGATGTAGCATAATTCAATGATCTGCTTCTGGCAACACTGGTTAGCATACCGGTGTCTAGTCTAATGAATGTACCCTGTCATATGTTTATTATACGCCACGGTTAGCAAAAACTCTGCTAATAAATAAGCGGAGCAGTATCTAAATGCTAAATGCGAGCGAGTATCTAAATACATAATCTAACTAACTAACTAGCGAAGTGTTTATGGAGCTTTCATGCTTGTCTGCTGTCTGTTCGCTACCAGCTAGCTAGACAAGTTAAGTAAGTCTGTCTGTCGTCGCCGTCGTCGTCTGGCTGTTTAGTAGACAGAGTTTGTATAATCAAACACACGCACACACACATGCTTACATCCCCAAACACACGACGACCATCCATTCCAGTATGAGTAATGCTGCTCGTATGAATGAGTACCTACTCACTTGTTTCATATGTTGGCATATACAAATGAGAGCGCGTGTTATTTCACATCAACAGATTCGTTCGTTAGTTCGTTCGGGGGGTACACGGGCACGCACGCACACCTTCGCAAACTCACTCACGCACCCACACATCAAAGCAGCCATACACTATATAGTGTACTTAGATATATTGTTAATTCACGACTAGATGGTCATAACTGAGGAAATGTATTTTTTAAAAAATTCTCAAATTGAGATTTTCTAATGGAAGCAATTTCAGACTGAAAATAATGAGAAAACGGTAGTACGCAGTTTGGACTAAACGATAGATCTACTCTGCAGTACAGAACTCAAACCTGCTAACTTTTGAGTTAAGACCATCTCGTCAGAAATGAGCGATATGTGGGTAGTATTGTCTAGACACAAGACTTAACTCCCTCCAACAACCTGTAGCAATAGTGGACTGAAGTGGGATGTAGTAGGTATACGTTACTTATGCACATCCAGACAAATATATGCACATTGTGGCAGAGCCTTGTTAAATAAGAATGCAACCGTATTTATATCCTAATTTACTTAAACCAATTTAACTATGATTTCCTTAAGAACAGGAAAATTAATGAAGTGTGTGTAAATTAGCATCATTTGATGATAATCGCACAGTGGTTTCTTATCTGATTTTTATTAATTCTCTAACTTTTGAATGGAAAATTCTTGTATTGAAAAATTGATAGTTTTGTAGTGGACCCACCGTGGAGGTTCGTTGGCTAAAATGATTCATAATGTGGACCTATAAGAGGAAAGAAAAAATAATGCTAATTAAATAATGTTGTGGCCTTAAAAACGTTTAAGGGGGTGTTTATACCCTTCACTAGGGTATTATGCCTTCGTGCATTTGTTTGTAACTCCCAAAAGGAAACGAGATATTATACAGATCGGTTTAGAATCACTTTACGTACAAAGTACAGGTCGCAATTATTGTCCGATCCTAACAAAAATTGACACAAGTAAATTTTGCGGGCCAAGGACGAACACTGTTTAATTTGAAGTAAATCCGTTCAGATTTAGGTATAACCCCCATACAAATATCGCTACCGAATTGACATTTTCCGCTCTAGAAATCACATATTCTACTCGATTTGCTTTAAATTTTCTCACAGTACCTTGTGAGTGAGTCAGATCGGTTGAGATTTAGATTAGAGATGGGCGCGACTCACGTGAAGTGCGTGAATCACACGTGATCGTGAGAAAAATTTATTTTACTCACGTGAGGAACAAAAAAAAAATATTCGTGCGTGAATGTGCGTGAGTTTAATTTCAATTTAATTTAAGCAAGCAAGCTGCGCCAACACTAGGCTCTGCATTTATATGGGAAACCCCCTTAGTGTTAGTTCAATTAAAAAAAAACACATATAGGAGTTATGTATATGGGCATATGCTTTGTTTTCTACTTGAATTTTAAGTCTATGTCAGATTTTTAACTTATTTTCCGTTAAACTACATGATGCATCACAATGTAATTTTGTATACTATTTTAAAAATATGAATTTAAGACAAATATCGCAAACGTAGAGTGATTTAAATAATATAATTTTCGGATTTGCGTGGCGTTACTCATTTCGATATAGAATGTATATATTATCTTCTGATTCACGCGTGATCGTGAGCAAAATTTATTTTATTTATTCACGTACGCTCACGTGAGTAACAAAAAATCTTCGTGCGTTATTCAAATTTTTTCCTTCGTGAGCGTGCGTGAAGGTGAGTCAATAATCACTCACGCGCACATCTCTAATTTAGATACGGCTCCCATACAAATTTCGTCCTCGATTTGACTTATTCGCTCTAGAGACCACATCTACATTAGGGTCGCGGTCCATACAATAATTAATAATAATTTCCAATCACCCCACGAAAATAAAGTTTGGATTGTTTAATTATGATTTGAAAAATATTTCATTCCTAGATAAAATAATAGACACTTGAAAGCACTTATTGGCAACTGAAAACTTCTTCGTATTTGGTGTTAGTATTTTATAAAAAATAAATAACGGCAGTCAAAACCTTTCGAATTGCAGCCTAAATGATGAACATCGGAAGGAAATTAACGCCGCAGCGTTGAGTTTTTTAAAAACAGTTTGAAAATGTTGGCTCTGAAAATCCATCTCCTGTATTAAATTATTTCACAAAAATTGAGTCAGTGACGTCATTTTTCGTCCAATATTCATCATTTAGGCATCATTCGAAAGGTGTTGATTCCTTCTATTGAGTTATTCTAAAACAAGAATACATATTTTTGTTTAAAGTGCTTCCAAGGGTCTATTAATTCAGAAAAAACAAGCATAACAACAACAAACAAGTAAGAAAACGTCAGTTGGCTAGACTTATATATACCCTCACTCTCAGAGAACATATGTATGGAAGGACTTAAATTTTGCTTAGCGCCGGAGTATGTTTGTGGGATGTACTAGAAGTTTGTGCCAATTGGACTCAGTTTGTTAATAATTGTAAGAACATGATCAAATATAAAGTCATAATGGATTTCAAACACCGATAAAGGGAGGTACAAGAAGGGGCGTGGCTAAAGCGTAAATATTTTTTATATTTAAAGTGATTATAAAAACATTTTCAAATATCAAATTGCAAATGATTTTAGATACCCGTATGGATGTTATATCGGTTTTATTGTGACCAAAGTTTATGCCACTTTGTGTGGGAGGTACCAGAAAGGGCGTGGCAATATCGCTGTAACCACTATAAAAGCATTGTCAAATATCAAATTTCACAATATTCCGATCATCCGTATAGAAGTTATAGCAGCTTTAAATTTACGTACTTTAGGGTGATTTGTGTGGGTGGTACTGAAAGGGGCGTGGCAAAACTCGCTATATTTATCACTCTTAAAGTGATTATAAAAACATTATCAAATACCAAAATAGAGCTGATTCCGAAGATCCCCGTGGAAGTTACATTAGTTTTAATTTGGTGCAAAGTGTACACCAGCCAGCCCGACATACGGACGAACATGGCTCAAACATCTTAACATGCTGTGAAACGGATTTGGACCAAACGTACTTAGGGTCTTAAGACACTCCTTCAATGCGTTACACTTTTTTCTGTCCCAAATGATATATACCCTACTACTCTGTGGAGTGAGGGTATAAAAATGGCACGGGATAAACATGAATTCTAGAGGTGTTTTCATGAACGTTTAGCTCACAAATGGCTTGACGAAATATTTTGCAGATCATCGGTAAAAATTCCAATCTTCATTTCTGGGGGGTGACCGCTGCAATATATTTTCGTGTCCCATCTTAATATACATTAACCATACAATAATCATTCCCCATATCACTTTTTCCGCCGAATTCAAATGTAATGGGTAGAAAGTGGAGGGTATCATATAGTCGACGCCGCCCGTCTTTAGCCTTATCTTAGAAGTGCATAATATATTGGAGTAACAATTTCGCATTAGTCTTTGGGCTAGTTCACTTAAAATTTTATAAGCTATCATGACCACTATCACATCGCTACATAATTGTAATTTATCCCTATATCCACTAGGAAACCAAAAGTTTCCAAATCATCTAGAAAACACCTCCACTCAATGCATGTTAAATTTCATCATATATCTATATCAATATAGATATATTTTTCCGTTCAAAAGATACAGAATTATTTACAAAAACTGATTTGGAACCACTGTGTATCGTTACCTTAATTCCAAAAGGGCGTAACAGACATTTTTTCGATGGAGTACGCCTCAATATGTCAGACGTTTTAGAATTTAGATGACGATATGTAGTTTGTAAATGGTTGGAAATCGGTTTATTTTAGATATAAGTCTGCAACCTTTGTTCAGTTTGACGCAGCTTCAAGAAATTTCACACATGTATACACGAGCTGTATTTAAGTTTAACTTCAATACATTTCTTTGGCAATAGGATTTGAGTCACTCGGTCCGAAGTTCATCATCTCGGTCCTTTGATTGCTGTTGATGTTCAAACAATTAAGAGTTTTCATCATATTTAAATAATATTGCACTTGTTTAAAAGTGTTACCTACAAAAAACCTCTCTAGGTAAAGAACGTCAAACCCCAAAAACGTTGCAAAGCACAACATGAAAGCTTGCTTTATCATCTAGGTATGTATGTAAATTGTTGTTGTTCGCGTTGCCTTTTACAAAACGATGGAGCCAACGACAATATCCTCTTACCATTTAGGGCGAGGGTGTTCGATCACACATGGAATGACTCACATCCATGCGTACGTATATGTACGCTTGTAAGCAGGTACTCGTAGCTCAGTTCGTATCATACACACTCGTACGTACCGTCGTATATTTGCCAAATACACGCGATTGATAAGATTATAATGGAAAAATGCTGAAACGTAACAAACATACTCTTTCTTTCCACACAATGCGAGTACGACATGTGTGGAAGTGTGTGTGTGCACTTCACTTCGGTACTTCGATTCACGTTCCATGCATTCAGGTCTTCTTCTTCTGCTGCTGCCCACATTTAAAATACGAGGCTGCCTGGTTACGCTGTTGTTATTGCTGTAGTTGCTTTCGATTTGTGTACTACTTGTACCAGAGATACTGCGAGTGTGGTATGGATGTGATGTGCTATGGTCTGTTTGTCCGTCTGTACGTTGTACGGTGCGCGATGATGGCATACACACAGGCAAACACACACACACATACCCACTCATTCACCACGTGAGCGTGTGTTAATTTTTACTTGGCTGAGAGTGAGAACAATTTGTGAAATGCGGGATCTAAAAAGAGCGCATACAAGTTTAGTAACCTTTTTTCAGTTTCATTCAGTCAGTCGTCAGTCGCTTTGTTGTTGTGTTCTTTTTATATCAGTCCCACACACACACAATCAAACGCGCTCGCAGACACGAACGGCATTCCATACTCGATACATTCATTATAGCCGAGGTGCTTTATGGCACTCTGCTCACTCCTCATTACTCACTGTGAGTATGCGACGACTAAGCATTGACTGTTGTTTGCACACGAACACTCAAACACGCACACATGCACAACTTTCGATGAGCATAAGAGCACGACTTTGTGCCATAGTTAAGATGTGTTGTACAGAACAGATCCGTGTGCGTGTTTCGTGTAGATATGTATGCATGTGCATATATCCATTCATACATATGAATGTATGTACTTGCATGGGTACGACCGCGCACACACACATACACACACGAGTACTGCGTCATTTATTGATAACTTGGAGAAAATACATTTTGTATGACTTGTTTTCTGTGCTTTTCTGCTTGTTTTGCATTTTTTAAATGGCAAATGCTATTCGGTTGCACTTTGGATAGCCGGTATGATGATTTTGCAAATGTGATGTCCAAAAGCCACATTAACATAGAGATGTTGAACGTCCTTAGCACGAGTACCTTTCAAGCCAGTTTACACTGTGCAACAAGTAGATAGATGTAAGTTCAACTATGTACTTCTATCGCGGGTCATTACTGAGATTATATGGACGTATAGGTATAGAAAATGGGTCATATTAGCCTATGATTAGGAAACATACAAAAATCCTTCCCGTTTTCAGTTTTTTACCGAATTGAATTGTATTCGGATAGAAAATGGAGTGTATTATGTAGTAGGCCCACCCGACTTTAGCCTTTCCTTACTTGTTATTTTGATTTGATTTATTTATCTCAACTTGTAATTCAAAGCCATCGGGCCAATTTAAAACAAATTACAAAATGCATATATAATACTTTTTTAACATGGCTAAAAAAACTACTCAACAGATTTATGTTTGACATTTGGAAAATGGGACGCTATACGCTCGAACAAAATTGGGAAATAATAAAAACTTAATTCCAAAGTAGTGAGTCTCTTTAAAGAAAACTGTTAGAAATTTTCGTGGAAAATTTTCGAAAAGAGATCGGCCTCCAGCTCAGCCTTCAAGAAGCTTATTTTCATCTCGGTGGCTATGTCAATAAATAAAATTGCAGTATATGGGGTTAAGAGAACCCACACGTGACTATTAGGAAGCCAATACATCCACAACGATTCACTGTTTGGTGGGAGATTTTCAGTTGTACTGAAAAATTGGGTTGATCGGATGAGGTAATCACATGAATGATATTGTGCTATATTATCAAATGACAAAGTTTAACCTTTCCAATAAAACCAGAAATTTGAAAAAATAAACAGTATTTTTTATAGCTGATTGATTCTAATAATTTTAAATGGTCCACCCCATATTTTCAGACTGTCCGATGAATACTTGAGGAGGTTGCAAACTCACTCAAAACAAGACAACATAGGGCCGAAAAAAACTTTTTAGAAACTAGGAAATGTAGTTCTTCATTCAATAAACTTTTATCATACAATTTCTCTACGTTAAGATATATTTCATAATGAGACTAGTCAGTTCTTTATATTTTAGTACTATTTTTAAAGCATTTTTTATATAATCCGCTTTACTTCCACATTTGAAAGGGCTCGCTGGAAATGTACTTATCTATAACACAGATTTTTGTAAAAACCTTTTTTAATTGCTGGTCCATAGCGGACTGTTGTTTGCACACGCACAATCACAATCCCACAATTTATAGAAAATTTTAGGCAATTTTCTGACAAATTTTGCAGAAATTCATCCTTGTTCCACCATGACATGAAAAATGTACTATATTATTTTTAATTCATCAAGAGCTTTCCGGTGATACCTAAGGTTTTATAATCCAATGATACATTCGAAAAATAATTCAAATTAAAGCAAGTAACAGTTTCTGCAAGTAACATACAAAGAGCAAGATTTTTTGTCTTTTACATTGAAAGACTCCATTCATTACATTGAATCTTAATTTTCGCAACATATTTTCATCTATGAAAAAAATGAAGGCAGCTAAATTAACAGTAATTAATTTGTTGTTTGTATGATCGACTGTTATTGTTTTAACATAGAAACATGTTTGAGGAACAATCGGCCCAATTACGGCTGTCGCTTCGATAGTCGATTTCGACGCTGTGTGCTTGTCGCCTCGCTTCTAAAATGGTATTACGGTGAGGTATAGGAGCGACATCGACAGTTTAAAAAATAAGTTGGCAACACTCTTTTGTTACTGTCTTATAAATGACAGAAATTTGTTTTTATTTTGAAGTCCGCGCAAAACAAACGAACGTCTTTTTTAGAAAACATAAAAATTTTGTTAAATTTACGATGAACAACGCGATAAGTGCACTATTACTACTTAGTTAGTAGGGATAGCATAAGGGACAATTTATTTTAAAAAAATTTTATTCAATAAAAAAAAAACAAAAATAAAAATATCACTTCAGGTTTAAAAATAATTAATAAAACAAAAAATAATAAAAAAGTAATTAATAAACAAACGTTGAGATCTGCTCGTTCCACTCAGTCTTTAAAAGGGCTACACTATTAATTTATTGGTTGTTTAACGCCGCCAGCTGTATTTCTATTACTTCGAGCTTCCTTTTTTAATTTGGCGCTCAAGCTCTCTGTCCGCTTCATCCTTCTTGTATTGTTCCTTGAACATTTTATGTCCCTCTTCTTCAATCTGGAAGCGCTTGCGCTGGAACCGTACGCTTTCTTTTAAATTATTGTTAATGTCCGTCATGATTTTTCGGCTCTCTTCGTTGTGTTCATGTTGAAGCTTATATTGTTCCTTCAACAATTCAACAGTTGCGTCTTTTCTGGAGGGCTTTTTACCAGTGATTATCCTAGATGGTCCAGGAGCTTTGTATATGTTCGTTTTCGTCGTCAGCTGGTTCTACCTGCTCGATTCCATATACAAATTCAACTGTGTCAATGTCAATGTTCTCCACTTCTTCGATCCCAAGTGTATGACCCGGTGGGTTAAGCAACTTTTGGAACTGCACCAAATTTGCAACGGACTCTTCCAACGGCGACAAAGTCATTTGTTTAAAAATTCCTCCCCCAGTGCTATTGGCTTCGCACTTATTGTGCACGATTTTCTTTTTTATTTTGATTTTAAATCCTTCCAAACCTATGAGGATTTTATAAAATTTTATAAAAAAAGATTATAAAAACTTATAAAACAAACTTATAAACCTCTTTGCCAGCCATCGGTGTCTCTTACCGGAGGCCCGCTTGCATTTAATTTTGTTGCAATGGCCTCCCAATCCGATTTGAAATTAGCCGGAACGTGGCTTTTGGAAAACCCTTTTGCCAAACTTGGATTTTTTTCCAGTTCGGCAACTAAAATTTCGAATTGTTTCGTGCTCGTTATTTTCATTTTATACATCTTCTAAGTACACAAGCGGGAAGTACAAAAATACAAATATGTGTAAAAAATCAACGTCGCCTCAAAAATACACGGCGACAGATATTCTCAAACATCGACTCGACTTCGACTGTTGTATCGACAACGATAATCGCAATCTTTCGTCGCTATCGACAAAAAGCGACAACCATAATACAAATGTTGTCGCCTCGCTTCAATATTGCGACGACGGCGACAACCGTAATTGGGCCGATTAGCATTCGCTGTAGTCCATCTATGGTTATCGCTGTTAGTAACAGACTTTGTATCTATCCAACAACAACTCTCGAAGACTACTGAATTTAATATGGACAATGTAAGTTTGTTTCTTAAGACTGTAATATGAAACTCCCTGTAGATGAGAATCTATTTCAGTACCCATCTTTTGGAAATTGCGACACTAAGCAACACACTAAAGATTAGGTTTCGTTAAAAAAGCCGGAGACATCTTGTATGAAAACCGTGCAGTAACTGAATAATTATTTTTGGGTCGATCGAACTCTTGCAATTAAATCAAGGGTTCCCAAATTTCGAAAGGTTAATGTATACGCCTGACCGAAATTTTTACGAAAAAATATACTTTTTTGTGGTTATGTAAAGTCGTTCTAGCTACACGAAGGTAAAATATATAGCGGAAATATGTTGGGGGTATTCATAAATCAAAACATGCTTCATTTTAGGTGCGGGAAACCGCAACTTTTTCCTCCATACAAACATTTGTCATATGCCAAACAAAAATGTAATTATAATTATAATAATTAAAATTAAATTTTCACTTTAATTTTCAAAGCAAATTACTTATTTTAAATATAAGCCTTTTAAATTAATCCATAATTGATTTAATTTAAATTTATGATAGTGAAACATTTTAACTATGTATTGAGGCGGAAGTAACCGATCAAGCCTAATAAAGGCCAAGGCAACTATTTAGGACACAAATGTTTTCACCACGGTGTGTCAATCTGTTCAGAAGTGTCGCTACAGTGGAAAAAGTGAAAGTGAAAGAAAAAATCGGAAAAATTATTTTTTACATGGGTATGTTATGCTGGCTTATATTTAGACAGCGGATTTATATGCAAAATCATATTTTGAACGAATGGTTATAATTGAATGCCGACTTCACCCAATTAATTTTCATGATGAAACAATTCAAAAACCGTTGTAACCAATTTTATATTAACATATTTTGCGTAGCCATATCCAAATTTTTTACAAATATGGATTAAAAATGGGATTTGCATAAAAATCCGCTGTCTACTTATATTGTATGAGAAAAAATGAATGTGAATGTTTCAACTAAAATTTATTTTTTTTTTTGTTTTATGCAGCTTCCCAAAATATTCAGTTTCAAAATAATATTTAAAATATTTCCAACATATCCAATATAATTTTTTTCTAGATATAAGTGCTATGTTTGAAAATATTTAGAATAATTTCGTGCGTGATTTTATTATACCTTCATCCTACAGGGTAGAGTAAGACGTCTAGATAATTGTCGGTAACCTAGGTGTTTCTACCTAAATCTAGATCTAGATCTGGTCCTTCATCGTGTTTTTAAAATTTAAAAAATAGTAGTCGGCATTTTAGAATTCCAACGTAAATAAATCTGTGGTCACAACCCTTAACAGCCTAACTCGAGTTAGGACACAATTGAGTTATTAGCACCATCGTATTCAGCGTATCTAAATTTATTTGCTCTAAATTTTTCATGTTTGTATCTCTTCTAGGAAGGCAATTAATCCTAAAAAACCTAATAGCTTAAGTTATTTTTCTAAATTACTGTTTTGGCATAACTGCCTAAGTCAATTTAGGATTACAACAAATATAAACATTATTTTTTCATCATTGCCTAAATCAACTTAAGTCGTTAATCCAAAAAAACAAAGAAACAATTTTATTTTCCTAACTTGAGTTAAGCTCTTATTCGAAAAATGTTGACATAGAATAATAATTTATGTCAATTTAGGCGCACTTAAAGTTTTTTATTTAATCTGGAATAATAGCCTAACTCAACTTGAACTTTTTGACTTTCTTTCGTTCAACAATTCATAAGAGCCTAAGTGTCTTTTTCGATAATATCTTTTGACTGCGAGAATAAACAACTATTTTTTGTTAACAACTAAGTAAAGAAATTCGTTACCTTGGAATCTGTAGCAAAGTTTTCCAAAAAACACCTTCTCCTGATTTTCAGTGAAGATTCAAAACTTTAAACTCCTGTACTGAAAATATTGAAAAACAGACTTAGGCTGTTATGGGTTGTGACCACAGAAATAAGAATAACAATTGTTAAATATTTATATAAAATGAAGTTTGTGGTGCAAATATAGTCAGCTCCCTTTATCTAATGATTCAACGGGGTGAGATGAGTATGTAGTAGTATGCCGACTACTGGCAAATACCAAGAATTCTACAAAATATATTAATTAATCAAATTAATTATTTTTTTTTGTTTAAACTGTTCATTAAATCTAAAACAATACCCACCATTGAAGTAAAATATATAGTTCTTACCCCAATAGCATATTCAAATTCGTAAGGACATCAGTTACAAAACAAAAAAGTTAAAGTGCCGACTATTAGAACACTTACCCTATGATAGTTGGTTCAAAATGCTATGCTATGTAAAATGAAAGACTTTATATTTTTATATACGAAATTTTGATACTGATTTAACCGACTGAAACTTTCGTACATGTTGACAATCGCTGCATTTTTAAAAATACTTAAAATACGAGTATTGTTTGTATTTATGATGTATTTATTAACGAGATTGTCGAAAAGTCATACCATTAAAACAAACTATTTTTTAATTTGCAATTTGCTGCTGTGATTTATACAACTGATATGATTTCAACTCAACCCCTCCTAATGTACAATACATATTTACATAGAAAGTAATGATTGTTGTGATTTATAGT
Organism: Polietes domitor; assembly: GCA_947397865.1. Classification (NCBI taxonomy): domain Eukaryota; kingdom Metazoa; phylum Arthropoda; class Insecta; order Diptera; family Muscidae; genus Polietes; species Polietes domitor. The sequence goes on along the minus strand of OX377621.1, from coordinate 6,043,642 downwards.
GTCATTCAATTCTTCTAAATAATAACAACACAGCCGGCCAACCAACCAACACTCGATATAATAACGATGCTTCAAATGATCATCATTAAAAGTGTTTTGCTGTTGTTTTGTAGCCATTCACGACAGTTATTGTTATCGCTGTTTCGTTTCGTTGTTTTGTTGTTGTTGTCGTCACAACTGAATTTTGTTTAAAACTCCAAAAAGAACATCACGAAAAGGTGCACAAAACAAAGAGGCAGAACAAAAACAGGTGCATTCGAAACAAGAGAATATGTAGTTTGTTCTCCCGCAATTACTGTTCAATACAGAGCTCCATCCATACATACATACATTCATACATATGAATGCAGATGCATGCATACAAACACACGTACATGTGTGCTTATGTATATGGATGTAATAAATAAATATCACACGAAGTCGAACATCATCACCACCATAGACATCGTCAAGCACTACAACACCAACAACACCTCCCATAGGTACAAATGAAATTTAAGTTTTGTAGTGCACTGTGCTCAAACAGAAACGAAACTAAAACAGCGGAAAGGAGAGAGTGTTTTTGGTTGTCACCAGCCAGCCACCAGCTCAGCGCGCAGTGAACGAAGTGCAAAAAGCACACACGAATGCGAAACAATAACAAAAGCTAACGTGAAGGAGAAGGCAAAATAAAAATAAGCAGGCACTCTACTAGTCGCATGTACAATTGTAGACATACCTACATACATACTGTACGGTAGATATGTACATTAGGGTGGGTCAAACAAATTGTAGGACAATTTTAATCAATTTGGTTTATTTGTGTAAAATCTTTGTTTGTAACACTCCATGTATTCTTGTAATCAAGGTACAGCCACAATTTATATCTCATTCCAATTAAACTTTGAATTTGAATATCGATTCATATTCGGATATAGCCCTAATACAAATCTTCTTCCCGATTTTTTTGGTCTAGAAACCACATACTTTACTTAAGGTTGTTAATATTTGGCAGATCACGTTAAATTTCCCCTAGAAACATATATGTTCACATAGGTCCATGTTTTGAAATAGACCCCATATAAATGTTCTTCCCGAATTTAATTTTTTTGCTTTAGAAATCATATACTTTAACCGATTTTACTTTATTACATACTTTTGATAATATTTCAAAAAAATATTGACAACAATAGGTCATTTCGTTTTCCAGATGTAGATTAGTGTCGTAACAGAATTTCCGTCAAAATGTCACGCCCGTTACAATTTAAATGTCCTATATTTCCAATATTTATGAATAGATGTCGGTAACGTATACTTTAGAAGAAAGTGTATTAAGTGAATTAAGACATGTAATGTAAGAACATTGCCGAATTCAAGAAAATAAGTAGAACCTCAAGATTTTCTTCAAAGCTTCCGTGACGCTCTTTTTTGTTGTATATCTCCAATATTTAAAACGCTAAGACATATTTATATTTGCAATAATATTCTCTTTTGATTAGCAAAAATGAATTAAGGCATATAATGTAAGAACATTGCCGAATTCAAGAAAATAAGTAAAACCTCAAGATTTTCTTCAAAGCTAAGGTCACACCCGTGACGCTCTTTTTTGTTGCATATCTCCAATATTTAAAACGCTAAGACATATTTATATTTGCAATAATATTCCGCTTAACCTGACGTTTTCAATTGACAACATAGTAAAAATATCAGTCAATGAATATGGGAGATATTTAAACATATTTAAGCAAAAGTGTCACACCCGTTTCAATGAAATCACCCATATGTAATGTCGAGATACGCCGCCACGTAAAAATATACTCTATCTTTTAATGCAACTACCAAACAATTACCAAAGAAAAACATTATTAATTAAATTTGGGTAATAATTTTATGCATACAATTAAAAACCGATTAATATTTTTATACGAGAATTATGATAACAACACTGTGCGACAGTCCAAAAACTCTAGAAATTGATAATATTTATCTGGTAGGTATTGTCGAGTAGGAGTAGAATCTGTATTTGAAATATAAGTTTTGCTCATTCCAGTCCAAATCTCTTATAAGTTTACGAATTAAAGTTCAATAAAAATAGTTAAAATTCATCAATTTTATCTGCATTTATATGGTAAAAAAATAATTTTAATAAAATATACCAAATTTTGTAACACTTTGCGAATTCTGATTTTTTTTGAAAAATTGATTAATTTTCCATCGTTTTTTACCTTTTTGTCGAATTTTAAGTATTTTTTACTTCAATTCGTAAAATTATGAGATATTTGAACTGTAATGTCAAAACTTGTATTTTTGAAACAATTTTGTTCAAAAATAACTCAGTCGATTACTGATTCCGCCAAAATGTCAATTTTACAATTTAAATATCCTATATTTCCTATATTCATAAAGAGATGTCGGTAACGTATACTTTAGAGGAAAGTGTATGAACTACTCTATCGATTAAATGAATAAAGTCATGTAATGGAAGAACCTTACAGAATTCAGGAAAATCGTGATTTTTTAATTTATGTTAAAATTAGCAACAATTGTACCCTTTATAAGTACCTTTAATTAAACATATCGTCGGTGTGCTGCATAAATCTCAAGAAACATAATTGTGTTTCTGAGTTATTTAAAAATTTAAAATTTATTGATCCACATATTTGGGTGAATGAACGAATTATTTCGATACAATAACTACAAAATATACATTGGATACATTTTTACTGGTCAGAGGCTATGACTTTTGACATTAAGTCCATTTCACAAAAAGTGGACTTGAGATATAAGCGGATGTTATTGGACTTTTATTTCCAAAATGAGAGTACAAACATTAAAAGTGCCTTCAGCGAAAATTGGATTTTAGTATTTTTTAATATAGTTTTCAAGTGTAGAAAGTCATAGTACATCAGAAAATGTTATATGTACATAGCCCTTCGAAAAAAATGTTGTGTCATATTATTATCAATGAATATAGTAGGAATTGAAACATATTTAAAAATGCCCCAATGAATCTCCCATATGCATGTACTTTTGCAAAAACCAAGATTTCCATAGGAATATATTTAGTAGGAAATTATCTTGAAACTTGACGTTCAACATATTCTTCCATCAACGAATGTCGTTACAATCGTCGTACTATTGATCCACCCTAATGTACATACGTATGTAGTATATGCACGAATGTAGTCATCATAAATAGCAATAGCCAGTCAGTAGTACCCAGAGTAGCATTTTTCTGTGTTTGTAACAACAATGAGTAGTCAGTCTGCTTGAGAGTGTGGCGCTCTACCGGGTGGAGGAGGGAGGGAGGGTTATGGATATAGCAATGGCAACCAACAACAACGACTGTGGCGATGAATAATATTCTCCTCTTCTTGTTATGCACAGACACCACCCATTGACTAGTGTACAGCCCGAATGTACTCGGAACGACAATAAGCTTAAATCAAAAGATAGGTATGATTGTTGCATTGTATGTGCATACATTCAAACATACATCCATACACATATGCATATTTACATATGAACAAGCATACAAAGTCTACTTGCATAATTAAGATGGCCAGATGTAAGCGAGATAATGTGAGTTCAGTGGATTATGTAGGATCGTAGCAACTCGTCCTGGTTTAAAATAAGTTCTTGGGAAGCAGTTCAGGAAGAAAAGTATTGTTGGGGTTTATAGTTCTCAATAAAATTTTTTAATATTGTCAATTAATTCATGAGGAGTGGACCAATATGTTCCAAAGGTCAGACAAATTGTTAGGCAGACATTATTTAGACGAATCGCTTTACATTCCATATAAATGTAACGATAATGAATAATTTAAAAAAAATGTTAGTGAAGGTAAAAATTGTGATGTGGTCAATAATTTTCTGGCATAGTATTTTCATGTCGCGAAATATAACGAAAAACTAGATTTTTGAACACTTCAGTTAATATGTATATGTATCTAAGTAAAGCTTATTAGCATAATTCTGATGTAATTCGTTACATTTCTTTCTATATTTATTTCCAAAAACTTAATTTAAAACAGGAGTGTGACGTGTCACATCAACACTAATTCCAAGCTTGTCCGTTAGAGATAAGCTCCTAGTTATGTTGAAATCACTGAACACTTGTGTTTGGTTTAGGTCAATTAAAAACGATCTCTTACTGAAAAACTGGACATAAAATTATAGGATGGGTCACGAAAATTGCAGCGGCCACCCCCAGAAATGAAGACTGAATTGATTAATGATTATCTGCAAAATATTTCGTCACTGTGAGCTAAACGCTCTTGAAAACACCTCTAAAAATCATGTTTTTCCAGTGTAATTCTTTTTATTTTGTATTTTACAAGCACTTTAAATACAATTTTTTACTCTTGTCTTAGAATAACTCATTTAACGTATTATTGGACGTTTATATAGATTTTTGGGTTTTCAAGGTAACAGGTAAAAACTCATATTTCTTGAATTATTTTGAGAATGATGCATATATGATGAATATCGGACGGAAAATGGCGTAATTGACTTCATGTTTGTAAAATAATTTAATACAAGAGATCGATTTTCAGAGCCAAAATTTTCAAACTCTTTTAACAAAAATGAGCGCTGCGGCGTCAATTTCCCTCCGATGTCCATCATTTAGGCATCATTCGAAAGGTACGAAAAAGTTTTCATTTGTCACTATGAAAAAAATATATATAAAATATATATTTTGCAAATCACTATTAAACTATCCAAATGGGATGGCTGAAATTTGTTTTTCCATTTGCATGGACCGCGACCCAGCCTAATGTATATGTATTGTTGATTGTACATAAATATTGTAGATATTAAATGCATGTGATGTGTATGTAATATGACCGAAAATTCTGGAGACTCCGGTGGAGAAAGACTGAAGAATAGTAGTAATATGATCAAAGGAATCACCGAAGTCACCGAACCACCGAATAAATGAAAGGAATAAAATAACGAAGTGAACGGTGGACCTGAAAGAACAATCGTTCCGCCAAGGCAGACGTTCAATTGAACGTACGTGATCTAATGTTCAATTCTCTCTCGGGTTTCATAATGTTCTTCGGTGTTCTATATTGCAACAAATGTTATTACAACTGGCCACCCCATTTTAAAGTATGTATGTATGTACTAACTAACATAATAATAACATCTTATATCTCCTCGTGCATACCATTACGATGGAGTATTCGGTAAAAACTACAAGTACTTAGAGTGCTTTCCTTGATGTTGCTGATATAACACAGAACACAAAGCACAATGTTAGTGAATACTAATTCCTTTTCCTATATTAACACTCTCCCACTCTCGTACTTGTTCTTCACAAACTCTCCCTCTCTCTCCCATCTTAGTCAGAGTAGTTTATTCAGTGTCTAGTGAGCGCAACATCACAGTTACTTTGTTGTTTCGTTTTATTTTAAGCTCTACTTGAATGCCTAATACCTAAGTAAGCGTGGAACGGAGAGTACCAGCGCGAAAGGGACGAACGAACAGAACCTTGGAGGAAAGGAATAACTACGCACATGGTGGTGATGATTAAGATTTTCCAACGATGTAGATCTTTCTTAAGAGAGAAAAATATTGTGCTTGCATGCGTGTGTGTATGTTTGTATGCACGAGTGATATTGACTAAAGCAGCTCCGTAGTTAGCTACTAGCAAAAAAGATAGCAAATTGTTGTGGCTGACTGAGTAACAAATAAATAGATTCGCTCGGCACCACACTCGAGTATCAACATATCCACATACATACATACGTACATATGTATGTATGTACATATTGATACCTTGTGCTGTACGAACGAACGAACGAATTCTGAATTCTGTGTTGTGCTCTGCTGTTCTGTTCTGTGTTCTTGTTTAATGTGTGTGTTTGTTGTTGTAACAGCACAACAGTCACTCGCACACAAGAGCAACTCACACACACGTGCACTCAAACACACTCTTATTTCTAGCAGCGGCAGTAGAAAACAACATGAAATAACAGCAACAACACCAACACTACAACAAAACATAGCATTGGAAAAAAAGTACAAAACACTCACACAAATGCATGTTATACCGTTTTTATTTCATACGGCAAACGTACGAGTATTATTGTATTGTGTGCTTGTTTAGTATTAAAGTGTTACTCAGCATATAAGCACACGTACGAGAGGAAGGCGAGAATTCCAAAACGACAGAAAGCAGAAAATTAATAATAATAACAAATAAACCAAAACAAAGCGAACTGAATGGAACTGAACTGAAATTTACAATAAAAAAGTAATGACCACCAGCAATAACAGTGAAATAATATAAAATAAACAAAACATTTGGCTAAAGCTGATAGATTAGCCACTTTATATCCACCGAAACTGAAACAGACGCGGTTTGAGAACAGCAACCAACCATATTGTATAACAGCTTTCAGTGCTAGGAAACTTGTGGCAACAAAACAAGAACGTAATAGCAAACAACGCTGAGAAATTGCGTTGGCTTTTTGTGTGTTTTGCATCTCCTTGTTGTGGCACTAACATAACCTCAACACATAGAAAAAAAAGTTGTAGAAAATATGCCTGATGTTTGTACCAACACCAATACAGTGACACGCCATACACTATATGCTGTTGTGTCGTGAGAGTGAATAAGCAAAACACGCGAGGCTTAATATACCTGTGTGTGTGTGTGTGCACCATGGTGAAAGCGCTGTTGTTGTAGCCTTAAATAATAAAACAGCAGCAACAACGTTAAGACACTCGACACTCGTGACATTTAAATTCATTCTTGTGACATATCACTCTGCAATCAGAGTTGTATTTTTTTTATTGGAACGCATTAACATAATTACCTTTGAAGTGGTGGACGGATAGAGAAGGAATCCATCGGAAGCAACATGAAAATAACTACAGTGTCCAGGCGATCATCAGGTGCAAATTCGAATGGATCGACGGTTGCAGCGGAGCCAGCAAAGAAGGTAAATAGATTATATATTTGCATACAAACTATTCAATGTCATGCATATGAATTAAAAGCATAAATTTTTGGAATATAGTTATTGGTATAAGTTCCCTATATCAACATATTGACTTATTGCTCATCTGTCACCTAAACATACAGTGTCAAGTAGTATGTACATTAGGCTGGATCGCAAAAATGGAAAATAACCATTCACCCCACGAAAATAGAGTTGGGATTGTGGAATGAGAATTTGCAATATATTTCGTTTTTAGATAAAGGCTTATGTGAGCTAAACGCTCCTGTAAATATGCCTAAAAATCATGTTTTCCCGTGTAATTTTCATTGAGTTGCATTTTTTTTTTGTTTCAAAAAAAATTCTGATTAATAGTAGACCCTTGAATACACTTCAAATAAACATTTAGAGTAACTTATTTGTCGAATTATTGGACATTTATAGTAATATTTTGTGTTTTTTCATAGTGAATACTGAAAACTTTTTCGTATTTGGTGGTAGTATTTTATAGCGCTCGCTGATAAACCATTTAAATTATTCCACAAAATTGAATCTTCATCATTCAGACATCATTCGAAAGGTATTGATTCTATTTATTCATCATAACACCTTTTACAAAATACTAAGAAATATGAGTTGGTACTATGAAAAAACTCGAAAAATACTATAAACGTCCAATAATTCGACCAATAATAATCAAAATTAATATTTAAAGTACTTTCAAAGGTCTATAATTTCGGAAAAATAATTGACAAACATGAAATACAAAATTATTACACGGCGGAAACATGATTTTTAGGGGTGTTTTCTGGAGCGTTTATCTCACAGAGGACTTGATCTGGGAACGAAATATTTTACAATAAACAATTCAATCATCATTTCTAGGAGGTGACCGCAACAACTTATTTTCGTGATCCATCCTATTGTACATACATACAAAAAAGGATGCGAATCAGAATTAGTTGTGTATTTGGATCATATTTACAAGTACAACAAAAATATTTGTGGACATGGCAGCAATCCTTCCTAGTGGACTAAAGTATCCGTTAATCGAAAGCAATTAATTTCGAACAATTGTCCACCACAATAGAGAGTAATTAATAAGTCTCAGAAATTTAATTATACCCTCACTCTACAGACTAGGACGATATATATCATTTGGTCAGAAAAAAGTGTAATGCATTGAAGGGTGACTTAAGCCCATAAGTATGTTTGGACCAAATCCGTTAAACGACTTTTTAAGCTGTTTGTCTGTCTGTTGATCGGTCTGTCTGACTGGAGTTCACCATGAACTATCGAAAGGGGTTAAATAATCATATTTACTCTTTGCACATAGTAATTTAAATCCTTTATAACTTCTATAACTAAATTAAGAATTTCCATTTCATAAGAAAATTCAAATTGAAGATAAGAATTTCCATTTATAATTGTAAAAATCCAATTGAAATTGGAAATTGTCATTTCAAATTGCGAAAATTCCAATTGAAATTGAGAATTTCCTTTGAAATTGAGAATTTCCATTTCATATTGAAAAAATTCCAAATGAAAATGTGAATTTACGTTTCAAATTTAGAAAATTCCAATTTCAGGTGGAAATGGTGTAGTACTTCCCCGCCAAAAATAATCATTTATAGGTGCTCTCTGGGAATGAGGTCGGTTTAACCGACTGAAACATACTTACTTGTTCAATGTGAATCAGAAGTTTTTCATTGATTACCATACATTGGAATAGACATTCCAATGTTGGTAATCATATTTTTCAAAAGCCAGGTTATATCGAGTTAATCTGTTAAATGTCAACGAGATCTGACATCTTAACTCGGAACTTTTTCGTTGCAGCAACGAACGCCGACATTGGTTAGTCGACTTTCCAACGATTAAATCTTTGCTGCAACGATATCAATTTCGTTGCTACAACGAGAACGTTGTTGAGGCAAAGCGCACATATTAGGACAGTTTTTCTTTGAGCCGGGATAACAAAAACGTTAATAAAAATTCTCTATCAAAACAGAGAAATTCTTAACTTACGACTGAACGTTCTTATGAATCGTTTTCATTTTCTTCCATCACTGATAAATGGTAACATTTGTGTTCAAACATTGAACAGTGTTATTTATGTTTGAACGGCCGTCAGTCGTTTGAACAACAATCGTTGTAACAGGCAAAATACACACACTCCCAATACCCGCATGGAAATGGCTTAGTTTTCCCCCAATGCAAACCCAAACAAATGTAAAAACATACGAAATGTCACACACACACTCCCATACATAAGCATAGGTATACGAGGAATGTATTGTATTAACCCTTACAACAAAAAACATACATTCATACATACAAACATACAATACACTCATGCATATCAACTGAACAACTGCGAGAGAAGAGTGTTATTAAGACCTATCATTATGGCATACTCGTTGGTGCAAATTACACTCACACACACACAGATACACATTCAAACACAGCCAAACACGTCAACATTCAGGCATTCGTATGTATGTATATGTGTATGTAAATATTACTAAAGTAAGAAACTGCAAAATGCATTTCGCAACAGTTGTTGCGTTGTTGTAGTCAAGTAAATAAAATACTCGTTGAAAAGGCTGTGCCACGACACACTGCCAACGGGGAGAGTGGAGAGTCGGCAGTGAGCTCATACCTCATACCAACCAACCAACAACAAAAACACGTCATGCATTTGGCATCAATGGCTTAAACAACGTACATAGATATATACATACATGTGCACAATAATGCTATGCCATAGAGGAGACCTTATAAACCAAACTACTAATACCTGCTCCACTCGTACAAGTGCATGAGAAATTAAAGCAACGCCAACGACAAAAACACGCTGCTGCTGGAAACCCATACAAACACCTTCTGGCATTAAAGATTATAAGAATTAAAGTTAAACACTTGCACAAACTGGAATCGCAATGATCGGGCGAAACGAAGAGTAGCATTGGGGACGGTATGATAAAAAGCGGTTGGAGAAATATGTATGTACGTATCTGTGTGGCGAGGAGATTTGTCAAATAGTGTCCTCTTCTTAGTCAAGGACGAAGTTGAGCACAGACAAAGATCAAAAAAATATTCTAACATCTTCAGAGAGAGAGAGAAACACCACAGAGATTTAAAAATATATATTTTCATCTGAAATGCAAAGGGACGTAGCAACACTTTTCATTGTTTTACCGAACGAACAATAAATTTAATAATGAGAAAACCATTGTGGTTGTAATAGTGCTGTTTTTCTTTAGGCCGGGAAAACAAGCTGCGATAATAAAACGTTAATAAATAGTAAATTTTCTACTCAAACTAATAAAATTATTTTCTCACATTGTCTCCAACTACAATATACATACATAAATATTTGTATCAAAACAATTATTTATATTGTGTTGACTTTTTAGGAATTAGGGCCTGTTTTTTTGAAATTAGTTTCGTTCGTCTACTACTAACGATCAAAAATCACTCAATTATTTTACTTGAATTCTATAAAACGTAGATACGAAATAGTTTAGCTCCTCCCATGGTTTCCTATAGGCAGAAGGAATTATAGACTTCTGTGATTTTGGATCGTTCGCTTCAGGTGAACGAAAATAATTTCAAACAAAAAATAGGCCGTTAGCCTCGATAACCATAAATGGACAATCGAAAATTTTTAACAAAAAAATTATTTTTTTAATTTGCTGTTGGCGACAATTTTAAAAAATATTTTTTTATTTTTAATGCAATTTTAGGATTTTTATCGCAGCTTAGTTATTCAGTTTTAAAGAAAACAAAAAAACAGCCCTTTTAACGATTTTTCAGGAAACTGTCGAGCACAAAATTCAATTACATTATAAAGTAGGTCGTGTTATAAGACTGGCCGATTGGAACTACATAGTAACAAATAGCTATGATGTTAGTTTGGGTTAATATCAGAAGATTTCGATTTTGATATGATTTGATTTGACACACATATTCTAGTCGTTCTTGCGGGTTTTTGCAGTGGTCCAAAGTTGGGTGTTGTTATGAATGGGTAGCATCTAATAACTTATGATAAAAATAAATTTAATAAATTTTTTTAAAAATGATATTAGTGTCGTCTGAAAGGATTTCATCTTCTCACTGTAAATCTCAGAGGAAAAGGTTAACGCCATCCTTCGCGATGTACTTTTATCAAAGAATTGTGTTAAGTGCTGAAGCTCATTTCTGGTTGAATGGTTACGTTAATAAGCAAAATTGCCCAATTTGCAGCGAAGGCATGCCGTTAACCACCATTGCATCCATTAATTTTTTTCGAAATGAGGAAGGAGCTGCTAACTGAATTTTTGTTTCCACAAATTAATCAGCTAATCATTAATGAGATTTGGTTCACATTGAATTGGCAAAGTGAGATTTTTAATGTGTCGACTTAGTTCGGTGGAATATTTTGTTTATCAGCGTTTCTCATTTGTCGTATGTGACCGCTGGTACTAATATGAACCCTGATTTAAGTCAAAGACATACATTTGTTGCGAAAGTTCTGACGAGATGGGGTAGCACCCATCGAAACTGCGCAGTCAACTTTTAGCTGCAACAATAAAGGTCTCACTTTGCCTTTTTGCTAATTTTGGGTTCTGCTGAAGACTTCAGCACAACCTTTGGTCTTAAACCAAAATAAATGACAACACATACAACATAACAGACCAACAATACATACAAACAACAAAAATGTTGTATGTTAAAAATTTGGATTTTGTCTGGATAATTATCCAGTGTAAGACAAATTTATGGTTATCGAGACTAAGTCCAAAAAAGTCAACCCAAAATATTTTTTTTTTTAAATTTTTTTGATACAAATATTTACATTGTAGTTGACGACAATGTGAAAAACAATGTTTTGTTCTCCCGGATTAAAGAAAAACAGCCCTAATATTTCTGTTTTGTGTTATCAGTTTTAAGTTCTCAAGCTTTTTAAAATACCCTTTAGTTTAAGGACTCAAAAAATTAAAAACATCTTAATCCTTGAAAATCCTGAGAACATATGATTTTCTTAATTTGTTTATCGTTACCAAAATATAAAAAAGGACTCAACTAACATTTTTTGCAAATCGATATTTTTGTTTATTATGACCGAAGTTGTTGTGTTTTGTTAAAATAACCAAAAATCTCGATTTACAAAAAAATGTTAGTTGAGTCTTTTTTATATTTTGGTAACGTTATGTATTTGAGCTTATTTTATTCTCTACAACATATCTAAATTATATAATGGGGTGACAATCGGTTCTGAAAGTATAGCTGTCGATACTAAACTAATACAGATACAAAGAATACAATTTGAAGTATTTTTAACAGATATCCTTCTCTTTTATTTGACACCCATACTGTCATTCTATGACCCGCAAAAGTACGAAAATAAATTATAAAAACATCGGTATCCCTTGGGAAATTCAAAGTCATGAAATAAAGTTTTGCTTGGAGACCAATCTATATATATAAAAGAGTTGCGTTACTGACTGACTGACTTATCGTTGGGTTTTACGAAATTCGTACTTTTAGGGGGTCACCGATCGTGAAAATCGGTACCTACATTTATATGACAACGTGGACTTGCAACATAAGTGGATTTTTAAAAATTTGTACTTATAAGGGTTGAGCGGGAGAAGTGAGCGGAACAAAAAGGGATAAAAATGGTACCAACTAAAGTATTGCAGGTAGAATCTTGAAATTTGATATGTAAGTTCTTCTGATCATGCAGAAGCGCAGTAAAATTGGATTTTTCAAAATTTGTACTTTTAAGGGTTACGAGGGTCAAAAAGGAATAATAGTGGTACTAATTTAAGTATTGCAGCTATAGTCGTGAAATTTGGTGTGTCAATTCCTCTGACAACGTAGAAGCGCAAATCCAAATGGATTTTTTCGAAATTTATACCTATAAGGTATAGGGTGTTTTTTATTGAGGTATAGAACTTCGAATTGAAATAAAACACAAGAAAATCGTTTTAATGTCCATCAATTTGGCTTTATTGGAAGTATAATTTTATGCCATTAATGTTTAAATATGATTTCGGGCATGTGGCCGCCGCGGCTGGCTCGAATATAGCCAATTATACAGGTCCAATTTTCAACCACTTTCTCCAATTGCTGTGCAGCTCCAATTGCTGTGCATGGTGGCGAATCGATTCATTCGGGTCCTCTTCAACACTTTGCTCTACAGCGGCAATTGTTTCTTCGGTGCGCACTGTTCGACGTCTCTGCGGATGCGTATTATCACATAGAGTAAACGTAGTGCGAAAACGATCCATGGTTAACCGAATTAATTGCTCTGATGGACGATTATGTCGACCATAAAATGGACGGAGCTTGCGGTGAACTTCGCGAACTGAACCATTACTTTCGAAATAAATTTGCACGATTTGCAAGCGTTGTTCTGTCAACCTGTTCATGATGAAATGGCAAACCAAACTAAATATTAATCACTTGACAGCTGACAAAATGGCCGCCAGTTAAAAAAGTGATGCCAACTTAAAGTACTATACCCCAATAAAAAACACCCTTTATTAGCGGGACAAAAAGGTACCAACTAAAATATTGCTGCTATAGTCGTGACATTTGGTGCGTAAATTCCTCTGACAACGTAGACTTGCAACATAAATGGATTTTTCGAAATTTGTGCTTTTAAGGGAGAGCGGAACAAAAAGGGATAAAAATGGTACCAACTTTAGGATTACAGCTAGAATCATGAAATTTAGTATGTAAATTCCTCTGCCCATGTAGAAGCGCCATCAAAATGGATTTTTTTCGAATAGAAGGCTCTGCGGTTGTAATTTTTTGTTAAAAACTGGGTAGAAAATGATAAAAAAATATATATCAGCTAAAACAGTGCACATCGACAAGCAAATTCCTTTGACTGTATATGAATGCTATGTTTCCAATTTACTATTTTAGAAAGGAAAATCAAATAAATACTATTCTAAAACAAAGACGGACGCGTGCGAAGCAGCGGGTACTGCTCGTAATTTCATATGTCTCGTTGTTAGGAGGGGGGAAGTTGTCATTTGTCGCACTGTGTAATCAACAACATTTTCAAAATTTTGTGTCGTGTCAAGACAGAATTTCTTTACAGAAGAGAAAGCATCATTTATTTCCCTTCTTGTATTTTCACCGTAACATATCTTCTCAAGTTCAAATACCTGCACTGTTTCTGGATCTTTTAACATTTCAGCAATTCAGAGAGCATGAAATACCGCAAAGTTAAATTTCTCCCACATCATGTTAAAATATGCTAACAGTGGCAGGAGTTCCTACGTATGTACGTGAGAGAAATGGAAACACTTGGAGTTTCCTACACATCAATTCATCTACGATTTGAATATCAACACAATAATAAGTAAGAGTATGCAAATCCTTCTGATGGCAAGATACGAAGCCTTACCTTGCCCTTTCATACGACCCTCTGTATGCTTGTGGGTGTTTGTTTGCATGCATGTGTTAGTCAATGGTAAACTAGCTGTGAGTTAAACATGTTCGAAGTTTAAGTTACTGTTGGAATATAGGTACTATGTACGTACATACATACATAGATATGTACAATGGTTGCTACGGTCACACGACACGACAATACATACAAACTACACGCACACTTCCACACATGCATGCATGCTATGAGCCATGAGATCCGTATGTTATGAGTTATACTCGGGTACAAGCGACCCACGATAGTCCAGTCCACATAGCAGTGGAGCAGTGTGGCACATGTTCTTATGCACATACATACAGACATACGCTACAATGCAAGTAGGAAGTACATTCAGTTTCAGTACGTAAGCACGAGGCAGTGTGTGGTGGTACAACACACAGCAGTCAATAATATGGAATATACATACACGCATACATACGCATATGTACGTATGACAAACATCTGAGCGGCGGCTGTGCGGCAGTTCTGGTTGCTGTTTGCATGCGTCGTTATTATTATTGTTGTTGCTGTTGTTCTTTCTTGGTGGTGTGATGTTATTGTATTTTAACCATTCGTAGTGTTGTTTCATACAGACATGCGAACGTAACGTAATGCAAACACACGCACACACACACTCATACTCGAATCATTCGTTTGTTCATGGGTGCTTTTGTTTGGCTAAGTTGGCATCAAAACCATGTTAAGTAACCAAGAATTGTACACGAGTGCGTGTGAGTACGTTCGCATGTATGCCGATGTATGTAGATATGTGTGAGTGTATGCATAGGAAGAACAATGAACAATGGCATTCTAGCGCTCTTTTTGGTCATATCACATGTGAGACAGTGTGCGTGCGCGCGTGTGACGTTTGAAACATTCTGTTGGCGGCTGGCTGTGGCTCTGACTGGCTTCGTTTGCTATTTCCACCATGGCTTTATGCTATCCCAGTCACTTATAACACTATTACCGCTCTCATGTATTGCGTCGCAACGACAGACGTCCAATTTCCACAGCATATTCGTCGTCACATTAACCCCCACAATTGTCATTTATTGCCCATGTGTAAGTGTATGTGTATCGTTTATGCATTTATCTTGATAAAAACACTAGACACACACAAATTAACAAACTTTCATACATATCTACTGAACGGCAAGGAAATCCAACTGGAAGGGTCGTTGAGAATTGTTCGCAGTTTGTTCCTAATCAATTTGAATGTGAATTACAGCAGGTTGCGAAAGAAACCCTTTTTCGACGAAAAACAAGAAAGGTCGTCCTGCCCTCATTTGTAGTTGGCAGCATAGTTTCCCGCACTCAATTCCACAAGTGTCTCATTCTGCTATTCCCAGGACAGCTTGTGTTGATCATCCCCTAACGTCCAGAAAATTTACATGCAACCGAATATATAGATTGTAGCTTTGTAAATACGCACGAATGCGATTAAGAGACGCTTTAGCCACACACACATTATCTACATGTGTACATATTAAACCGGGTCGGGTTGCCCGTACCTAAAATGAAACCTGGAGTTATATTATGAATTCCTCCAAAGTATTTCGGCTATATATTTTAGCAAAAATCATGTTTTCCGTTAAAAAGATGACAGTGTATCAGTTGTTGATCAAATAAAAAGTACACTCAAGGGAATTTGTCAGTAAAAGAAAGCAGAAAGTCTGCTCTAAACCAGATTTTCTGCTGAAAAAGATATAGCAGATTTGTATCTGCTGAAATAGCAAACAGCTGTTTGCTGTTTTTAGCAATAAGGAAGATGCGCTTTCTTGAAACTTTAAGCATATGTACAGGACAATATAGCCAGTTAACAATTTTATTAACAACACTTTTTTAGAATAAATGTTATTATAAGGGTATTTATTACCACTGAAAGATATTGTGGTGGTCTTTTTAATGACACGCATATTGCCCAAATCTAATATAAAACGAAATTCGAACAAAATTAGTTTTCGCCGTCAATCTGAAAGGACTTTAAATTATAAACGCTTTTTTTCTATTTTTATAATTTAATTAACAGCAGCCATTTTTAGCAGACTGCAAACACTTTAGCAGTGTGAATGCTGGTACAAGATTGCAGAAAAACTGCAGTTATGGCAGAAAAACTGCTATATTAGCAGAAAATTGCCTGCTGATAGGCAGCAGACAATCGCTGCTATTAATAACAGACGTTTTTCTTTAAGTGTAGTCTAATAAAGTAAGAATGATTCCGCATTCAACGGTATCAAGAACTTCCTCAATTCGAATACCCTCAACCTACAGGGTACAAGAGTGTATACCACACTCAGAAAAAAGTGAACCCTATAATGAGTTAAAATTAACTCAAATTTAAGAAAATTGAACTTCCTATAATGCTGATGCAATATTTCCTCATATCAAGATCAAACTTTTGCTTGAAAGTAGTACATGCTTTGAACTTGATTCTAGTTCAACTTTCCTCAAACCAAGTAAATATTTACTCAAACTAAGGAAAATTGCAGTAAGTTTTTCCTCAAAACAAATACATTTTTACTAAATCTAAGTAACATTTTGCTGAAATTTTCATGAATCTAAGTATTTTTTCCACAAACCAAGTAAATTTTTACTAAATTCAAATAAAATTGTTTTAAAACTAAGTAAACTTTTACTCAAACCAAGTAAATTTTTATTAAATCTAAGTAAAATGTTGGTGAAATTTGCCTAAAACTAAGTAAATTGTTACTCAAATCAAGTAAATATTTTCTTTGCTGATTTTTCCACAAAACAACTTAAACTGAGGAAAATTATACTTGATACAAGGATAAAAGTGAACTTAAAATAGTAATAGAGGGTACGATAGGCGCCTTCGTAGTGGTTGTTTAGAATAAATACTTAATGTATTATTCTAAACAACCACTACGATTAAGAAATAAGAACGAGAATTGCTTCTTAGATTAATATTCAAGAATTTTTTAAACAATTTAAATTTCATTTTCTTCATGTATGAAGAACTCGGCATAAATTTCAGTAAACATATTAACATAATTTTAAGAAAATTCACATTTATTAGTTAAAATTTCCTAAATGGATTTTTTCCAAACAAAAAAATTCTTAATACATACTATTATTACTTAAAACCTTGGGAATTTTCTTCCACACAAGTATGAATTTACACAATTGTAAGAATTTTTTATTAGATCCAATGAAATGTTTTTAAGTAAATCTACTACCCTATTTCTAGTGAATGAGCTATTTACAATGGCTTTGAAATAAGGAAGCTTTTCTCATACATAGTTAATTTTCCTTGTCTTAAGGAAATTTTTACTAAACTGGAGTAAAATTTTTGAACTTAATTGTAGTATGGATTTTACTCAAATTTAGGAAAGCTATTTTTCTGAGTGAATTTTGGACAGACAAACAGTTTAACGCCTTCGGTGCGAGTGATTTAAGACCCTCTGTATTTTTGCACCAAATTTCATGACCTGAGGCTAATGACAACTTTCTCAAGGAGTTAAGGAATTCATTCAAAATTTAAACATTTTAATATTTTCCTTGAATTTCGTTTAAGTTCAAAGATGGACGATATTGACAAGCCCCTTCTAATACCTTTCTACAAATCGACCAAATCCTATGAGATTAATTAACGCCAATGTAAATTACAATATAATAACGTTTTTACAACTATTTTATAAGTATGTACGTGAGTTTCTCACAAATATTACAAATATTTTTTCAAGTATCTGAAAACAAATTGAGGAACGATATAAAACGAAACGATTTTCATCACATACCTGATAAACTTTGTAAAATTTGTTGCTCGCTCAATTGGCTGTAGTCCAATAACTTGGTCGGATTTTTGAAAAATTTAAATTTGATTTAATTGTGTATACAAATTTTCCAATGAAATTCAGAAATGTAAAAATTTAATATCTATATATACATATATAAATCAATGTGTGTCTGTATATAGGACGCCGTGGACCGATTCGCTTGAAAATTTTACTGTAAATTGAAATTGAGTAAATGCAAATTGAAAATCAAAAATGTAAATTGAAATTGAGAAAATACAAATTGAAATTGAGAAATGTAAATTTAAATTATTTTGTGTTTTCTCACTTTTCCTTTTTTTCTCTCAATATCAAATTGTATATTCTCAATTTCAATTTACATATCTGTATTTCTATCTATTTTGTATTTTCTCAATTTCAATTTCAATTTACATTTTTGATTTTCAATTTGTATTTACCCAATTTCAATTTAGATTTGTGAATTTAATTTTTTTCTAAATTTCAATTTGTTTTTTCTCAATTTCAATTGGAAATGGTGTAGAAAGCTAGTAACTTTTATTTTACGACGCAGGAGTTATATAGTTTCACTACTTACTCTATATCTGCAGGCAAACAAAAAAATCAAACATTACTTGCTATTTAAGGCAACGTTAAATTACATGTCTGTTTCTTCCTTTTAATCAATATCCACTCAAGAAAATCCGAATTCAAATATTTTTCATCTTTTCGTTTCAGCCGAAACGCCGCAATGAACGCAACATCCTGACATTCTACGAGAAAATTGCCGTCATTCGCTACTACGACGAAACCAACATTTCACGCAACAGTTTGGCCAAAATGTTCCATTGTTGTGCCACACAAATCCGACGTATACTCGAGCGCAAACAGGAGCTATTGCAACAATTGGCCACACTCAGCGAGGCAGATGCCTCGATAATCATCGAAGAGATGACACGTAAACGTCGTAAATTTGAAATGAGTGCCATCAGTTTCATACTGCATCAGTGGGTGGAACGAAGCCGCCAAATGCGAGTACGCAAGAGCATAACCAATGAAACGCTCAAAGAAACGGCCGTGAAGATGGCAGCGATTTTAAATTTACCCTCATTCCGGCCATCCTACAGGTGGCTGAATCGTTTCAGGGGCAAATACAAATACAACGATGAAGATCTGGGAGGCGGCAACGGGGAGAACTCTGTCGCTGGCGAATTGGCCGTTGAGGATATTATCATCGAGTACAAGGACTCATTGCCCAGTTTCATGCAAAAGGAAATCTCAGCCATCACATCTTCGGCCAAAGTGGACGATTCACTGTTAACGCCAAGTGAATTGAAACAAAGGATCGAATTACCGCCGATCAATGTCAACGAAAACGACAACGACAACAACAGTATGGACGACTTTGAGATATCGGAAGACGATGAAGACGACGAAATGAATGACAGCAAAGAAAAGAACAGTGACGAAGAAGTGATCGAAATTAAGACTTCAAGCGTCCAGGAAAACTCACAGAAGAAATCCGTGTCCAACACTTCCGGTGATGAAGAGGCGGCCAAAAAGAGCGAGAGTAGCACCACACATGAATTTCCCATGATGACGGCCGGTTCTGCTGCTCTATTGCACAGTATATTCCCTCATCTGGCGGTCATCCATCAATTTGCCTTACTCAACTCCGATGTGAAAGCTTTGGAGCTCATCTCCCAACTGGGCGTGCATATGCAAACACAAGCTGCCGAAGGTGCCTACAAGCAATTGTCGCTGGCGACATCATCTGCTAACGGCATGGATTCCGTCGATGTGGACAGTGGCGAGATTATATATCCCGACATTGATGATATTGTCCTAATTGAATGAACGGTGGATGGCGGATGTTGATTGATAAATGGTTAGGAGGGGTAGTTTTGCTACTTTAGGTATTTGTAATCTAACTACAGACCCCAATTATTCCTCCAATCATTATTTGTACTTAATCGTGATGTATTTATTGTATTAGTCTGTAATTTATCATAAGGTTCAGTTTTACTGTAAGAGTTACATTTTTGGTTTTCAATATATTATTGAAATGAATTGAAGAGACGGAAAACACACACAAAGACAAATTGAATACAAGGAATTAATAAATGTAATTTATGTTTGTATACAAAAATCAAGGAATTTGTGTCTTTAATTAACGCAATTATTTATTTTAAATCAAATTTGCAAAAAAAAAATATTTTTATGATGACATTTTTGCACCAGGTTTGACTATAAATTCCTCCACATATACTGAATAGTGGACCAGTCAAAATTTGAAAAAATTAATATAAACATACTATTATTCTAACAATGTATATATAAAATTTGGAAATTATGACACTCTTTGTAGACGCAAAATAATTTCCCAAAAACAAGTAATGATTTTTTAATTTCGGTTTAAATAGAGGGAAACCCCCTTTTTCATCACTGGCATTTTAACATTTTTTAAAATGCTCTTCCATCTGCAAAAAAGGAATTGAATTCTACATTTATACATAGATTTTCTTCAAACAAGTCTTGTTCCTTGGTTAGGATCTCACTCAGCTATTATAAGTACAAACAAATATTCCGTTATGTAATTTCTAAAGCGTTAAGCGGGTTTGACTTAAAATCTCTTGCGTCTACAAAGAGGGCCATAACTTCCACATTTATTCATAGATTATCTACATACAGACATTGTATTTTATGGCTTTATAAAAGATATCCATAACAATATTGTTTGTGTTGATTTTATCAATGCACGGAAAAATAATTTGTTAGGTCTCGGACACAAAAGTTTTCCCACTCGAATTGCCCTAATGTGGGTAGAATTTGCCATTTTATATTTGACACCATTTTTTATAATCGTTGTATACAGTGACTCTCATTAATTTCGACATTCTCATTGGTGAAAGATCAAACACACATTAATACATGTACGTTATTTAAACATAAAAATTTATTTTATAATCTTAATTCACCATTAGATGAGCTTCAAAATCCGCGAAAAAATAATCATTGACTGATTACATTTCTTAAAAAATGATAATTAATAAGGCACTTAGTATTTATTAGGCGTAGGGAAACGCTTTTTTCACCCTTTGGCGTAATTTCCACCATTTTTCTGTTACACGAAATTTGTATTTTATCCCATTCTTCATGTAATCATTTTTTCACTTCGGATGTGGAGGTTATTAAGTGGCGGCAAATACGGCGGCCCAATTCATCCCAAAAATTTTAGGTAGGTTGATTGGCGAGGAGGATGGGGCACTTTTGGACAGTTATAAAGAAGCTACTCCTGGATTAAACGTGATTTGTGTTCTGGATCATTGCCCTGATAGAATTTGAAGCTGTCCTGAACCTACTTCATTTATACTTCCGCCAAGAAAATACCAATTTTTCGAGTTCAGACTAGAATCATAATTAATATTTAAAGTGCTTCCAAGCGTCTATTAATTCAGAGAAAAAATTTGCACAAAAAAGCAACGTAACAAATTACACGCGAAAACATAATTTTTAGAGGTGTTTTCAGGAGCGTTTAGCCCACAAACGGCTTTATCTAGGAACGAAACATTTTGCAAATCATCGTTAAACAATGCAAACTATATTTTCATGGGGTGACTGGAAACCGTTTTTCCATTTGTATGGACCGCGACCCAGCCTAATGTACATACCCTTGAAGTAACAAAAACGTTAATAAAATCAAACGTTAATCAAATTAAAAAAATATAAAAAAATATTTTTTCACATTGTCGCCAACTACAATATAAATATTTGTATCAAAACAAATTTTCAAAACATATTTTGTGTTGACTTTTTTGGACTTAGCCCTGATAAATTTGACTAAAATTATTTTGTTTTAATTTTTTTTTTCATACACACATTGATATTGCTGTTTGCGGAAATTTTAAAGAAGATTTTTTTTATTTTGAGTAAAATTTTAACATTTTATTTAGATTTTTGTTACCGCAGCTTAGTTATCCAGCCTTAGAGAAAAAAGCCCTAAAGTCTCTTAATTGTAAGCCAGGCCTAATATAAGTTTCACACGGATATTTGAAATCAGTTGCAATTTGTATAAAATACAAGTTCTCAATAAATTCCGCATTAAAAAGGATTTCTACTTACGATTCTTGGCGTTGGTATATAAATCATTTCCATACTACATTCCGGACTGGCTATCTCAGGTCTAACAGCGCCATCCTCATAGACATCATCATCCTCACCCTCTGAACCGCCTAGTGGACTGTTTAATTTAATCATAGTGGGATGGTCTGAATAAATATCATCCATAACGTGAACATCGTAGCCGGTCACATCATGCTGGACTTTTAAATAATTTTCACGCAATACAGCGTGACGTTTCAAATCTTGTGGAGTTCTTTGTGGCACCACACAACTGAGGAAATGGTCATCTTTTTTGCATTTATTTCGACAACGTTTGATGAAAATGTTCTCCTGGGTTCGCCGGTGGATTTTTCGTATTTCGTCTTCCAGAGTCAAGACCTTGGCAATTGTTGTATTCGGCGGTGTATTGCATTCTCTCTCGTAGCCACAATTCTCCAAACGCCATTCAGGATGTTGAGGTTTAAGCGGTTCACCCATAAATGTGCGCACTTCATAGGGATTTTTCGAAGGACTTTGTGAGGAATTGAGCGGCACGAATTTCTTGTACATGATTCCCGACGCTGTTTAGTGGCTGTTTTTTAATGCTCTCCAATATCTTTGTAATTTGTTGATTTAGTTAAAATTTGTATCTATAAATTTTATTGCGAAAAAAACATTCAAAGATTCCCGAGTTATGACAAGTAATGAAATATCTTCGATTTTTCCTTTTTCACAAATAATTTCCTGCACTTTTTGTTTAATTTTGTATTTAATTCAAAAGAAAAAATAACAACAAATACAAACGTAGTTCGATTACAAAAATAAAAAACCCAATAAGCACAAAAATTTTAAAATTCAAGTGCTTGAAATATTGTTTGAATTTAAACTTGAATTTAAACCTATTTTCAAGCGATATTCCAATGTATTGAAAATAGTTACCAAAAATTTATAATTCAAGTGCTTGAAATATTGCTTGAATTTTAACTTGAATTTATACAAATTTTCAAGTCATATTCCAGTTTATTGAAAATATATTTTCATATATTTCGAAGAGCTGGAAGTTTGTGTCAGTAAAGCAATATCGTACGGGCGAATATTATAGATAACGAAGAAAATATAACAAAAAGGTAAATAAATCGTGATTACAAAGTGAAGTGCATAAGTGAAATATCTGTGAAATTTTTTTAGATTCTGCGAGTAAGTATGAACAAAAAATCGAAAGCAGATGCTCGCAAAATATTTGCATTGCTTACTCAGAGTAGGGAGCAAGATACTGAGGAGGCACCTGAAGAATATGGAGAAACATCTATGAACCAGTTTGATGATTTTGAAGATGAATCTGCGCCAATCAACAGAACAGAAGTGCAACAAGGCCATGAACTAAGAAATGAACTCGCAAGTTGGGCTGTGGAATTCAATGTATCAAATGCGGCAACAAGCCAGTTACTGAAGATTTTAAGAAAACACGATGTAAGTGGGCTGCCAATTGATGCTCGTACATTAAAATGTACGCCAAAATCCCCGGTTGTCATAAATATGGGATCTGGAGAGCTTATGTGGTACGGATTAGAAGACGCCCTTACGGACTTCTTGGTCAAGAACAAACCTGCTGATTCAAATCTTGATATAAATATAAATATCGACGGCCTGCCCTTATCTAAAAGTTCAAACAGGCAAGTATGGCCTGTTTTAATGAACGTAAATGGGTATAAAGAAGTATACACAGTGACAGCATTCTGTGGGATGAAAAAGCCCCCCAGTTCCGATTTGCTTTTGAAGCAATTTGTGGATGAATTTAAGCGTCTGGCCGTCGATGGAATTCATTTCAACGGGGAACACTTCACAGTGCGGTGCAGATCGTTTATTTGTGATGCTCCAGCGCGATCATTTGTTCTTGGGATCAAGGGTCATACGGGGTACAGTAGCTGTCCAAAATGCATCCAAAAAGGCACCGCGTGCAGCAGAAGGATGATTTTTCATTTCGAGAGCCATCCAAGGCGAACAGATTCCGACTTCCGAGAAAGAACAGACCCAAATCACCATAAACAGATGGAAAAGCTGGAAATCGAAAATTTGAATATTGATATGGTGAAATCTTTTCCAAACGATTATATGCACGTGGTATGTCTGGGTGTCGTCAAAACTCTTATGATAGGCTGGATCAAAAAGAGAGGTACAAATTTTTGTTTACGTCCCAACCAAATCAACCAATTAGAGTCAAAATTCCTTTTCCTTAAGACACAAATTCCAAGAGAATTTGCTCGTAAGCCGCGCCCTTTTAACGAGTTGGAGAGATACAAAGCTACAGAATACAGACAATTTTTATTATATACGGGCATTTTTGTGTTAAAAGATCTTCTGGAACCCGCTAAATATCAACACTTTCTATTACTTAGCCTCTCTATGCGAATACTTTTGGATAAACAAAATTCTTTAGTTAATAAAGACTGTGCCCAAAGTATGTTGTCGGAATTCGTAAACCAAATAACGCTTCTTTATGACGAATCTTTCCTCACATTTAATTTTCACTGTTTGTTACATTTGGTTGAGGACGTAGACTTTTATGGTGATTTGGAATCGATCAGTGCATTTAAATACGAGAATTGTTTGCAACAAATTAAGAAAAAAATGAGAAAGCATCATCAAATTGGCAGTCAACTTTATAACCGGATTGTTGAAGAGAGTTTATCCACTAAATGTAAATCATCTGAAGAAACCAAATCAAGATCGTTTGGCAATTTAAAACACATACATTTCAAGAATTATTTTATCTCCAATAAACAACCTGACAACCTCTATTCCATTGGCAACAAAATTTATATAGTCAATTCCATTACAAATTACCCGGAATCCTGCAAAATTAAATCATATGAAATACTCAATCTTAATGATTTTTTTGAATTGCCAGTTAAGTCAAGCCGTTTTAACATATATGCAAGCAACGACCTCACTCTGAGTAATGTAATGGAAGAGCACTGCTTAAATAACATCCAAAAGAAAATAGTAATGTTCCAGAACTTTGAGCGAAATTTATACGTATTTATACCACTTATAGATGGATTTCAATGAACAATTCAGAATGGAAGAATCCCAACGAGGCGATCAACCAGCTTCAAAAAAAGGTAACTAATAAAGATGAAAATACCGACGAATGTTAATAATTGACTTTTATCATTGCAGATGTGCAAGCAATAATGGAAAAACTTGATGCAACCCAAAGAGTTATGTTACGATTATTAGAAGAAGTTAAGTTATTGCAAAACACCCGAAGCCAAACACCTAATACCACAAAATCCCACGTATTACCACAAAATCCATTTTCAAACAAAGAGTCTTTTTTAAACTTTGAGAAGAATGTAGAATCGTCGGAGGAACAATTTTTCAATTTGGTAATGATAATTACATATCGCTATTTTGCGAGAATACTCATAAAAAATGTATGCTCTAATGTATTTATGATCAACCGTTTTAGGTTACGGAATTTAAGGAACAAGTCTCTGGAAATTCCCAAAAGTTCATTACAAATTGTTGGAGGAAACTAATGGGCGATGATGTAGCACAATCTTTTTGTTGGCAAGGATCCGTATCTAAAACAGCTTTAAAAGCATTGTCAACAACACTTGCCATAAAACGTAAGGACCTAATCCATGCATTTGTCTTCTCATTACCAATTACCAATGTTTTCATTTACAGTTGCCTATAACGACAAATTTTCTGATCACACGGATGCAGAGTTTGAAAAGTGTACAATCGCATTTTTCCAGCAAGCCAAAAATCGGTTCTATAAAAAAATATCCAGGAATAATTCAAGTACATCTTGAAGATTACACATTTCTTTTCTTCCGTATTTTTATTTCCATTCGTATTATTAATTCACTTGTTTTTTTCATATATTTCCATTCATACATTTAATTGATCTCAATATTGCTGTTATGTAAACATATAATATCATACACATAATTGATCTCAATTTTTCTGTTATGTAAACATAATAGTTATTAAATATGTAATAATAATGTTCACATTATGTATGCCAAGTAAACGTGATATTTTTTCTAATTTTATCGAAAAAAAGGACTTGAATTCGAATGTAGGGATTAAAGTGTAATTCCAGGCTTGAAATCCAGCTCACTGAGCTGTATAGTTTGACTTGAATAACACTGTAACTCGAGGCTTGAATTCCAACTCCCAAGGTTGTTTAGTTCGACTTGAATAACACTAGAATTCCGGGCTTGATTTACACTGTAAAGTCAGTTTATTTTCCGACTGGAATTCAAAGGTTAAAATTGCTGGAGATCGCTATTGTTTTCAAGTGGAATTCAAGCATAATTCAACACTTGAAATTGGAAAATAATATTGGAATTCAACTTGAATTCCACTTGAATTCAAGCAAAAATGTTTATTGGGAAGTATTAGATTGTATGTAGACTCTGTCATACATATGCATACAAAAATGCAAAATAAATCATATATTCTCTTGATTTTATTTTTCAAAATTGCCTTTTCTACGTGAAAGTGAAATTGACAATAACACTCAGAGGAATTTGTCAGTAAAGCGCCTTGGAGACGATCAAATAATTCCATCAATCGGTTGTGTGTGTGCCTCTAATCGGGTTTCGTCGGCTACACGTACACGACGTCGGCAATGATTGACATAAAAAACAATATTTTCGTTGATGGCGTTTTCGTTGATGGTCTCCAGTTACGCTTGTCAAACATGACTCATTTAGTAGTAAAAAATTGTGCGAGATGGACAAGTGCGCGGGTGAAAAAAAATTCATTTTAAAATTTATAGAATGCTATGAGAGCTTACCGGCTCTGTGGAACACCAAAGTGGATGCCTACAGCAACAGGGAGGAAAAAAGGAAGCAGTATGAGCTACTGCTGGATGTTTTTAATGAGGAGTATCCCAATGGGACAGTTAATGATGTTAAAAAAAATTAATTCTCTACGGACAAATTTCCGACGGGAGAAACATCGACTGGCGGAATGCAGCAAAAGAAGTATGAAAGTTTTAACCGAACACAACGAAGTCAAACACAAAGTGATGATTGCCGTATTTTGTGGTGCGTTTGCGGGCAAAACACGAAGGCACACACTAATACATATGCACGCGATTGATGGAATTATTTGATCGTCTCCAAGGCGCTTAAAAGAAGCTGAAAGTCTGCCGATAGATCACATTTTCTCCTGAAAATGAGGCAGCAGATTTGTATTTGCTGGAATAGCAAACATCTGATTGTAGTTTTTAGCAATAAGGAAAAAACGCTTTCTTGAAACTTTAAGCATATGTGCAGAACAGTATGGCCAATTAAATATACATGTTAACAACACTACGCTTACTGTCCCAAGCTAATATAAAAGGAAATTCGCCGTCAATCTGAAATTATTTTTAATTGTGTTGTCATTTATTTTGGTTTAAGACCAAAGGTTGTCTTCAGCAGAACCCAAAATTAGCAAAGAGGCAAAGTGAGACCTTTATTGTTGCAGCTAAAAGTTGACTGCGCAGTTTCGATGGGCGCTATCCCATCTCGTCAGAACTTTCGCAACGAATGTATGTCTTTGACTTAAATCAGGGTTCATATTAGTACCAGCGGTCACATATGACAAATGAGAAGCGCTGATAAACAAAATATTCCACCGAACTAAGTCGACACACTAAAAATCTCACTTTGCCAATTCAATGTTATGCATGTGCTCGCATCGCTCGCAACAATGCAAATGTTGTTGTACGGTATGTCCCGTCGTCACTGTACCTCGTGTGTATTGTTGTTGTTTGTATGTATAGTTGGTCTGTTGTGTTGTATTTCATTTATTTTGGTTTAAGACCAAAAGTTGTGCTGAAGTCTTCATCAGATTATGAACGCTTATTTTTATCTAGTTTTATATTTTAATTAACAGCAGTCATTTTTAGCAGACTGCAAACTATTCAGCAGTGTTAATGCTGATGCAAGATTGCAGAAAAACTGCTGTTATAGCAAAAAACTGCTGTAATAGCAGAAAATTTCCTGCTGATAGGCAAATTATGTAATTTAGATAGATATAATCGCTGCTGTTAATAACGGACTTTAAACCTTTAATTTGTAATTAAACATGTGAGTAAGTTTCAGTCGGTTAAACCAACATAAAAACATTCACTCTCAGAGAGTGTATATATTATAGGATTTGTATGGGATTTTAATGTTTCTTAGAGCCGGATTATTTGTGTGGGATTTGCGATATGTAAGTATAAATGTTTTCCTTTCTGTTTCTTCCGTTTCCTATCAAGAGTGATTCGTGATTTTGTGCACACTAATAAGCTGTTCAGACTACATCCGAAATCGAGCTTATAGCCTTTTTAAACTGCAAGCGATCATCAAGCGATTTCAGCACAAGGTCGATTTACAAATGTTAATTTTGTATGGGAACTAACATTTGTAAATCGAACTTATGTCATTTCAGCTCGATTTCACGTGTATTCTGAAAGAGCTGACATTTGAAGTCGACCTTATCAATGACTGATACAGAGATTGCCTCAATAAATATAACTCATACGCAACCGGTATGCGATAAGCGAATTACGCTTATAGCTGTGCAAATAGAGTTGCCATAAGTGATAATTTATCGTCATTTTGCCGATTTTTAGAACAAAAAAGAGGTAATAATAGGACAGTTTTTCTTTAAGCCGGTATAACAAAAAAGTTAATAAAGAGTTAATTTTCTACTCAAACAAATTTAAAAAAAAATATTTTGTGTTGTATCAACATTTTAAACATATTTTGTTAATTTGTTTGGCGACAATTTTAAAAATGATTTTTTTTTTATTTCAGTGAAATTTAACTTTTTATTTAGGGTTTTGTTGTCGCTGCTTAGTTATCCAGTCTTTAAGAAAAACTGCCATATTGTCGCCTTGCCACACTGGTATGGTACTTTGGCAACCCTCTACAGACATATGGCATCCACACCTGATGACAATCCAAACAGCTGTTCCCCTCTTTCGTCTCTTTCACACTCGTTATAGATACGAATATAAACAAAAAATAAACACGGCAAGAAGAAGAAAAAATAGAGTTGTGGACTGTATGTGGAATTAGATTTATTTTTCAGTTGGCAACACTACTTTCCAAAAGATTAAGTGAAAAACGAGAAAAACTGTTCCGCAGTTAATTAAAAGATACGCAATAAACAAACTAGTAACTCCCCGAAAAAAAGAGACAAGAGATTTTAATATTGTAATTCATCTGAAACCTGAAACATAATGGGAAACGGCAAGAAACGTGTGTCTAAAAATAATTATTTGCAAAACAAAGAATCTTACAGCCCACTTTGATTGTGTTTTTTATTTATGTGGACAAAAAAAAAACAAAATAATAGCAAGATTGCAACACCACAATAGAAGGGAAATAACTTGTTAATTGTGTCACAAAGGAATAAAGTTTATTAAACTTACAGCATTACAGAGTCACCAAAACAAGCAGACAATTGCAATTAATTGAAGACAAATTGTTGGTACTTGTGTGCGCGTATGTGTATGCTGTTCGATTCTATGATCCAGTTCTTCTCGATTCCATCATAGATAGAAGATACATGCAAAAATGTGGATAGAACCGAAAGAACTTCTACTGCCATCGGCCTTCTGGTAAGTTTTATGGGCGTAGAATCATTCACTTCTCGTTTGAAGTGGTAAACAAAAATAAAAAAAATCGACAAACCAAATGAGATAATCAGCCAAACATCAACAAAGAGTCAAAGTGGGGATTTTCTTAAGTTTTATTCTATAATGGAAGGGTTGCCATTGCAGCAGCTGAGAAATCCCCAAAATAAATACAAAAATAAAAATATAAATGTTGACTCGGTCGTAGGGGCCCATAAACAAATGGCTACTACACTACTGCTAATCATTCAGGTAACGCGTTTTTACTAAAGAGTGGACATATTGGGGAAGTAAGTGAAATGATTAATATAATTTTTGTCACGTTATCAGCAATTTTATTTCTTTCGTAAATTGTACTGTCATCGTAGTTGTAAGCTACAAAAACAGACACTCCATGATACTACGCCACACAGTGTATTATCAGCGGCAAAAACTCCCAAATTGCATGCGTCCAAATCTCAACTTTACTAATTGAATTTTGCAAAGAACATTCCTATTAAGCATATTCTAAAAGATTTTGCCAATATCGCGGTTAATTTTAGCTGTGGATGCATTTAAAGTTCATAAATACTAAAATAGTGGCAAATTTCATCATTAGAGAGGCTATTTTATTGGGATGTACATATAACGGAAACCATGCATCGTATTAAAATTTCGTTTAGTTCGTAGAAAATGTAAGCTCTTGGGGCGTTTTACCTGAAGATTGTATTTATTCAGTATTGGTAATTTTCTACAGTATAAAACTATATTCGCGAGGCCGACCGATGCCTCGGCATTTACAAATATTGTTAAACTATGATCTTATTTATTCATTTTAAAGAGAATATTTTGCTTATAGCTGCCAACATCAATTTAATTACTGAAATGGTAAAACCTTCTAAGCCAAAAATGAAGCATTACTTTCTTTGTTGTTCTCTATTAATGCATTTAGGAAAATTTATTTAAAGCATACTTTAGGGATGCAAGGTTTTATGGCATGCGAGCACATGTAAATATTATTAGGGCGGTTTTTCTTTAAGCCGGGATAACAAGCTGCGATAACAAAAACGTTAATAAAAATTTAATTTTTTGCTCAAAATAAAAAAAATATTTTTTCACATTGTCGCCAACTACAATATAAATATATGTATCAAACGAAATTTTTTATTGGACTTAGCCTCGATATCCATCATTTTGACTTACACTGGATAATTATCCAGGCTAAGTCAAAAATGTTTAACACAAAATTATTTTTTCAAAAATTGCTTTCATATACACATTGACAATGCTTTTGGCGACAATTTTAAAAAATATTTTTTTATTTTGAGTGAAATTTTAACATTTTATTTGGATTTTTTTATAGCAGCTTAGTTATCCAGTCTTAAACAAAAACAGCCATATTGAGTCGATGTTAATCTTAAGTTGAGTATAAATCTATAATAGCCGTGTGTCATCGATTAAAAAATAAAATAATTTTTATAAAAAAAAACTGACAATTTTCATTTAATTGTGGACTCAAATGACATCACTGGTAATGATTTGTATTCACATACATATATATTAAAATAAGAAATTTATTACGTTTTTTAATTTTAACTTACATGGGAGGTGGGCGGATTTAAACAAAAAATTTTTTTTGATCTAATTTGACGATATAAGGGATATGTGTGAGGTGTCAAGGTCCTAGCTCTATTCCTTCTAATTTACTAATTTACACCGCTGGCAAATATAAATACTTTTTCTTCAAGTCAATCCAATGTGAAAAACATCAACAAAATTATTTTATTTTTTCATATTCTTCACGAATCCTATCATATAAATATGGAATATGAAGGTATGCTATGTGCCATGGGTGATCATCTTCTCCGAGAACCAAGCGTTTTCATAACAAATCCACTACACATTAGTTTCGTAAAGAAAGTGTTTCCTAATTTTCGACCCCGAGAAAAAGTCTGTGCCGAATGCAAACAAATTATGGAGGACGTGTATAATATTAAATATCAACGAGCAATTGAACTGAGAAGGACTCAATCCCTTTCAGATGTATCGTCAGTGTCAGGATCAAAAGGTAGTAAAAGTGATGAATCGTCATTCATTAATATGATCGACAACTTACCTTCGGTCAGCAACCAGACAAGTAAAAGAAAGTCAACTACCGCATCTTCTGAGGGGGATAGCGACCAGCCAACAACCAGTCGCCAAGCTGAGGCAAAACGGAAAAGACAGAATGAAAGAACTAATGCCGGAGTACATGATGATAGTATGCGTGGTATAAATGTACTCAGGGGAGCACGTTTGCCACACATACAGCCGGCTCCGAGACGACGACAAGTTGTCTATCTGAATCGAGATGTTATGAATATTCTTCTTCAAGACTTAACGGGTGGATAAATGAATTTCATGTGAAAAATTTACATTAGAGGATTATCCAAAAATTCTTTATGTAGATGCGATTATTTTAAACAAATGCATGTTCATTAAAATCTGGAGAATGTATTGAATCAATAAAAGACCAGAACTTAGGAGCTTAACGTTGCTTTTTAATATTTTTTATAAAGTCTTAGAGTTAGATTTTTTAACAAAAATCTTGCAGGGTAAAATTAAAAGCTGAAATGACAAACGATCACATCGTTCTCATGTAAACAACAAACCACCTTGAATATATCGATTTTAAAATTGTAAACCTAGCCAATTTAGAAACAAGAATCCACAAATTTTTGATGTCCAAATGACCAGTAATGCATAACTATTTGGAGCAGTGAAACAATTTTGTATCTGTTGACTACCAATATGTATTTACATACCGTCGACTTAATGCTATTTCGTTCCTTACTCCAATTTGGGATTATTTGAGTTTAGAATTTTCATTTTTGTATCTCACCACGATCTTTAAGAATATGATTATGATTACAATATGCTTATCTCTACTAGTTTCAATATGTGTATGTATTTAGGGTGAAAGGTGATCCACCTCCATATAAATACATGCAAACGTGAATCTTTAAATGCATTCTTCTCCCAGATGATGTCAGAATATGAAAATAAGCAGATATCAAGACACAATTAGTACTACTAAATGGTACCACTTGTACATGTTTTGGTATTGGATTAAATAATATCCCAAACACCAAAATATTACTAAATGATTCGAAATCGTATTGCCCAGAAGAAGAATGATATTGCACCAACAATCCTATTGGTATTGCGGAAGAAACTAAAATTTTGATGGTATTCTTTTATGTTTAAAAAACATTTGTTTATTTCTAGGATTGTCGAAAAACGCTCCAACTATTTTGTACTGCAAAAACGTCGAGGTCATGGCGAATCACGTGGCTTCGGTTCACTGCTGGTTGGTACTTTTGATAGTGTGTTTGACACCAAACCAGCACCGTATCGTATTGTGCATCAGACGCCGAACTCTGAGGTGTCCTATGGTAAGTAAACAATTATTATCTCCACTTTTGATTAGCCAGACATGGGATTTAAACAAACCGAACATGTGCGTTTTCAATTTCAATAAAAATACAGAGAAACCCAGCGTGAATTATTTATTATTGGCAAAACAGAAATCAGTGTAAAAACATGTGTTATTTATTGCTCTTGTTTTTGTTTTGTTAGTTTTTTTTTGAGTATTTGCCAATGAATCATCCTGCATGGACAAAAATTTGCAACCCATTCAACGATAAAGACAAATTGAATACACACATTCATATTTGTATATGTAGCATTCAATGCATTGTAATAATGTTGTATTTTCTAGCGAACTGCCTCAAACTTCATACACAAAATTAGCGAATCAGCAGCAAAAATTCCTTAGGGAAATCCGAAGTCCTAAAGTACTTGTAATGAGAATGCTCATGAATATAGTCAAAATGAATCTGATGAACTGCAGTTATGCGTTTCCTCCTAGCTCCTTTCGTTTAGATGTTAGTGTGCTTTCGACAGACGCGACAAGACTAGATCTTACCATGCTTATCATGTAATATGCAAAATATATTTTCTGTCAATAACTCTTTCAATCATTCTGCTCTCTTTCCTTTCAAAATGTTCCAATTTGATAAGGCAAGGCGGTGGCCATTGCTTTGGGACACAATGGTTCTTTATGGTGACGTCTTTTTATTTTAATACAAAATAATTTCAAACAAAGCGGTGAGGGTTTCATTTAAACACAGAACGATTTCTCGTTTATAGACAAGTGTTCTCAAGATCATTCGTCAAACCATATTTTAATGTTGCAAAAAAATATTTGAAATTGCGAACGCGTGTTGTAAATCTGAAAACCTTATCTGTGATTGTTTCACTTTTTGTTGTTTAACAACTTTTATAGATTTTTAGAAACGAGTTAATCGTACATGAAGCAATTGCATTGATTGTCTGGAATTGTTTGAATGTAGTATTATCAATTAGCGCTAGAATTAACAATTTCTTTAGATTACCACTCCACAGGGAAATGTTTTCATACATCAACATACTTATTTCTATGCGTTTGATAGTCCATTTTCCATTACATTGCATTTTCCTTTTAGAAATTGCTATCGGTGTCACCCAAGAAGAAATCTACAAAGACTGGGAATGGCTGGCGAAAAATCTATTCAAGGTCCTAAATGAAATGGAATGTGAAGAGGAGATCACAAATTTCACAATTTGTAAGATCAAGTCCTTGTACACCCAAAACAATCAAGATGAGTCGGGAGATTCAGCTGAATTCAAAGTTAACCAATCGAAATTTCGGCAATATTTCAATATGCCCGAAGAAGAACGACTGGTGAATTATTATTCCTGCACGTGAGTTTCAACTTGTGCCGCCACACATGTATGTTCTAAATTCACACTCACCACAATTTGCCTTTCAGTTATGTCAAAAATAAAATACCCCGTCAAGGACATTTGTATATTTCCCTAAATCATGTCAGCTTTTATTCCTACATGTTGGGCCAAGAGACCAAGAGAAGTATACGTTTTACAGAATTGGAAGAACTGTCCCGACATGGCAATACAATCTACTTGAAGACCAACAATAAAATGCAGTATAATTTCACCATTTTGTTTGATCACATGGAGGCATACGAACTAATTGAACATTTGAATAAAATGGCCATACAGCGGATAATACAGGTTGGTCATTGTAATGTTGTTGAATGGTATGTCTTATAACGCATCAAGTATATTTTCCAGGATCCCGATAGTCCTATTATCGATCATGAGTCTTCGTTGTTGCAACGTTTTGGCCGGAAATCTTCCAAGAAGCCCGTGTTATGTCGTGATTTGACGGCGCGTCAAAAATCCGAAGAATATCGCATGTACTTCCGATTGCCCCAATCGGAAATTATTGATGGAACTATAAAAGGTTTGTTAAAGA
Source organism: Polietes domitor (assembly GCA_947397865.1). Lineage (NCBI taxonomy): Eukaryota > Metazoa > Arthropoda > Insecta > Diptera > Muscidae > Polietes > Polietes domitor. Next base: position 6,008,457 of record OX377621.1, on the reverse strand, counting down.
GGAATCTTCTTATAAAATGTTCAATTAATATCTCTCCCACACACACACACTACTCTTAGCTAATTTATGGACTCCATATTCAAAGCGTTATGTCGGCGGTAATATATTTCTGTCGACGAATTTCTTTTGCTTTACCAGTGATATCAAGGGATTTGTTAGTGTTGTTATACCTTTAAAAGTTATTAAGGTTTGTTGTTCCCTCTCATTTCCCATTTATCATTGACTGAATTTTCCCTTTGGCTACATAAACAGAGTGTAGAGAAGAAAGATGACGGTGGCCATCGTTATGAAAATCAAATTGTCATAACATCTGCAGAGAATATACCCTTCATGTTTGCTCAAATTGTGGATCGTGATGTCCTAATAACAAAAATTACCAGCCTGCTGTCCAAATTTCATGTGTAAGTGTAGGAAAATTCAATCGCTTTTTTAATAACTTGACTTGTGCTTTCATTCGTCCGCAGCCCCATCAGTCGAGAACGTCCAAAATACGATATTTCATGGAGCAAACAGTCGGCTTTAATAAACACATTCAAAACTGAATTTAATCCGGCTATGCAACAGAAACAAGATGAGAAACTTTCACGTTGGGAATCACATTTTCGTGATTACGGTCGCGGCATATCCATGTACCGAACCACAGATGTTATAAATCTTATTGTTGATGGCATACCGGATAAATTGCGCCAAGAGATATGGTTAATATTCTCGGGAGCAATACACGAGAGGGACATGCACCCTGGCTTCTATGAGGATTTAGTGGAGAAGGCCGCCTGTATAAAGCAATCATCGACGCATGATGAAATTGAACGAGATCTACGTCGCTCTCTGCCCGAACATCTGGCCTTCCAGAGTGAAGATGGTGTGGGAGCCTTGAAGCGGGTTCTTCAGGCGTATGCTCTGCGTAATCCTCAAGTGGGATACACGCAAGGATTGAATATAATAACATCTGTATTTTTGCTATTCTGTGATGAAGAGAATGCATTTTGGATGCTGGCTAGTTTGTGCGAAAGCCTTCTTCCTGACTACTATAAAGATAAAGTCGTTGGAGCTCAGGTTAGCACACAATTCATCATTATTGTTGAGATAATCAATGTGTCTATGTTTGTTTACAGATCGACCAAGGCGTTCTGAATGAACTGATTAAAATGTATCTGCCCGAATTACACCACCATTTGGAAAATTTGGGTACAATTAAAATGATTACGATATCATGGTTTCTAACCATATTCATTAGCGTGATATCATACGAAAGCTCTCTGCATATCATCGATTGCTTCTTTTTCGATGGTGCAAAAATCATCTTCATCATTGCTTTGCAAATTCTCGAGTGGAACAAGGAAAAACTGCTGAATTGCCAAGATGACGGCGAATCTATGTTGGAGTTATCAAAGTTTTTGTCAGGCATCTATAATCCTGATTACCCATCGGCCCCGGACAATGACAAACGGAAAGTTAAGCGCACACAGACCGTTCAAACTCTCATCCACGAAGCCTACACAAAGTTTGGTGACATAACTTTGCAGAGAATCGAAGAGTTGCGCAATAAACATCGTCGTTTGACAATGCGCAAATTTGATGTGGACAATGAGGAAACAATCGTCAAATTCCATACGGAAAATGCCTATTTCGATAGAGATGAACTGCGCCTGTTGTTGGGTATTATTCGTGAAGAGAAGATGGCTTTCCGGAAAGCTCATCTGCAGAAATTGCAAGCACAGGTCGGTGAATCTCCCATTTTAGTGCCATTGCCTTCTCCAACCAATCAGAAATTGGGTTACCACGAGGGCAACTGTAGTCGCGCCGAGGCCTACAGTGTTGACTTCGACACATTCCGTGTCTTGTTCTATGAACTGACACCTTGGAATACGTGCGTTACTATTGATCTGGCCGAAAAGTTATTTAGGGTAAGCTTCAAATAAAGGTTCTTAATTTCAGTGTTCTAAACCGCATGTATATTTTATAGCTCACTGATAAGAAGAGTACTGGCAACATAGAGTTTGCTCAACTTATCAATGCCTTGGGTTTGGTGTGTTCCACGAAATACACAGAGAAACTTAAACTGCTGTACATATTGCATTTACCACCTCTATTGTCCAAAGTTGAAATAGAACAAGTGCGAAAGCCGAAAACCAAAACTAAAGATGATGCTGAGGAGGCCATCGAGGCGGAAGATTTCTTCGGTGAAGACACCGAGTCCATTGATGCCTTGCCTTCTCCTACAGACAACAACTTCGATGAAGACGATTATGCTTTAATAACGGCCACTCAAAGACTACACTCACTGGCTGGCATATCGGGCAGCACATTTATGGATATCATAAGGCCGCCCAATTTATCTGCAGCTGGCACTTCGAATGCCTCATCGATGGCGGTGAATGCGAGAACATCAACATTTTATGTAGACCTGTCCGAAGATGAGATAAGTATACCTGGTGCCAGCGGTGGTGCCATGGTTGGAAACGGTTCTATGCTTGGCGGTGGAGCAAGTTCTCACAATGGTTCCTCGGCAGCTGCCATAGCTCCACTGAGGCAACAAGGACGTTTTGAATCCATTGATACATTTTCGGACATTTCCGATTTGGGCGCGGCCAAAGTAACACCTCCTCAGTTGAATGTCGAAACAATCTCGAATTTCTCTCAAATCAGTGATTTGGTTATGGCCACTAATACAAAGATGGAAAGGACCGATTCCAATACAGACACCAAAAGTTTACGAAGTTTACGCGATCTACTGGATCAGCCAGACGACGTCGGCTCGCCTAATAAACAGATACCGAACATGAAGAAGGCCAATTTTCAAATATTATGGAGGAGCATACATGAAATTCTGGGCAAACAAGATAGCGATATGACTCAGGCCTGTAAGTATTAGTGGTGCCCGTAATTTCACAAGGCGTAGTTCGTTACGTCAGATAAGGTTTACACACTGATTGAATATCTACTGGGAAATTACGGACATTAATATGTTTGTCTACAATAGAATGTGATTAATGTAAAACATTTATTTATTTACACTGTCTTAGATCAAAATCTTATTGAAATGGGTAATAGTAATTTAAAAAAAGACTCCAGTCTAGAGAGTTTTACGCAATTGAATTTGGGAGGCAATGAAGAGGTAAGTTCCACGCAATCTTAAACATTTTAGGGAAAGACTAATTACCATTATGTGTTCTTATTAGCCCGATTCAAATGGCAATCCTACCACGCCTTGCGAACCACCAAGTACCACAAAGCTTTTCGTTGACTTAGAAGAGGAATTGAGGCAAGCTCGAGGAGAAACTAGTTCGTCCACTAACCAAAAGTCCAGCAAAAACACGAGCAGCAGCAACAGTTCCATTGATTACGATTATTGGGAGATATCGATCAATCAATTCATTGCCACCGTTCTCTCAGTACGAACAATTGTTAAAGGTTTCTATACTCGAACTCCCATAAAAGAGAATATTGAGAAAATGCAAAAGAATAGACGTAAATGTATTGCATCGAATTATTAATAATATTTTGTTACAAATGTATACATTAAAAAAAGTTGTGGCAAACAATTGTATTGTTTTGAAAACAAATAAGATAAACCCTACACAAAAAATTATATCTGATTAAATATTTGCAATTATGTTTTTTTTATATAGACTTATTTTAAACAAATTATTTAGCTTTAAATTTTCTCAGATGTTATTGCTTAATTCACCTATTTTTTGTACATATACATCGTCATCTGAAAATCAAAAAAGAAACGCATCTTCTCATGACTTAACAGGAGATATACAAAATGAAGTTCGTATTGCGTTAATAAAATTTATGCTTTTCTGAGGATATGTACTATATTTTTCGAATGCAATAATAAAATAAAATTGTTGAAGATTTATGAAAGAAAATATTTTTTGATTTTCGTTAATAAAAAATAAGACTAAAATGTTTTCGAATTTCGTATTTTAGTCAAATGTATCGTAATCAATCCAAACCGCGATTTGGAATTTTTAATGTTACGTCTTTTTGTATTTCAGATGACGATATATAATTTTCTTATTTTTTCATTATATGTAATACATCTGTATGTAATTGTTTTATCACCGATAGAGCCGAACAACAGTATCTCTCAATTGATGTTAGTTTATCTAGAGATTGAAAAGAATGAAAGTATATTTTTATGAAAAACAAGAAATATTTATTTGAATAAATGAATAAAACATAATAATAAAGATATGCATATACCTTAAAACCTTACTACTATATAAATAACTACAAAATAAATGTGGTAACACATAAATACAAATAAATTACTAAACTGCCGCTGCTTTTTATTCAGAGAATAGGTTGATGAGCACGAGTACTAATAATATTATTATTAGAATTTATGATGCATTAGAAAATCAAAGTTTAAAAAAAGATAAACGTCTTTTCATTGATTCGATAATGTAAAGTATTCTGAAGCCTAAATCCTTTGTAAAGTATTCTGAAGCGTTTCCATACGTGCAATTCCATATGCAATTGAACGCCAGTGGAAGTACCTGTGGCGATATTTCAAACATTCTAAATTGCTCCAGATAGATTGTGGGCAATGTACTAAACCATATTGGAACTTATTGGAGGTTCAAAAATGTCGCACAATGTTGTTCGCCGAGAAAAACAACCAATAAATACGATTCATTAATTTATAGAACCTCCCAGCTGACTGAAATTTTGTTCATTCAAAAGTAACCGAAACTGTCAAATCCCATATATTTTGCTTTGACAGTATGGCTCACCATTCAAAAAATTACTTGTATTTTGTTGTTGTTGTTCTAGTGTTCACCTGTATAAATACGCCTTGGGTGATAGCAGGAGCACAGCTGTCTGAATTTTTTTCATTGAAAAGTAACCGAAACTGTCAAATCCTATATATTTTGCTTTGACAGTATGGCTCACCATTCAAAAATTACTTGTATTTGGTTGTCGACTTGAGCCATACGTATACAAAAATAACTTACAGTGTCAAATTTCATTTGCTCAGAAGCATTTAAAAAAATTCAAGTTTTTTGGAAAAATATCGCCTGGATTTGCGAATCGAACTTTTGTCGGTTTGAATCTGATTGGAAACAATACGAATTGTGCCCTCCAAACATGCAGCACAATCCTAAGTACAAAAATATGCCACTTAAATGATCTTTTATGCACGACAACCGTCCAAAACACACTTAACGCCAGTGAAGAACTGTTTGGAGAAGAACAGAATAGATTTTTAAAAATGGACCAGCACTGTCACCGGATCTCAATCCTGTTGAGAATCTGTGGAATGGCCTTCAACAACATATTATAGCAATAAAACCCAAAAATTTGCCCGATTTGTTGAATGAAACTCAAAATTCCTGATATGCTTTTTCAATGGAGCGTTTTATGTCCCTAGTGGAGAATTTGTCCAGAAGATGTACAGCTATTACTCAAAATAGTGATTATCCAACCAAATATTAGGTTTATAATAAAATGTTTGGTTAGTTCAGTTTTTTTTATTTGTGCTAAATTACTGTCCAATCACTTTTCGTATTATTTGTACTTTAGATTGAATAAAACTAAAATGCAACATAAGAACCGAACAAAAAGGACGTTAAATGGTCATATTATCCTACGTAATATTTTAGAAAAAATACCGGACAAAAAAACTTGAAGTTGAAATATTTATTTGCTTTATTATGTGGTGAATGTGCTAAATTCGTGCCCACCACTGTATGTACATTATTAAAAAATATTTACTTTACTTTTTTAATCGTTTACAAATGTGAGGATGATGTGTTCTTTGGTGGAATAAATCTTAATTCAAGAACGATTTAAGACGGATAACAGAAAACATCACAAAGCTAATTAATAGTATACGCAGTTGTTTTTACCTCAATTATAGTAGTTCAGAAACAAAATCTGAGTGGGAGGGGGCTACAACGTATGACACGTCATATTTATTTAGTCACTATCGCAAAAAATTATGAACATACCAATATAAATTGTGATAAATGATTTGTTCTGTATGATATGACACATACACTCATACATATGTATGTATGCATGTAGTTTGCCTTGGTATACATTTACTTTTATTAACATCCTGTTTCGTTTTAAAACATTTATTCTAGGTTTACACAATCGGTTTATTAAAACTATCGCCTCTTTTCACAAAAAAAAAACAATTAAACAGAAACATCCATCCGCTACTACGTTAGCTGTTGGCTAGTTTATAATAACAAATACAATACATGCAATGCACAACAATAACGCACACATTTATACAAATATTACATACACAACATCAAATAAAAGATCGATACCATGTACTCTGTCTCGGAGTACGGACGGCATCAATTCTATTTCGCAAGTTTGCGGATAGCTGGGGGAACATAAGGAAATTCGGAGGTTCGGTTAAGGAATGAAGAACTTGTACAGCATTTTCTAAGGTACTTTTTTTATCGTTTGTTTTTGGAATGAACTAAAAAACAATAGATTCCTATTGTTTATCGAGATTTTCCATCCTGCACGTCACAGGTGGTCTTCTTACATGTCGGTAGGTAGAATATCGGGTATTAGATATTTACATAACTCGTTTTCGTCATTTACAAATACAACTTTCTTTGCTGTATTATCATCAATCAACTGTCGTATGATAGGCCAAACCGTCGAAAACAGACCGGGCGAATTGATGATTAAACATACGCCCAGGCGTTCGGGATAATGTTTGCTCAAAAGCCATATCAAATTCTTAACCAACTGCATATCCATGCAGGATATATTGAATTCTGCCAAATCGAAGACAATGCACAAACTATCCGTAACTTCCTCGAAACATTTTTTGCAAGACTCCTCAAGGCACTTCACAATGAATTTGGTCATTTCATCAATATCGCGTTCGCTGGAATTATGGTTCTTTGCGGGTATATAGATGCAGGGACGTCCAATGCAATCTCGGTGCCTTAAAACTCGTGCCTTATCCTTGTACTGCTCCAAAGCAGCAATGTTATCCAAAGTTTCAACTCCGTATTCCTCGCGCCATCTGTTTGTTTTTAGTATGGCCTATAGAACGAAAATAAAAATGTTGAAAAATTAGGACTTCATACATATTGCAACATTTACCTGGAATGAAGCATCGACTGTTTTGAATGCTCGTAAGTAACGCTTTAATGAGAAATCATTGTGGTACTGCTTAGGATCAGCTTCTGCAATTAGTTTCATGCGTTCCTTCAGATCTTTTAAATCATTTGGATTAACATGTGTAAGCTCTTCCTGTTGTGACATATTGTCGAAATAGCTTGATTTCCTATTTTTGGTCGTCGGTTACTTTCTTATCTTCCTCTTATCGTTGAGACAACAGCGGAATATTGATATTGGTATTGCAATTTAACAACCTGATTTGACAACGATTTGATTTGTTGTTGTTCTTCTCAAAAATAATTAATAATAATTTTCTCTTTTTTAGTGGTGACGAATTATCGATTTGATGGCAGAATAATGTAGTTATTGCAATAACATATCAGATACAACTATGAGTACACGCAAAGAAAAAATGTGAGAAATCATACAAGAAAAGCGTACAATTTACCTAAGTTTCTTAGGTGAAATACAACTTTAAAAGTTCTTTTGCAACACTTGGGTAATTTGGTACCAAAAAATACTACTGCCAGTTATACAGTAAAACTTGTGTAAAATTACCTTGTATGGTTTGGCTGTATTTCAAAGCACTTTGTTCTCTTAAAAAATTTGCATTTATCAGTATTTAAAAATAAAAGGCCTGTTCGATTGGTCTTACTAGCTTATGATTAAGAGACTTGATAAAGTGGCAACATTGTTACCCATTGGTTTTTCTTAAATGAATCAACAAGAAAAATCTGGCGCAATGCTAAGAGCTAGTACAAAAATTAAGCTCGTAAGTCCAATCGAATAGACCTAAAGAAATAAATGTACAAATCGATAGAACATAAATAATCCAACACCATGTTTCATTTATCTAATTTGGAATGTTTTTTAACTAAATTAAATAATATTAAAGACCTACATCTTTTTATTGATTTTCTATTTCCCACCCAAATAAAAACCATGATGACTTAATTTGTTTAGCATTTTGTTCTTCCGTCTGGAAACAAAAAATGTTTATTTTATCTGATGATGATGTTGTTGTTGTTGTAGCCACGTATGCTGTAATATACAAAAATTTTTAGTTAGTCTTCTTCTGTTCCTTCACTCGATTCCTCTTCTAAATCCAGATCCAGAAAACGGGCCACATCAATGGGATTGGTCCATAAGGATACTGGAGTCAGCGAGGTAGGTTTGGAGGGACATCTGAAGAGATTGTTGGTATCGTGTGGTCCTGTACCGCATGCAGGGCAGAGATCAGGGATGGTTTCGTCGAGTCTCGATCTGTATGAGTTCAATCGACTACACCACCCTGATCTCAGCTGGACCAGGATTGATCTTGTTTTCCTGGGGAGACTTTTTTCGTTCTCTACAATAGGTGGGGGTCGGCCACCCAAGACAATGTTGGGTTTGAAGCTGTTCAGTGACGAAATAACGGATAATTGGTGGATTTGCTTTAAGCCAGCGGTGTAAGAGGCTTGTGAAATTTCCAGATTTCCTCTCTGACATGCCTCGGGGGGGGGCTTCCAACTCTGTGAGTTGGAAATTAGGGTGACCCCTCCGATGGCATCCCAGGAGGAACTGTTTTGTCAGCATCTCACAGTGATCTTTGACTGGGAGGACCTTGGTTTCCTGGTGCAGATGGTCAACTTGAGACATCTGCAGGCACCCCGTAATAGTCCTGAGAGCTGAGTTTTGGCTAGTTTGAATTTTTTCCCACTGCGTTTTGCTAGTGCAAGTAGTCCATACTGGCGCTGCGTAGCTTACCACCGGCCGGCCAATTGCTTTATAGGTCGTGAGCATGGTTTCTTTGTCCATGCCCCAAGTGCTACCGGCAAGCGACTTGAGGACTTTGTTCCTTGTTTTTACCTTGTTGGCATGCGCTGAGGACTTGAGTAAGCTGTCTAGGGTCACCCCAAGGATTTTGGGATGACTTACAGTCGGAATTCTGTGGCCATCGACTTCGACCGCCAACTCAAGTGCGACTTGCTTTGTCCATGTTGTGAAAAGTGTGGCTGATGACTTTGCCGGGGATATTTTCAGATTTCTAGCCTTGAAGAAATCCACCAATTGTTGAAGGTAGATGTTAATACGGCTGCAGATTTCGTCTACATTTAGGCCCCTCGCCATAACCGTGCAATCATCCGCATATGTGACTATCTCAACCCCTACTGGAGGTTGAGGGAGTTTGGAGAGATAGAAGTTAAACAGTAACGGGGAGAGAACTCCACCTTGAGGTACTCCTTGCTTAACTCTGCGTTGCTTAGATCTCCGGTTCCTAAACTCCACGAATGCTTGCCTTCCACATAAATAGTTCACTAACCATCTCTTCTGCGAGTTGGGGAGTTCAGACTCGAGTATATCTCTGAAGAGAATGGCGTGATCAACTGTGTCAAATGCTTTTGACAAGTCAAGGGCCACGAGAACTGTTCGTTCACAGGGTCTTCTCCCGTTTAGACCGTGGCTGATGTGGGTGGTTATGGCGGTTAATGCTGTGGTGGTGCTGTGCATTTTCCGGAATCCATGCTGATGCTCTGCTGGAAGTAGGATTCTGGTCAAGCTTGGCAGGAGTAGCGCCTCAATGGTCTTTGCAATGGGTGACAACAAGGTTATGGGTCTGTAAGACTTACCTTGGCTTGCAAGTTTCCCAGGCTTGAGAACTGGGACTACCCTACCCACTTTCCAGATCTCGGGTATCGTTAGGGTAGCTGTGGACAAATTGAGGGTCGCTGTAAGGAATTCTACTCCTGCGTCTCCTAGGTGCTTTAGCATCAGCATAGATATACTGTCAGGGCCTAATGCTTTTGATGGTTTCGCATTCTTTATGGCTTGTGCGACCTCTGTTGGTGTGAAAACTGCTGGACTGTCAATCACTCGGAGTTTCCGTACCTTCCTTAGGATACAAGTATACTGATGATGATGTTGTCGTAGCTGCTGTCTCCCGCAATGACTTAACAGCAATAATATGGGTTTGTGGTTTCTGTTGTAAATTGTTCTCAGACAACAGTATTTTATGGATCACTATTGTTGTTGTTGGTGTGGTGGTGGTGGTTACTGCCGTGGATGATGTTGTTGTTATTACCCACATATTATGGCTGTTTTTCTTTAAGACAGCTAAGCTGCGATAACAAAAATCTAAATAAAATGTTAAAATGTTACTCAACATAAAAAATTATATTTTAAAATTGTCCTCAAAAGCAATATCAATGTGTGTGTGAAAACAAATTTTGAAAAAAATAATTTTGAAAAAATAAATTTTTGACTTAGCCTGGATAAGTATCCAGTGTAAGTCAAAATGATGGATATCGAGGCTAAGTCCAACAAAGTCGACACAAAATATTTTTTTGAAAATTTCTTTTGATACATATATATATATATATATATATATATATATATATATTGTAGTTGGAAATAATAATTTTTTATTTTGATTAAAAAAACAAATTTGTATTAACGTTTTTGTTATCGCAACTTGTTATCCCGGCTTAAAGAAAAACAGCCCTATTGTTTGTATGTTGCTGAAGCACAACCAACGCCACCACTACAGCATGTGAACTGTCAATCATAAAACTATTAAATTAATAATGACGAAAGAAACTTTTGAAAACACACACAGTCACACTTACCTTGTTCTAATTGTACGTTTTTCGAATATCCCCAAACACTCGGTGGGGGCCCGCTGCTGGTTTCATTACTAAAGACAAAAGATGTCCCCGTACGACCGGGGGAGAACCAAATGTTCTTGAGCGTAGTGCATAAGTACCACTGCTTCCGAAACCATTTACGGCACCACTTGTCGAGACTGCATAATGTTGATCCAACAATTCCTAAATGAACTTCATTGACATTAATTGAACGAGAACTAGAAACCTTTGCTCATATAAGTATGTATTTTTGCAACTATGTGCTACAAAATTCATGAAATTGGCTACTTACATATTCACACTTACATCATTATCCAACTAACTAATTAATTTTACCAAAGAAACTTGTGTAAATATTTTAAGGTACACAAGCACTGAACACCTACCAAGTAAAGATAGTTATTTATACAAAAGAAGCACATGTGTAATTTACACATGTACGTGTCTTGTATGACTTCTGTCAACTCTATATAAAAACGATTTACAAAGTTGAATTAGGTATTTCTACACAAGTTTTTTTTCTGCGTGTAGCTTTGTCACAGACTATATAATTTAAATGACATTTTGATTTGTACGGTGAGCAGCCAAGTAATAAATGTCATCATGCTATTTGTTAACAAATTTGCAGTCTAAAAAAAATAAATGCAAAAAATAAAAATTTAAATTAAATTCAATTCAAAATTTTGAATTCGCATTCCGTCTGAAAACACCCTATAATATTATATATATATTATAAGTTTTCAGATGACATATGAAATAGAGCTGAAATGACCTAAGGTCGATTTACAATTCACGAAGACGTCTATAAGTTTTGCAAATGGATGACAATTTTTTCAAAGTAAATTTGGATTACTTAGTGATTTGCTAGGGTATACTAGCCCTTTCGAATGTTCTATCTAAGTTAAAACACTTTATAATTTGTTTTCTAAATGAAGGTAGTTTGTGCACACTGACGGCGAAATCGAAAGCTCAATCGATTTCAGCTGAAGGTCGATTTACAACGGTTAAATTTGTATGAAATTTTAACATTTATTTACTATTACAGCGTGCGAACTTCCTTGCATTGAAGACTTTCCTATTTTTGTTTTGACAAAAAAATATAAAAACTAAGGCCTAAACACATCAAACTATATTTCTAAGCATATATGCCTCGAACTAAGTTGTGTTTGTGTGTGTTTCGTGAAGCTGATACGTAAAAACAGCTGATTTTGTTGTTTTCATATCAATATCATTTCTATGTGTCTTGCAAACAGCAAAAGTACGTATAATGCATGCATGCCCAATATGCGTACTTTGAATGTGTTTTGCCCTTTATTGTACCATGGAAAAGGATATTACAGAAGCAAAGAATTTAAATTAAAGCGACAGCGACGACGTCAGTTAAAGTTTAGGCTTTTCTGTGCGTCGTCACTGTTCTTTGTCGCTCTATTCAAATTTTTTCTTGTTCAATAGACCATGTGGCAACATAATAGGAAACGTTGCGAATCATACGGCATCACTTGATTTTCCTCGTGTTTCGTTCGTCTTTCTCGTCATCCATCAAGTAATTTATTTATAACAACACAAAGCAAAAATAATAAGTTTTAACGGAAACTCGGATAAAACAAACGCGGTTTTATAAAACCTTCATACATTTTGTTGAAAATCATACCAAATGAAAACAAATTGACACAGCGCGAAATCAATCAGTTTTTGGCCTTCTTGTATCTTGGTTTTGATATTTTTGTGTGTATTGTGTGTTAAAAGTGTGCTGCTGCTTGCCACGAGCTTCCTGGAATTGATTTCCATCCCGAATTGTGTGTGGCCATTTGGTCGAGACGTCGCTGTCAATCTGGGGGACATTCGACCTGTCGAGACTAAAACTATTAAGACCGTCATAGAATAGAAATTTTCTGAAATACTTCAAGGTCTTGAAGATGCGCACGCATTGAAAGAAAATAAAGAAATATATTTCCGATTTGTTTTTGGATCGTGCTGCTTGCTTGCTGCTGATATAAAAGACAACAACAATAACAAAAAGTGAAAAATATTAAAGGTGAAAGAAGAAAAAACAATTGTCACCGCGAACTTCTTTGTGTAGTGAGCTGTGAGCTTACACGCTTGCTGCTGCAACAACCTCCTCCACGTTTTTACATTATTCTCGACAACAATATTTGTGCAACTGCAGTGAAAACAACAACAAATGGCTGACGTGAGTGACCCCAGTGAACTCTTTGTTCTCGAACTCCACGAGGACGAAAATCCCCGTGATTCAGATGATGATAAAATCGAATTGGACGATGTAAGTAGCAATCAAAATACAAAACAACCAAAAAATCTGTCCATCTCATATGACAAGTACAAGAACAACCAGAAGAAGGTAAAGAAAAACATGCTGCTCTCTGTCAATTCTTTTAATTACGTATTTACACAAATACATACGCATATACGTCTCTACGACGACGACATCGGCGACGACGGAAGAACAAATATATAGAAAAAACTCGATCAATTTGTGCTGTGAATGTCAGGCATCGTATTCGCATAAAGAATTGCAAAAACTATTGGAAAACCCCTTCTCTTAATGCAAATGATGTGGGTCCCATTTTCATTGTTATAAAATTCTTTTTTCGGAAAGGCATTCAATCACAATGACAATTAACACATTATGCATCCTGTAAGACATTCAGTTGTAATGCGTTTTGAGTCGCCGCTCATTTAGAAAATTGTATAATTGTTTTTAAATTTATAAATACAATATTTACGCTTTTGTGAGATAAATTGTTGCTGTTGCAGACAAAATCATTATTAAAACAGGATGATAGTTCAGGGTTATTGGATATTTTAAATAGCGCACTGCTGTTAAGTTCAAATTCAACAACAAAAACATAGGCTTCTATAATCGTCAAAATTGTCAACACGTGATTCTGAGCTCTTGTCGCATTTCATCTTTATTCGTTGTCACCTTAAAAGCTCAATATGTGAAGGAAGCTTCAAAAACTTCTGTTAAACTGTTTTATATTTTTAAGCTCCTGTTGCCAGACTATGTATATTCACAAAATTTAATCATCATATTGTGGGTAAATATATAGCACAATTTTCTGCATTCAAATTCGAATATAGTTTAGGATGACCTCCACAATTTTAACAATCCGCATTTTTGCTGATTCTAGTTTTTAAGTTTTGCATTTGCCTTTGGAATGCTTTTTTCAGTTGTATTTCTTTTCTGGCGAGTAAATGATGAGGATGTTTGGTTAAACTAAATCATTTTTTTAAATAAATCCAAAATTTAGATACTCGAATCAGCAAAAATGCGGATTGTAAAAATTGCTAATTGTCATTTCACAAATTCAAAGTGGCATGTCAACAAAAAACATTCTCTTGACATATAAACTAACTAAATATATTTAAAATGTTCGGACAGAAAAGCGGTAGTCTCAGGACAATATTCCATTCCGGGTACAACACTACTGCTATCATCCAGATAACTTTTGATTATTAAAGAATGGAATAAAATAAGTGAAATGTATTATGAATTTAGAGACCATTTGTTACTTAAAATATTACGATATTCATTTTAATAACTTCGTAAATTTCACTACCACCAAAGATATGCGTAGGAAAAGCTGCTCTCTAAAGCTGCTACAACAACAACAGACTATGCGAACGATATATGGGCATCTCCCAGTGGCCCGGATGCGACATTCACACGCCAAAAACAAGAAACTGAAAAAGTCTATCGGCCTTTTAGTGTTCTAAAGCTCTTAAAGAGTACTACATTTTAAAAATATATCGTCAGGATTTAGTAAAAATTAGTACAAAATTATAAACAATTTTACATTGAAACGGCCGCTACAAACAACAGAAGTACTTTTGAAGCTCTTATAAAATATACAAAGTTCAGCGATTTTTTGAGAACTTTGTCTTCCATATTACATGTAAATGAAGGTCAGAGGATATATTTTGTTCGTAGATTTATGAAATATGAGAATTATCTCTTAGATTTTTTATTTAGGTACAGCAGAAATACGGACGCTACATATATTTCCACTCGTAGTAAAAAAGTAGTGATTTTCGTTATACCACTTCAACTGTTAATAAAAATAAAAGAGAACAAGTTAACTTCAAGTTTCATAATAAAAAAAAGTTTTTCGAAATAGGGAAAAAATAAAGTTAAAAGCTATTAGTGTGGTTTGATTTTATTTTTTTGGAAGACCTTTTTGGGGGATGCCCATAGACTTGCAGTCCAAATTTTATAAATCGAAGCCTATGCTAAATATTCTGACCAGTCATAGTCTCCAACCTTGAATATAACTGACCACAGAGGCTGACCAAAAATTCTAATGGCTGGGTCACACCATGAGGAACCCTACAAACGAATGTTGAATTTAATCCACAGGGCTCAAAGCCCATGGAGGCGCCAAATATATACCGAAATTCAAACATGGTGCATCCTGGAACGAAAAGAAACGACTGAGTGTTGACAGAACCCGATGGAAAGCATTTGGCGTATTTAAATACAATTAAAATAGGTTTAGATTATTTGTTCTTGTTGGAAAAATTTAAATGGGGAAAAACGACTATGATTTTGAAAACCCGTCTTCATTAAATTTCCGTAACATGTTTGAATATAATATTAGTTTTTACTGAAACATTTGCTGAAATCGAATGTGGCGAAAAATGTTGTTTTTAATTTTCGATCTGGTTTTCTGAATAAATTAGGGTTTTGAGTAATATGAATCGTTCCGCATACATGGATATCAAAAATTCATATTCCTGTTCTAGAATCAAAAAAAGTGATTTTTGTTGACCTTCGAATTATATCGAAAATAGTCTATTCGCTAAAACATAACTTCAAATGACATTAAAATAGCACAAACATATTTTAAACGTCATGAATAGTGAGATTTTTTATACTATACCTAGCATCGTAAAGTCTTTGTGACCATTTAAATCCATTTTTATGCCGCTTTCCCCTTAAAAGTACAAATTTATAAAAATCTATGTAGTTCGAGGAATGTATACACCTAATTTTATGAATGAAGATGCATTTCGTGTTTAGTAATTTTACTCCCTCGTTTCTTATTATGCGTCTTCGTCAGGTCTGGCTCAACCGTTTCATCTGGGCGCCGGTTAGTCATTAACCTTTTTTATAATTTATTAGGTCGAATGTATTGATTTTGGTAAATCATTTTATTGAATTACAAGTTCTTCAACATGGACAGAAAGAATTTCTGGAATTTTTTGGGGAATTTCTCTTGTTATTTTTTGTTGTGTTGGCCGAAATGTTGAGTAGTTTTTTTAGCCATGTTAAAAAAGTATTATATATACATTTTGTAATTTGTTTTAAATTGGCCCGATGGTTTTGAATTACAGGTTGAAATAAATAAAATAAATCAAATGAAAATCAAATTTTTCAAAGATAACCTCTAAAGTGTTTCGCAATAAGGCAAAAATGGTTAACATTAAGCTCGATAATTTGCAACTGCAACCGGTCTTCGAAAATTTTATAAAATTCCCTTTTGTAATAACGCCACAAGGAAAATCATGTGAAGTAATGTCTAGATCCTTTGGGGAAACGGAATTTAGAGTTTCATAAAATCATTCTATTCTGGCATACATATGTAGATACTTGCAATGGCGGTTAATACACAATATATTATTTTTTGCTCTTTGGCAAATGAAGGCAAATTCAAGAACGGAACTTTAGTTTGTCATCGTGGGGATTTCAATTCTTCAGCCTTTCGCGTATAAGGTACACTAGCAAAGAAATGTCACAAAAACCGATTAAATCAGAAAAACATCAATTATATTAAATTATAAATATTTGTATCAAAACAAATTTTCCAAAAAATATTTTGTGTTGACTTATGTGGACTTAGCCTCGATGACCATAAATTTGATTTACACTGAATAATTATCCAGGCTAAGTCCAACATTTTTAACATAAAGCATATTTTTTCAAAATTAGTTTTCAGACACATATTGATATTGCTTTTGGCGACAATTAAAAAAATAATTTTTATTTTGATGGAAATTTTAACTTTTTATTTGGTTTTTGTTATCGCAACTTAGTTATCCAGTCTTAAAGAGAAACAGCCTTAATATATTTCATTATATTATTGCCCTAATAGGTTCTGAAGGCCATATGCGTCCAGCTCACATTGTTTTATTTCATATTCGAAAGCCCTATACAATTTCCTATCGTTTGGGTACCCATATTAATATACAAAAGGCGGGTACATTTTCGGGGGCTCCTGATGCCCAAATAGGGCATTTTCAATTCGTTTGAGTACCCACACTTATATGTATGTTATCAGGTCTATTTTAGGGCCCTAAGGACCTAATCGTTTTTTTTTCATATTTGACCTCCTTGTGTAATTTCGTTTCGTTTGACTACCCATACATTAATGTATGCCAAAAAACTGGGAATCTGGCTCACAGTCCAGATTCCCAGCAAACAGAAGTTCCGAACAAACAGAAGTTCTGCTGTGGAAATTTCGACGTGACACGTCTTCCCATCTTTATTGCCTTTGGGTATGTTCATATTGTTATTGTTTGCTTTTTATATTTTATATCTAAAATACATGTTAGGAATTTATTTGTTAAAAATAGTTAAATAAATAAAAAAATAAATATTTGAAGAGACAATAGCTGATCTAATGGCTCTAATGTGTTATTTCAGTACTCAAAATTATGTGAGTAGTCACGATCGACATACATACATACATATTTCAGATATATAGAGCTTTCAGTGATTTACCCTATCAGGTGTATAATTAGATTCCGTTTTTTACGAATTTCCGCTTTTATCGTTTGTTGTTCTGAGAGTACCCATAAATCATTTTCTTTATCAGTTTTGCACGTTTTCCCACGAAATAATTACCATTTCGAATGTTTTACTAGAAAACACTTGTAATAACATATTTAGCATGATTTCAGTTGAAATCCTTTTTTAGTTGATAAGACTATCAGACAATCCGTACATATTGAGTTGATACTCTGCTTAGTTGTGCATCGATGTATCATCTATCTATCTATCGGTCTGATAGGTAGATGTGAGTTGGTGCTTATTAAATATATAAATATAAATAAATTTGATTAGGGTTAGAGAGCTTCGTTCATTTGTTCGTTCCAACACCAACACCAACGCCAGCAACAGCAGCAACACCAGTAGTCAAAAACAGAAATCTACTTTTTCTATTGCTATCAATACTCGTCGCCGTCGACCGACGAAAAAACACACAAATGTCAGCCTAAATATGATTAGAATTGGTATTGTGCACACAGGAATTTATACATGTGTTTTTGGTTTGGTTGCAGCGTTGTTGTCACTATTGCGTTGCTCATAAATTTTTATTTTGTTTAAATATTTACAAACTAAAGAAAAATTAACAAATTTTTGTTTTGATATTGCTCAAAATCTTATCAAATCCTACTCTATAGATGGAATATTTTTGTTAGTCAATTGATAAGAATTTATTTTGAATTATTTCTTTTTATTTCTCCACAAAAAAACCGTGTGGTTTGTTCTCAGACCGGTGAGAGCTGTATAACTTCTTAAACACTACGAGGGGCGATAAAACAATTCTAGAATAAATTGAACTATCAAACTACATAATTTCATTATGTCGTCATATAAAATATATTAATAGACAGGTTTTTTCTCGATCAGATTTTCCCGCTGATGAAATGACAAGATTTTAGAGTCATTTATTGCTTTGGTTATGTTAAAATTTTTGAACAAAAACTAAGCAGATAATGACTGGGCGGATAAGATTTAAAGGCGGGATATTTTTCTTTTTGAAAACTTCAAAATCCTTATAATGTACTAAAGAAATACAGTTAAGCGGGAAAACCCCCACTTGTGGTAAATTAAACACGGATGAATTTAATCAATATTTCGAGTTGAATACAATTGTAGTCTAGTCACTACTTCCACAGAACAAAACTATTTAAACCCTTAATCGGTATTTCCCACTCATATATTTACTGCAAAAATACAACCATGAAATGCAAATGTTTTGTATTTTAAAAGCCGATTAAATGACATGAAAACACAGGTTTCCCCAGATTGTGAAAATTGGTCTTTCTGGAAAAACTGGTGGACGGTTGGTTATACCGATTAACGGTTTTTCGGTTTTGAAATTTCGTTTCACGTTTCCGTAATGAACGTGATTTCGAAAAAATAACTTTTAGAATTAAGGTACATACAAAAATTAAAAGAAATATATTAAAAAGGAACACATATATTGAAAAGGTACAAACATTTGCGAATGTAGAATGAAATTCTACTCCTTGCGAGTAATTTGACATTTATTTTATATCAATGTAGTGAATGGTATACATTGGTTTAATATATATATATAATAAGTTTGGATCGCGACTTCAAATTTAAGAGGAATAATGTATAGAGTAAAAATTTTCCTTTATATCTCTAAGACTTGTATTTTATTGTCTTAATTTTGTACGTATCTTCGCATATTTTATTCCTTACAACATATCAACATATCCAAAAGTCAATTGTTACACTAGAAAGTTTAGGTTCAATTTTGAACGACTTCATTCAGTGCGCTTAATCCAAATATTATATCAGAATTGATCTAGCTATTCGAGTTTCTGGCCTACATATAATAACCGAAATGTTTAAAAAATCTTGCTTTTTAATCACATTTGTGGTTATATTGCGCGACTTGAAGTTTCTGTTTCAGAAATATTATCACAACAAAGAGGAGATGAAACCTTTCAGACTATAACAATATCATTAATATGTGGAGACGGGTTCCAAAGTTATTACATTATCCTCAAAGAATATAAACTTTGGATCACTGTAAAACTTGAACCACATACTACTTTGACCTAAGGAAAACCTAACATTTTCCGAAAAAATTAAGAATGGTCGAAATCGAAAGAAATAATGAAAGAATAAGGAAAGAAATGATGAACTGTCAACAACCACAAAATTTATCTAAAAACTATTGAAGTTCGAAATCCACAATTCTTAGTAAAAATTGTTTTGTCTTGTCTATTTTGTTTTGTCTTTTCTGTAACATGATCTCCTTATTATTCCTTGTATATATTAAATAAACAATAGAGCACAAAGGAGAAACGCCAAGGAGGTAAAATTTGGTACCATATTGTCCATAGATAGGTGTAGTTAAATGCGGATTCAAGTCTTTGAAATGTTCATGCTATTTCCAATTTGAAATCAAAAGTGCTAGTGTCGTGATTCGTTTAGTTTTCTTTCGTTTAAATAGAAACGAACAGATGTAATAAGCTCGCTTACTATATTGAGACCTACTTGCACTCTGTTTGAGACGGTAATTTCCCCTATATATTCTTAGTACATTGTCAGCGGTGTATTTTTAATGTTAATTTCCCACACCATCATAAATAACTTTCGATCAATCGTCTCTATATGTGGCAACACGTAGTCTGTATGTATATTTCATATGAGGTAGATTGTGGTTCCAATATGGTCGTTGCATACATACTTCAGTTGTTATTAAGTGTATTGCTGTGAGTTTTGATGTTATTTCTTTCGATATTTAGATAGTTGGGTTATAATCGTGTTTTTATTATGAACGCTATAAATTATGATCAGTATGTTAATTAGTTGGGGTTTGTTTATCTTTTTTTCTTTGAATCATGCCAAAAAGATAACTGCAACCTCCATGTCAGTAGAATAGCTTTTATAATACGGGGGTATATATCCATGGATTTCCTTCGAGGGATTTCGTCCCAACTAATTTATGGCATACACGATGAAGTCCAGTATTGTGTAATGATGTTGTGCAGTAAATCATTAACCATTCATTAATTGCAATAATTTTTGTTATTATCTCATCAACAAGTTCGACCGATAACAGCTACTATTAGTGCAAATAAATAAATTGTTAGATTAGTTTTATCTTATTTTCAAAACAAAATAACATTTTAATATTTAATTAATTCTTTTTCACAAAAATAACTGTTCAAAATATCAAATTTGTTGGGAAATATAATATAATCGAATTGAAATGAATGTTATCATTTTATTCTTATACCAGACTTGTTTTAAACTTGTTATTTAACATACACAGATTATAAAATATTTATCCATTATAATTGATTGATATAAATATATAGCAAACTAGATACTAATACATATTTGCATTTATTTTATTTCTTTTTAGGTTGATCTAGAACCGGAATTAAGCATAAATTTACAACATGAGTAAGTACACAATTAGTACACATGTATGTATGTACGAGGGTACATTCAGCATACAGTATCAGACAAAACAAAGGCAACAAGAAATATATTTAGAGTTCACATGACCTGGCCTATCTCGATGTTGTTTCATACTATACAATAGCCCTTTCACGCTGATCTGTTAATTACTGCAATTTGGTCGATTTAGTCAAATTTTGAATACTATATTTTTTCAGACACTATTCAATCAATTTATGTAATATGAAGCATGCATATCAAAAATTGTTAAAGTAGGAACATATCACTTGTCGCTCCCAGTGGCATATCATATATCATTCCGTTTTCGAGTGAGGTAAAATTTCAAACAAGTTTCAAAGCAAATAAAATGAATTATTATTATTATCTGAATAATTATATATTGTCAATATGGTCAATCTATAAGATGAAATCCATTTAGTGAGGGCTATAACATTTAATATCTTGCAATATAAGTGATGATCGCGGTTTAGCGTCAGTACTAGGTCGTATTGTTCGACCTGTGTATAGATTTCTCTGTTCTCAATCCAATATCGATTAAAATGATTTTAACTGGCGTGTGAGGGATTTCAGCACTAAGTAGTAAAACTTTTGTGATTTCATTATTTTAATCTAAACTGGATACGCTTGATTATAAAATTATAGCTTTTTTAAAACATTAGGTCAAATTCATCTAGGGTGTTCAAAACCGAATCGGTTAACCAGTTTCGACATCCGTAACCGTCGGTCGGTTTTTGTAAAATGATCATTTCAGGTTAACCAAAAAACCGGGTCTTTAATGTGGGTTAACCGTTTTTTCATATTCAATTTATACTGCTCCGCGCCAAGCCGTTCGGTGAACAAACTCATATTTTACATACAACAGAAACATATTAGCATTTGCAAAAATCTATTGCTCGAAAAAGTATAAAAACTAGCATCGTTCCAAAAACATCGACAATATTACTAAAATGAAGCTTTGTAAAGAGAATAGAAAAAACGCTATATGAAAAATATAAATGAATCGTTCATCAGTTGCCGTTATGTAGCAACTGTTTGAATTGTCAGAAATATTTTACAAATCCACGAAGGGGTTAATTCAAAACAAAAAATATTTACATTGGACCTTTTATACATCCATTAGAAGGAACCAAACTCTCCTGAAAACACTCCTAAAATATTGTTTTCTGGTGTAATATATAAAGGATGATTTTTTTAGCTATTATCTTTTTGGCAACACTGGTTTAAAAAGCTGACGCACGTTTCGTATTTTGTTTCACTGTCAAACATCTTCAGTTTGGTCTATAAATTAACCATGAACCAGTCTTACAAACGAACAACGCTTGCAAATTATTGAATTTTATTATCAAAATGCGTGCTCTGTTAAGAAAGTTAATCGCGCGCTTCTTCCATTTTTTGGTCAGTTTAATCGACCCACTGAAGCGGCTATTCTGGCTATTGTGACTAAATTTCGCACTAAATTTACATTGTTGGACATTAAACCACCAACACGCTTACGTAGAGTGCGAACTGAAGAAAATATCGCAGCTGTATCGGCCAGTGTTAATGATTCGATTCGTCGCCGTTCGCAGCAATTGGGCCTCTGTTACTCAAAAACGTGGAAATGCCAAAATTGGACTTAGCGGATGGACCATTTGATTCGCAGTCAAGGTCAACATTTGCATGAAATAATCTTCAAACATTAAATTATGTGGACGTGCCATCGATTCAAATAAAGATTTCATGCATTTTTCTGAATTTTATGTGTTTTTTTTTTGAAAAATTTTCCCATAGCTTTTAAAAAATCACCCTTTATATATATGTTATAGTTTTACATGAATTTTCTTTTTGAAATGTCTTTTTGATTATACGTATTTGTTTTCATCGAAATATATTTTATTGGTCGAATTAATTGACGTTTATGGTAGTTTTATGGTCGTTTTTCTCAAAGACGTCGTTTATCGCAGGGACCAGATATTTTCTAAATCAAATTCACTTTTCATTCATTCATGACCCAGTCTAATGTGCATATGCCTAACGAGTTGATAGTGTGCTTGTGTATTAGCTTTCCTAAGAAAGCAAAATCTTTGGTCAGTTTGAATGTTAGTTATTTAGTAATAGTAATTAATTCAATAGTGATAGTTGTAAAAACCAGTTGAGCTTAGTTAGTAACTGCGGGGCATAGTTTTTGTGCAACCTTGTTTTGTATAACTATAGAACCTACCAACAATTTGGAGCCATTTGATAGACCACAATAGATAAATGTTCAAATGTCCACTATTGTACAGTTTGTAGTTGCCCACATTGTAATTAGTAGTGCCATGCAAGTATATTATTCCTACACATTATTAATAAATTGAAAATTTCTTTTGATTTTGCACATCTTGAATAATTATGTATTATTTTTCATTTATCTTGTAGAACTGAGGGCCAGGAGACCATACAGCTATCCGAAGAAAATGTGAATCCGGGCAAAATAAAATTAGGACCAAAAGATTTTGAACTGAAAAAAGTTTTAGGAAAAGGTGGTTATGGCAAAGTATTCCAGGTATGCTCCAGCAAATAATCATTATTAACAACATGAACATATTGATTTCAACATTTGTTTATTATTCCAGGTGCGTAAAACGTCAGGACGTGATGCTAACAAATATTTTGCCATGAAAGTGCTGAAGAAAGCCTCTATAGTCACAAATCAAAAAGATACGGCTCATACTCGGGCCGAACGTAATATCTTAGAAGCTGTCAAACATCCATTTATCGTAGAACTAGTGTATGCCTTCCAAACAGATGGAAAATTATATTTGATTTTAGAATATTTAAGCGGTGGTGAATTATTTATGCATTTAGAACGTGAAGGTATTTTCTTAGAAGATACAACATGGTGAGTTTTTTGTTAGTTGGAAAATAGTAAACAACCAATGTATTAATCCCCCACATCCATGTCCCATTTCAGTTTTTATTTGAGTGAAATTATAATGGCCTTGGGCCATTTGCATAAACTAGGCATTATATATCGTGACTTAAAGCCGGAAAACATTTTATTGGATGCCCAGGGTCATGTTAAATTGACAGATTTCGGCCTCTGCAAGGAGCACATACAAGAGGGCATTGTAACACATACATTCTGTGGCACCATAGAATATATGTAAGATATGACTGCGATGGAAACTTGTTGTCATTTTTACTTTTCGCCTTCACGTGTAATTTTAGGGCTCCAGAAATTCTGACACGTAGAGGTCATGGTAAAGCAGTAGACTGGTGGTCATTGGGTGCTCTCATGTTCGATATGTTAACTGGTGTTGTAAGTTTCAATTAATTTTATTTTAATATTCTTGATTTTATTTATGTACTCTATTTTTATTAATTTTAGCCCCCTTTCACTGCTGAGGATCGTAAAAAAACTATAGAGACTATTCTAAAAGCCAAACTCAATCTGCCTGCTTATTTAACACCCGAAGCTAGAGATTTAGTTCGCCGTTTGATGAAACGACAAGAGTCACAACGTTTAGGTAGTGGCCCCGAAGATGCTGCAGCTGTCCAAGGACATCCCTTCTTTAAACATGTTAATTGGGATGACGTTCTGGCTAGACGTTTAGATCCTCCAATTAAACCTTTATTGGTATGATTTTCGATAAATTGCGTAATTTACAAAGCACTTTTTAATTCTTGTTTCTTTTTCCTCCAATTAAACAGCGTAGCGAAGATGATGTGTCACAATTTGATACCAGATTTACAAGACAAATACCCGTAGATTCACCAGATGAAACAACTCTTAGTGAAAGTGCCAATTTAATTTTCCAAGTAAGTAACACGTAAAGAAATTTGTTAAAGGGATATAAACAAAAAAATTATGGAATTGGGAGAGAATCCTCCAAACCAGTTGAAGTGGTAAATCGATAGAGAGAAGGACGCATCACATTTTATGAAATGAATTTGATTAATATTTTCACTGAAAAATACCTATTGTTGAGAGACGGTTAAGAATTGCTAATTATATTTGTTAGAGAAGCTCTACCAGATGAACTGAATATAGTCTTGTGGAACTTGGGTTGTCTGGAGAGTAATGCGTATGCATTACTTACCATACAACGACAAGGTTTTCTGCTCATTACATTTTCTGAAATACTTGGATCAATTCTGTTTAGACTGAGAGAAGTAAAACTAAATATTGATTATGATTGAATTTGAGAACTTCCTGTGGTTGTTTGCATTTTATGAAAATGTATTCAAGTCTCAAATAACTTTCTTTAGATTACAATCATGGCCTTTTTGTTTCTGGAAAAAAATTTGCCCCGCCAGAGTGAAATATTTTAAAAACGTTGCCCTTTCTTTGACAAAATTATGCGTTCTTATGAATAAATCGCCAAATCGGTTTTATATACTCCAAAAACCAAATAAAAGAACAGCGTTAGCTGAAAGGGTAGACAACATGTCATTATATTAAACATGTTGACACCGTGGAATACCTATAATTTATTACCTCACTGAAACACGGTAGTCAATTTCAAGAGAAACATGACTTATAGGTTATATAAAATCGTTTAGCTTGCTGTTGGTAAAGGATATGGCCGAAGTATTTTCATGGTATTCATAAAAAATTCCCTAGATTAAATTTGGGTGCAGACAATGACAGCTTTTTCTTTTCAACCGACTTAATATATAAAACCGTAACCATATCAAAGATAAAAAACTCAGCGATTACAATTTCACTTAAATTTTGCATTTTAACGGATACATAGAAAGCTTGACCGTCTTACAATAGAATATTTAATTTTCAATATGTCTCAAGTCTCAAAATATGTAGTAAAACGATACCTTTCTAAAATAAATAAATACCACCAATAATTTATATATAGGAAGTAAAATACTGTATTTGGAAATGCCGAGCCCACAGTTTGGCAGCTTCATTATCGTCTATATGTAGCACCACATTGAAAGTGAGGCTCTTTCAAGGGAATGCCAGTGGGCCCATCACTAAATTCACAAAAATTCAGACCAATACGACGCAGGGGATGACATTTACTCTTAGGATTACCCCACTTGCCCTTGAACGAAAGCCACGTGGGTGCCAAAGATCGTCCTAAAAGAAAGCAATTTTTGTAATTTTAGTTTTTTTAGAAAAATTAAAAGCTTACCATACGATTTCAAATTTTCATACGTTATAGCTACACGTTTCCAAGTATTCCAAGGAGTACCGAACCCATTTATATCATACAAACGAGCCACTTTAACAAAACGATGTTTACCTGGTGCCGTCCATAATCCATGAGAGCCCTGCAAAAAGTACAAAACAATTGAAATTGTGTTTCAAGAAGAATTCGCCTCACACTGGACCCACCTTTGCTGCAAAGAGTACGGGATGGTCGTTGAAGGTTGTTACAGTCTTCGGAAAATTCGGCCGTTGTAATATGCCCTTTCGTGTTTCTTGTCTTTTGAATTCGAACGATCCAGTAAGCTGATTATAAACATAGTAAGCACCTGCATCGTGTGCAGAAACATACATGGCATCAGGCTCCGTGGCTCCTGTAAAATATAAAGTCATATGCTCCCAATCACCAATGTGACTGCCAATGTCCTTTTTACGCCCCAGGCAGTAACCATAGACGGCGGGGAATGGTATACGTCCAAATGGTCCCAGCTTTAGCGTGCACATATTTTTACCCTGGCTATAGGGATAAAACATCCAATACGTAACGTGAAAAGATGGCACCGGAGTGCCTTCTTTGTAGGCATAACCTCCTTGATGGGGTATACCATTCTCGTTGCCCAGAACATTCTCCTGATCATTAATGGGAATGCTAAATTTGACATTATCTGCTAAATTGGCTATGAAATTGTTAATACTCTCGTTGTCATCTGTGTCAGATTCTGCGGCACCTTTGAGTTGTGTCCTTGCAGGTGGTATTACCATTTCCGTAGCCGGTGCACTTTCTCCCATCACTAAATCAAACGGAGCAAGGGGTATCTGGGGAGGCGGTACGTTTTGGGGAAATGCTGGAGTAACATTCCGTTTCACTCTCTGAAACACGGGATATAAGCGGGACGATCGTCTTATTGTGTTATTCACTTGATCCTGTGGTGCCAGAGTTATGGGTATATACGGACCTCGTGTCGCCTTCGTCACTTCAAGAGGCGCTGCAAATCTATGTTGTATGACAGCTGGTGTATGTTTGCCCTGAGACGGAGGATGGTTTAGCGGCTGTTGTAAATTTAGAGATGGGCCATTCACAGCATTTTCGATATGCAGTTGTGGTAAAGGTTTCTGTTCCACGGATTGTTCCATGTTGCATAAAGTGACCACCGCATATATGGGCACAGGTGACACATTGGGATTGCGTCCATATATAAACGATGTATCATTTTCTAACAGCTGATCTATGTAAAATGAGAAATCGAATGATTATAATTTGAGGTTTACCTCCCGCCTCCCACCAGTCTCACCTATTTCTGCATTGGTTACCAAATATGACTTTTCGGAGTTGTCTCCAAGAGGCATGCCCGGTGTAAATTGTTGACCTTTACTTTCTGGATGAACATGCGCCAAAAATTCTTCTACTCCCAAGGGCATAAATCTCTCTTCAGGCGCCAACCATACCACAGGAGCCCATTGTCTGATTAGACGTTCCACTTTAAAATATAATAAAACAAAAATCCTTACATAATTTGCATAGTACAGAGTGTAAATAATGGCAACGATATGAGTTTTTACTTTGAAGGGGGGAACTGCTCAACGGAAATTAACTGAACATAGATTTGATGACGGTCAACTGAATGATCATATTCGTTCTAAATATGTAATTTTTAACCCGATTTTGTTATTCCCCACTATCGTGAATAATTTTTTCTTTTTTTGTGCTTTATTACTTCGAATTGATCACCTCGTTTCTGTTCCAACGTGTGTATGGCTATATGTGTGAAGTGGAAACTCATCCCTGGTTATCGGACATGTTCTGACTAAAGCAATTTTTCAAACTGCGTTTTTCTAAATTTTTAAAATGATGCTCGTCAGAAAAGAAATACAAGTGAAAAAATCGTTTAAAGATAAATGCAAAATTTAATGGTTGTTTTTTTTGAACGCTTATGTTGTAAAAATGGAATGGTTGGAATTTTCTACCACGCTAGCTTCTATTTTCACAACTTCGCACTAAAATCTTAATTTGATGGAAATTCTTACCTAGAGCTAAATAATCAATGAAGAAATCACATTTAAAATCAGCCCAGCTTAAAAGAGGTTGATGATTGTGATAATAACGCACGGAATTGTAATGGATTATAGCAGGTTTTCACGTATAAAATACCTTCACATCATCTTTTTCAAATTAAGCAGTTTTTGTATAACATACGGATATAATTGCAGATTCACCACAATGGAACTGCGAAAGGCATAAACATTCGATGTTAATGTAATCATGGAGTTTCAAATGCCAGTCAACATGCTTCAGCATGTATATTAAAACGGGTGGTAAAAAGTTGCGGCTGTCCATGAAATGATATTTCGGCTACATCTTTCACAAACTTGAGATTTGAGCTGTAGAAATTTTACATAAACATGACAGATCCCACTGAAATTTTACACTTACTAATTGGAAATTTATTTGACATTTTCATAAAATTTTAATGAATTTATACATTATAGTACAGATTTTAATTTTTATTGCTAAATAGAGACCAAATGATTATATCGCATTTTGATACCCTTTATTGGAAAATTAAAATTTAAATTAATTAGTCAATAATCGAAAATCATGATTTTTTTCATTACTTAAAAATAAATTATTCGATTATTCGAATAAAATTTAATCGGTTGGATACCCTGTTTATTTTCCTACAAACATGTTTTCATAAATTAGTTCCTGGTAAAAGATGTAGCTGAAATATTGTTATGTTCATAAAACAAGCCACGGTTTCATTTTAGCAGCAGACAACTTTTACTCCCATACCAACCGACCCGGTTTAATGTATATATACGAAAAAAGTTAACTACAACGTAATGTAATTTTTAGCGCCAATCAAAATTCGTAAAGTGTTTTCATTTTGCATAAAATGATTTTGAGGATTTCAACAATTTGCATGGAGTAACATGAGACGCAACATGTGTTGCACATGTTTACACTAAAGTTTGTTTATATTCCACACAAATTACATGACACGCTAAACAGATTTAAGATACGACAATTACAATAGAAATTGTACAAAAAAGTCTTGGACAATTTCGGCACTGTTTAAGTAATATATAGCTTAGATTGAAATCGGCTAGCTCTATTTATTGCCACTTAATGCGAACATACACAAAACCAAATCGAAACCGAACTACTCAATAATGAAAAATAGTCATGTGTGATATGATGAAGAAGAAAAAAAGAAATTTCACTTTCACGCAATGTTGTCAATTATTTTGATGAAGTGCGAGTGCAGATTTTTTTCGTATTCAATATATTTTCGCTTCACGGTGAGGCGAGTGTAGTGGATACCAAATCATACCTACTTCTTTATCAATCTCGACAAACGGCACATACGGCCGTCGTTCCTTAGTTTGCTGTCTAAGATGTTCTTCGACGTTTTCGCTGGAGAGCTGTCTAATAACATCTCTTTCATTTGGCATATTTTTCGTGTTGGTCGCCTGATGGTGGTAACTGTGGTCGATTACTTGGGCCATCGCCGCCGGAGTGGCATATAGCAATTGTGCAGCCAAAAGACACACTAAAAGCCAGCCGCCAACACTGCTATCATAACTTTTACCATGTCTTGCAAAGCCACCATATACATGTCGCTTACATGAAAGTACTGGAAAGTGACAATAGTCGTCGTGCTGGTGTTGTCGCCGAAGAGGTTGACAAGTGCCGTCATTTGTAGACTTTTCTGAAGACATCCTTTTCTTATTAAAGCATTTGTTAACGAATTTGCACAAAAAATGTTTTTTTTTTTGTTTTTTATTATTTGCTTGTATTTGTTTTTCGCGCGTAACTGAGTCAAAATCAGTGACCACTTGTTTGGCTTTGTTTTGTTTTACCGCAATTCACATGTATTAGTTTGACTTCTTTGTTGATGATCAAAAAGAGTATATATTGTTGGTTGTATATAATATGTAAGATTACATAATAGTCTCATTCATAAATATGCCATAATGTTGTCCAATGTCTGTCTACTTTGGCTGAGAAATGGTCTGTTTGTTAGTTATGCTTAACATTTCTGAAAGTCATCCAAATAGTTTTGTAAATAAACCATCAACAGCAGACCAATTCCGACTAGATGTGGCTGAATGTGGTGGTTGGCTGGCTTAAAAGGTGTGTTAGTGTTTGTAGTAGATCTTGTTTTCGTGTGACTTTTTCTATATATCTTGAAAAGAAATTGCACTTTCGACCAAACACGTTTGTGGCAAACACTTCGCTCGCCTCAAGCAAAAAATTATAAAAATAACGTAAAATATTCTTTTGTTTATTTTCAATTTAAGCTTCTGCCATATTTTGGAAAGTTTTTTCTTTTGAGCCGCGATAACGTGTTCTTTAGCTCACGTTCGATGACGACCTCTTTTCTTGGCTGGCAAAGAGTTTATCGTGCAACTATGAATCAAAACAAAAATGCCTCACACTCTCTCCGCTTGTTTTTACTACGCTGGTGTAGATGTACGTTGGTTCTGTGTGGTGCTGTATTTGTTTAATAAAAGCCGAAGCACTGCAGCACATGCTGCTGGTTTATTAAGTTGTTGTGTTGTGGCTGGCTTAAGTGTAAATATTTCTTTTTGTTGTGGCTTTTCGCTTTTCTTAATCCGTTATGATTTGTAAGTGACTTGCGCATGCGCACTGCGACTACCGACCACCTTGAATACTATCGCCTGACTGAAACGTATGGATCAGCCTTTATTAGCCATGAACCTCTCTTTGGAAATTAAACACATTTTTGATGGTTGCCGTTGTGACTTCTGTTCGATTATTTTCTTGTACGCCGCCATTTACATAAAGAAACATTTTCATTGGATTAATATGCTCTCTCTTCCTCTCTGTGGCTTTCTTCATCTCTTATTTGTGTTTTAACTCAAATACAAAACAAAAAAACATTCTTTCTTTGGTGGACGTATGGGAATCTATTTGATTACCACTGGGTCTTGTGAGCTTGGTGCCAATTGTTTTCTTTTGTTTTATTTATGTGGTTTGTAACAGTTTAATGCATCACGATTATGTAAATTTCCAGTAATACCCATTTTTTTTAAGTTTAACTCAACGTCTAGTTTTTTATGATTGCTATTCAGGTTTAACTAACGCAGATATAATAAAGACGTTTGCTATACTATGCCTGCTGCCTATTTAGGTGGCCGACAATTTATGTCATTGCGCTTATTCGAAGGGAAGCGAACGGAACAAAGTTTGTATTTTAAAATAATTTAAAGTTTGTATACCATCCACCACATGATGGCGTAAATATCAATCCTTAATTGCATTCTCATACGATTCTAAGGAGCTTCATTATTGCTATGAACAACAAAAATAAGGCCCATATATATTATGCCAAACAACTAAAGGAATTTACTTTTTATAATGACTATTAATCCAAAAGCATGTACTTATTAGGGTTGTCGTCGTCACGGCGGAATTGAAGATGGTTCATGTTTGTCGCGTACACAGCATACATACTTAAAACTGATGAAGGAAGATCGAAAACACTGACCGCGAGAACTACCGAAATATGACAACGACACTCACAATAAGGCCGAATATATCGTGCTTTGTATAGTAATCCAAAGTTCATGATTTTTTGATAAAAGTATATTCACACTAATTCCCAAAATATAGTTTATGAATACTACTTACATTTTTAGTCAAGCGTGAACCTTGAGTTAATTCGTAAACAAAAATAAAACAAAACGCATTGCCTCTGTAAACAGAGGCAAGCAAACCTCAAGGCAATTAAATGGAAAAACAACAAAGTAGTAGATGTTGATCAAGATCGAACAAAACAATAAACACAATTTAATGAAATTTAAGAGAATTTCTTTTTTCTAAGAGATTTACGACAAATCTAATGCCAAGAGCTTTTATTGTTATTTGTTAATATTTACAGGGTTTCACATATGTAGCGCCATCTATATTAGAAGAAATGCATAGAGCTAACCGTATGCCAGCCCGTTCGCCCAGACGTAACCCAAGACAAGCACATGATGGTTCCTATCGTTTACAATTCCCCATGGCAGCAGCAGCACAGCGAGGCATGTATGCTAGGGCGACGCCACCACATCTACAGGCTTTCCCACCACGTCCATCGCCCCAAGACGAAATGATGGATGTCCAAGGTTTGCCCATGTCGTAGTGTGAACACAAAGACAGTTGCAACTGCAATGCCAATGCAACCAGCAACAACAACAAAAGCCGCAGCAACGGTAGCCATCATAACATTATCAAAGGCAATGGTTAAATGAGAAAGGGTAACAAAACAGAAACAGAAGAGGCGTTTGAAATGCTAATCGACCATATATACATAGAAGATGAAAAGATTATACTAAAAGTAATGTTAACTATAACAAAAAAATTCAACAAAAAACACAAAAATTTCAACAAACAACATATTCAAAAATTTATAATAATTAATTAATAATTGATTGCATTGCATATACATACATACATACAGAAACAATGAAGAGAAGAATGAACGAAGAAGAAAAACAACGTTAATGTTATTATTATTATTTTTTAAAAGGGAATTTAAAGATGAACAAGAGAAACGCAGTAACGCACGGGGTGATGGAAGATTTTATTTGAGGTGTTGAAATTTTAAATTTTGAAATCATATGAAAATAATAATTATACAAGTATGTAGATCAAGTGAGAGGGTGCTTGCGCCTGTTGAAATGTAATATTATAAATGTCCACATAAAAACAAACCTCCTCATAACACTTTACATTACCAAAAAGTTAGAAAAGCTCCTAAACTGCTGTTAAATCTAATAATAAAGAGAAACTATCACTTGTATAATAGTATGTCAAACAAAATAAACCATACAAATTC
The DNA here is from genome assembly GCA_947397865.1 of Polietes domitor. Classification (NCBI taxonomy): domain Eukaryota; kingdom Metazoa; phylum Arthropoda; class Insecta; order Diptera; family Muscidae; genus Polietes; species Polietes domitor. The sequence goes on along the minus strand of OX377621.1, from coordinate 5,975,532 downwards.
ATATTTATATACAAAACTACATATAATAATAGTAATGATAAAAAAGCAAAAAATAGTAAAATTTTCTTAACTAAATACAAACAAACAAACACAAGAATATATATAACAATTGCTAAATGAAAACAACAAACAAATTCAATTCTAAAAAAGAACAGCCCTTAATTCATCAATGTATGTTAAGTGAATATTTATATTATAGAGAAAAAGAGAAAAAACACACAGAATATACAATTTCAAAAAAAGTTTTGTTTATTATTTTTTTATGTTACACTTTAAGTCATAAAAAATAAAACAACGGAAATTAAGCAAAAAACTTACTTTAAACTTAAAAAACAAATTAATATTTTCTGTAAAAAGCTATGAAAAATTGTTTTCTTAAATATATACACAAAATCAACAAAACAGAAATATTTTTTATTATTTTCTTCATTTAATTATCTTTTTATATTTACTTTTGTTTTAATATGAAAAATTACTTTCTACTTTATATTGTTTGTTATTATAAAAAAACACAAAAAACAACTGGTTTTTTATTTGAGTACTTTTTAGTTTGGGAAGATTACGAAGAAGGAAATAACGAACTAAGCTAAGCATACACATTATCATCAATGTCATTTCAAACAATAAGTAAAAGTAGCAGAAAGTAGCCGATCAATTTTCTTGTGCAAAATGTAATATGAGTTACATATAATTCGAATTCTAATGATCATCAGTGGCTACCTTGAAATTTTTCGATTTTAAGATTTTTATGCAAAGGTATTCAGCCTTCATGATCTGTCTATTTTCTTGCATTTAAAACTATTTGAAATCAAGCTAATTTACTAAGATTTTCTAACTGTAGTGTGTAATGACGTGAAAATAGAAAATCATTATTTTTTTTGATTATTATTCAAGATACGTAATGATGCCAAGTTAAAGCATTCAAGTTATACGCAGGACCTCTTTCGCTTTGACGAAGAATACGTTTACTGAATGCATTTGTCGAAGAATTCCCTATCATTGGGAAGAACGAACAAAATTTACGAAAATTGGTTAGGACACAGCTTTAACTGTCGATTAGCTCAAATTTTGGGCTAACTAGTGGTTTATTGAATGTGTGTTCATTATTGTCACTCCCCTTTTCCCCATGTCAAAGCGTGTACAGATCGGACATTTATTAGCACACTTGCGACTTCCATTGATGACTAAATAGCGAATATTTCTATGTCAAAATATCTGTGCGAAACTACTAACTTTGTCGTATTAAATAGAACAGTGACGCCGGTTTTGGTTTTGTACTAACCAAAAGCAACAACACCATGTTATCCCCAGCAGTCGGTTCTATGCACCGATACGACCCGGATCCCCCACGGAATCCGGCCAAGGACTGCAACCCCCACAGCATACGTGGCTACAACAACACCATGCTATTTTGTAATGTCTTCTAGTCGAGTCGATTCTAATTGGATTCCGAAAATATGCAAGTAATGGGTCGAAAAAGTTTAGCTACTAGTTGGAATCTGATTTATATTGGGTTTGTTTCAACACATTTAAAAGATGAATTTAATTTCAAATTTTGGGGAGGGTTATGGAATTTTAAATGGTATATATCCTTAGAAAGAGAAAGGTGAATGTGTGAAGCGTAAAAATGCCAAAACGTATACGATATTTTCGTTCACAGGAAAAATCATCAGTAACATCCTGCATTTAATAAAAACAATAAAAAATATAAAGAATCTCATTCTGCCCCACCCTGTATATATAAACATTCACAACTAATTATTGGCTTCTTTCGTAGTACAGCGAGGAAAATGATGCAGAACTTTTCAAAAATAATTTTTCATATCAACATTACTTACAACTTTCTACGCAAACATTTATTTTATGACATTTTACAAAAAAGGAAAAAAGGTGCTAAAAAATAATAACAGAATATGAATGTATATTTGAAAAATTCAACAGATCTCCTTTGAATTTATATAAAAAATGAAAAAAAAAAAAACAGATCATAATCCAATTGAAAATGAAGTTTTATTTTTTTAATTTAAAGTTAAAAAACTAACCGATAACAAACAAAAAATCAGCTTGTGTACCTTACCATTCACTCACTCACTGCAAGAGAAAATCTAAAGCAATATATTTTTTTCAACGCCAATTACGTTTATTATCCACCAACAGTTGTTTGTTGTTTTGTTATACAAACAAAAGACATCTAATTTTTTGTTCAATACTAAAGTGACTGAAATACTTTTTTATGATGTTTAACAAAAAAAAAAAACTAATGAAATAAAGCCCGGGACTTGAAAAAACAACAAAATAACATAAACGAATGAAACATGAAACTAATAATTAATAACGTGAAAAATTACCTCAAAAATACAAAAAAAATAGATCAATTTAGTATAACACAAAAAATTTAAGATTGTTTTTGGTTCATAATTATTTTTTTACGCAAGATAAGTCGTGACTAATTTATATCTTTGAATATTTCTGTTGTTTTATAATTCCATCATCATTTATAACCGAAATAAATAAAGGAACTGATTAAGTAAATCTAAAACTGATCTAAAGTAAAAAAGAAATTATAAAAAATTTACACTGCCTGATTTATAGACGACAAATGAAACAAAATACAAAATGAAAATGAGAAACAAAAACCCTATAGAAAAAAAAACAAAACAAACAAACTCTTCTAGAAACACCAATTTATAATGAAATTTAGATAACGAATTAATGCAAAGAATGTGAAAATACATGTGGAGTAAATGAATTATTAACAACAATAACAAAGAAAAAAACTACAAATCAATAAATGCAACCCCATGAATCATGCTGTTAATTATTATTATTCAAAATAAAATATCACCACATTAGAGGAGTACGGCGAGGAGTGTATCAATAAAAAGCTTCCACAATTTCATTTCGAAATTTTCATAAAGGACACAACAAGGAATACAATATGTGGTGAAGGACTCAAAATTGTTCACGTAAAATGACCAAGTGTTTCGCATTTTTTGTGTAAACGTTTTTTGTTTGTAAATCTAATCTCTTACATTTATATTTATAAAAATAGTTGCTTAAAGAGCAACTAACGCATGGAGAGGAGGGAAACTCTACTTCACATGGGTTAACAAAATTCGGTATCAATACAATTCTAGGCTTATAAAGTGATTATATATCGCCCGTTTGAGTAAGATCGGATTGTTTTTTTTTTCATTTCAGTAAGTATAAAGTTGTAATTGTGACTCCAAATTATATGAAAGACCCGAAATTAGGTCGATTATGTCTGTATATTAACCTAGCCTAGCTGAAGTGTATTATTTAAAGTCTAATCGTTTTTTCCTAGGTTAATATAGTGTGGACAGCAAGGAACTTTACCATTAAAAAATAAAAAATAGTAAAGTTTGTATATTATGGCTCAAAAGCTCTCATTACTAAGTAACATTAGGAGGAAACGAACCAAAACTTCTCATCACTTACCTTTCGATTTTCTTTTGCATGGAGATGTCATTGCAGCAATACCAAGAATCTAAAAATAAAATGTAACTGCTAACGCCCATGCTTACAAAGAGCCCACAAATTAGTAAAAATATGTAATGAGTCGATTTCTGGGGACCCATGGACTGTGTGTAGTAAGAAAGTAAAATGAAATTAAAAATGGCGAAAGATTCCAAAAATGTTTGAAATTTGCATTGGTCTCATCACTTTAGCGTGCTGAAATTGTGCATGTAGACTACAAAGGCAAATCTGCATCATAATCACCCCTATCGCGAATAAAATTTCCCTGAGAATGAAGCGTTCCCTTAAATGTCCAATCGAATTGCACTTAAAAACGTGAAAAGGTTCGAAAGTTCAAGTTTTTGATCATTTACAAAATATAAGAGAATTTTAATGGAATATTTACTTTTCTTTAAACAGCCAATTTGAAAATTTGTGCATTTATATTTTAGTCTCGGACTCCATGTCCTGCTAACATTTTCCTATCAATTGACTCCTCCGTCTTTTAAAACTCAATTTGTAATGCCTTTATTCTAGACAATTCATTCGTCTCAGATTAATTCCTTGCCTGGAAAGTGGCACTAAATGTTCTCTAGCAAGCGATTACTGCGGGTTTTTGCTAACAGGCGTGATCACATGGTCACCTAGACAGGAGGCTAAGAATAGTTAATTCTTTTTCGCCTGTTTGATAATAATTGCAGTTTTATTTTCTGTCTGATGTTTTATGTTTTTTATTTTTGAATTGATACCGCAACTTTTCGTGAACAACTTTGTCCTTCACTGTTTATACTTGTATAAAATATCCTTAGAATAAATTAGGAAACATCCTTTAATGTAAACAGAAACAAAGATGCCAGAACCTCCAAATCCCTCCCTGTCATGTAAGAAATTAATGAAATCTCTTTTCAAAGAAGAAACAAAATATATAAAAAACCGAAGAAACTCTATAATAGAAATTCCATATAATTATACAAATTGATAAAATATATTGTACATTTTTATATAAATAATAATAATAATATTAATAAGAAATAATAATCTTGATGTTGGTTTTTTATTTCAAAATTTTGCTGGTTAACACGCGACACGTTTGCAAATAAAGACAAACTATAAAAAGAATTGTTCGGTATTTAATATTTTTGAAAAACAAAGTATATATTCAAAATTTGCAAATAAACTACGAAAATGTATGTAACTGTAATTATAAGCCGATGAACAACAACTATAAGTTTAAATCTAAGTTCAATTTAAAAATATACGATATTTAATGACTAATAATAAGACATACATACATAATGTTGGAATCATTTGAATCGTGACACAATTGACAGTTTCCATTTGGACGAAATGACAAATGCAGTAAGTATTTAAATAAATATATTTCTCGTTTTAATAAAAATCATAAATATTATAGCGAATGCAGTATGTTGGAATCAAAGACCTTCTATATACATTCGCTTCTTTGTCTGTTATTACCGGCGCACCGTTGGGCAATAACAGCGAATGTTGTTGCTAAAGCCATGTTAGCCTTTTACCCTGCAAACATTTTCAATCGCCTAATGATCGCCCGCGAATCGCCATTGAGTTGTGTACAATCGCGGCGAACCATCGCGTGCGATCATTAAACTATGGTCAAGCGATTCGCCAAAACGATCGCCTGTGTGCCTGTCGCGATTCGCGAATGCTGATTCGCATACACTTCTAGATGAAGTGTATACGCTTGCTGTGCAGGTTAATTCATTTGCTTCTTCGAATTGGTTTGAATCCAAATCGAAATACAGATCACAATTGAATGTATCAAAAGAACTGTACATAAATAGTTATGTAAAGAGTGATTTTTTTGAGGTTAGGATTTTCATGCATTAGTATTTGACAGATCACGTGGGATTTCAGACATGGTGTCAAAGAGAAAGATGCTCAGTATGCTTTGACATTTCATCATGAATCGTCTTACAAACGAACAACGCTTGCAAATTATTGAATTTTATTATCAAAATGCGTGCTCTGTTAAGAAAGTTCATTGCGCGCTTCCATTTTATGGTCAGTTTAATCGACCCACTGAAGCGGCTATTCGGGCTATTGTGACTAAATTTCGCACCAAATTTACATTGTTGGACATTAAACCACCAACACGCTTACGTAGAGTGCGAACTGAAGAAAATATCGCAGCTGTATCGGCCAGTGTTAATGATGACCACCAATTTTCGATTCGTCGCCGTTCGCACCAATTGGGTCTCTGTTACTCAAAAACGTGGAAATGCCAAAATTGGACTAAGCGGATGGACCACCTAAGACGCAGCCGCGGTCAACATTTAAATGAAATTATCTTCAAAAAGTAAATGTCATGGACCAATCTAACGTTTCAAATAAAGAACCGATGAGATTTTGCAAATTTTATGCGTTTTTTTAAAAAAAAAAGTTATCAAGCTCTTAAAAAATCACCCTTTATTTATGTAAACTTGTACATATTGTATGTTTGTTATGCACAAATAATTTATTTTATTATTTCGAATAACCTTGCCCAAGACACGAATGTGCGTAATATACATTTAGTATTTCATAGAATGCGAACCCACAAAAAAGCATTAATGCTTATTCAACATTAGCACAATGTATATGTACATTAGGGCGAATTTTTTCCATTTTTTTTATTTTTTCTGGTGACAAATCTGTTGCTCAGATTCCATACAAATTTGAAACTAGAAACCGATATTATCGGGCCTTTAAATGGAAGGTTAATATGATATAACTTTTTATCCCTTGAGTGGGATCACACCTACCCCACGATTTACGATTTCGATTTTCTAAATGCTCCGTTTCCTTTTAAAATGACTTTGTTTAACCAAACATGCCCTTCATTTATTAGTCAGTAAAGAAAGACTACTGAAAAAGTTGTTTTAAAAACAAATGCGAAATTTAGAAACTCGAAATTTATTTATTACAATTTATTTCCACTTTTTATCACGTAGCAGGTAGGCCTATAACACCAAAAGAAACTCACCCTAATGTACATGTAGATATGATGATATGTAATGTAGATATGACGATAGAGATTCAACCCCGAGATCCGAGACGGAATGATTTAAATATTTTATCATTTTTTTTCAATATTTAATCACATTGGAACAATATATCAATATATATAATTTAAACATCTGAGTAAAAACTCCCATTACCAAGTAACATTGGAGCTAAGTCAAACGTTTCGAATTACTTTACATGGAGATGTCATTGGCGGAAAGGTCTTACTCAAAGCCATACCACGAAGCTAAAGAACTAGTACTTGCACCCGAAAAAATAGTAAAAATTTGTTATATAACGATTTCCGGGTCCCATACACTCCACTAATAATTTCAATGTACTCTCGTTTCGTTTTCAGGAATAGATGATGGCATTTTCGTCCAAATTTTTTCTGAAATAATATAACCTTGAAAGCACTTAAATATAAGTTCTGATTTTTGTTTTAGAGTAACTTAAAGGCCGAATTTTTGGACGTTTATAGTATTTTTTGTGGATTCTCACAGTGACAACTGGATACATAATAATATACATATGTCGAGAAAAAACATAATAGATCGCCAGCACGCATCATGACGAATAAAATCGTGAGATTTTGAATCCTCAAACAATCCCAGTATTCGAGAAGGATATCCCTAATAGTATGTACAATGTATGTACGTACTAATCAGTAATCCATCTATATTTTGCGCATAATCCATTGCACATATATTTTCTTGTTCTCTCTCGCACTACTCCATAAACACACATCGCCGGATGTCACCTACGGCGATTTGCCTTACAACCCATAACCATAACAATACATGCATGCCAACATAAACAAATCATAAGTTATCCTGGCAACCAATAAAAAATTATGTTGTATGATCAATAACATCCGTATAACCCATTATGTGATGTTGGATGTCAGTCTAGCCATTTCTGTGTGGCACATATGGGGATTGTTTACTCTGGAGAGTATGGTGTTGGCGTTCCCTTCAAAACAGTGATTTAAAGCCACGATTTTGAAAGCAGCCACACACCATATCAGTTCGTCGCTTCCGATTTTAAACTCTTCTGCCGATAAGCCGCTATGAGTTCTTCATTGATTAATATGATTCGTGTCCGAAGAAGACTTGAGCCAGATATTTAGTGGCGAACGGTAGAAACCACCAGAGAAGCGTATACAATCAATTTATTCTCTTGTGTCGGCGGGAAAGTTTTCAATTCAATTTATGCTCGTTTCGAAAGGGGTTAAAGAATGTTGCGAAATTTATGTATAATTCCTCCCTTGCACCAACAGCCACCGGTAGAGGTGAAACAAATTAACCAGCACCAACCTATACCATTCGTTTTTGCTGTTATAGTAGTAGGTCGTTATGGTGACATTATGAATTGAAACTAACAATCGAATTGAGTTCCGATTCTCCTGGGTTGAAAGCAAGACGTTTCTGTGGAAAACATCGGATATACGCATTCCTTGTACATTTTTCGGGAAAAGAACAACTGTATCATTATGTTGAATAATATGAGGGCAAAACGCTTGAATGGCCTACATTTAACTGGCACGTCATTGGGTGCAATGGCCAGATTACCTCCCAAATATTCCGATGAAGATTGGGATTTCAATAACAAGGTCAAGCTTCGTATTACATGTGATCAGGAGCGAATGGCCGAACGTATAATGGAGTAAGTACAGAGGAGTGCCGAAAGTCTTTCGCGAAAATCGTGGAAATCGAGTAACATTTCATTTATCCAATTTTAGAGAATCTCGTCGGGTGATGGATGATGTCAACGATACCACCCGCAACTGGCAACGTGAAGTGGAACATCAAATGAGAGAGCGAGCCAGCGAGATCCGTTTTCTATGCGACGAATTGAATAAGCAGAAGAAAACTGCTCTTCTGGAGGATGAAGCATTGAATACATATCGCATGCGTATCCTGAATGCCATCGGATTTCTCAAGGAGAAATCGTTGGCCATTTGTCAACGCTGTTTGGTAATGCGCGAGGGCCGTCTGGGTGTTGATCTTTGCGAGGATGACGTCGATCGTAGTCTACGTTGCGAATTGAAGGTTATCAAGGGCTGTCAGTGTTTGATGGATAAAGCTTTGAAGGAAACCAATGAACAATTGCGTAAATTACGAGGAACCATGTATCTGTTGGACAAAGATCTATCACAGAAAGATAGGTCTCTACTAATTGACGAAAAGAATTTGACCTTGCGAGGCAATCAACGAGAAATGGGTGGTGGGGAGCTAGCCCATCATCAATGGTAAGTTTGTAGCGAGACCCAAGGATCTAAGTTATTTGTAACATATACGGTGGTTTTAAACTTTTTTGTTTTTTTCGTGTTTTTAAATTTGGCTTCATAACTTCTTTATTTGTCACTTCATTTGCACGATCTAAGAATAAATCCGATTAGAAGAAAAGTATCGAGACAAAAATCCAAGTCCGTAAAAACGTAGTAATTTGAATCCACAATCCACCGTGGAAGCCTCCACTTTTTCAGATTTGAATGGAATTTTGGATGTTGACTGCTAAGCCACAGTCGTGTTTATACTCTTTGTTCGCGAGAAAATATGTTTTTATTTGGGTACAATTATTTTTATATACAATTGTTGTACCAAATATATAATTTTTTGTGCACACTCCCTGTAGTGGGAGCTATTTTTACAATTTCTTTAATACACAAGTCATTATTCTTTTCATTTCATTCCAGTCAATATTCTCTAAGTGAGTGGCAACATACCACCTACAAAAACTTGGAAAGTAATGCCAGGGAATTAAACTCGGCCGCCCAATTAAGGGCCTATGTTGATTTGTTGCTGAAGCAAGTCTGTGAAGATATGCAGAATCAAACGGATCGTACCAATGAAGCATTTTCCAGACGCATCGCTGAACAGAGACATGTGAAAAACTGTTTGGAAAATAAACATAACGACACCATGAATCACATCCATGAAGTTCAACAAAATCTTCAGATGCTCGACAAAGAATTATGCGATAAGAACCGTGCTCAGCAATTGTGTTTGACTCGGTTAGGCAATCGCGCCACTCGTCCCGGTGTCGAGTTAACTTGCGACGAGGTTCAAGATGCTCTCTACCACGAATTGGAAGCGTTGAAGGGATCATTATGTAAATTAAACAACAAGGTGCAGGAGAACAAGGCCTCGTTGCGTTATTTGATGCATGTCCAGGTGATGCAGGAGGAGGAGATTAATATCAAGGCGAATTCGATAAAAATTGATGAAGTTGATTGCATGACACTTCGTCAGGCACTAAAATATCAATCGTTTTAAATGATCTATGGTCATTCAAAATCTGATTGGAATTCGATATGCAATTACATACTAACAAATCTCTATGTTCATATGCATAATAAACATTTAAAATTATATTCGATATCACAAAAGATATAAGCAGTGTTTTAAATTTGTTGTAGATGTTCGAGGAACTGATTTTGGATAACTAGTTTTCCCAGGTCAACTACACAAGACTTTTACCAGAAAAGAAATAGAACCAAGGAAGGCTCGGCTATCTGTTGAACTTCCGGTTTGTTGCGAGTGTACAAATGATGATGAAAAAACGCAGCGCCGAAAACAAAAGGTTTAAGGCGATGCGTTGTTCTTGAACATTGGATTGGACAACCCATAAGATTAGTATACTTACCAGTGATTTTTGGTGACTCGACTCGAACATAACCTAGTATTCTCAAACCGGAGGTTGAAAATAATGAATAATAAGTCTGTTCGATTGGGTTTGCTAGCTTAAAATTAAAAGACTAGAAAAGCTAATTTATTGTTAAGCGAGTTAAATCCATACAAATATTAAGCTAGTAAGCTCGAATAGGCCTTATATAATGATAATAATGAACGAAACGAGTAACAAGTTACTTTCATGTTAAACGAGTAAATTCCATACAAAAATTAAGCTAGTAAGCCCAATCGAACGGACCCAATGTGATTAGCGCTGTTTACACTTTAAGATTTACTGTAAATCTTGAAAATATATTATGGCGAAATCTTAACAAATTTAGCATTTTTCGATGGAAAATATTTGTACCTAAGGGCATAGATCTACTAATGTCCAGTTTTTGGACATACTGAATGACTGAAAATATGTTGTTTACATATGTTGTCAGTGATTTAAATCTAACTTAAGATAAATAACCACCTAAAAATAGATGTCAGCTTAATTTCATATTCGTATCTTGCTTTTTCAACAAACCATGCTGCACAATAAATCTGAAAGTGTAAACGCCCCTATACAACCGAAATTAAAGCTTTACGCACATCAACGCTGCTGTTTTGACACACGTAGCGCATTTTCATTAGGTCGTACGGTAAAAGTGAAAATCGCATAACAAAAAATCGAAGCTTAAAATCGATTTAGGTCTAATTTATACTATGTAAAATCGACTTTAACTGTGAAGCCTAATCAAAAACTATGCGTGATATGTGTCAGAATTAACGTCAGTTGTATTAATTTGTTCAATAACCCTTTCAGACTGCATGCGAAATCTACATGCAAAATTAATCGATTTCAGCTCAAGGTCGATTTACAAATGTCAAATGTGTATGAGATCTGACATTAAATCGAAATCTGCATATGAAATCAATCGATTTTAGCTCAGAGTCAAAGTGTAAATCGACTTATTGCCTTATCACACTGCCACCGAAATCTAGCTGAATTGAAATTGACATTTGAAAACAAAATTGACATTTGAGAATCGACCTTACATCATTATATTTTTATTATATATATATATATTTAAGGCCGTTTATACAATTTTATTATGCAAAATTACGTATTTGTTTTTGGAGCCCACGTCGTACGCACGTACGAATACACAAGCCGCTTCTGATTTTGGTACACGTATCGTTTTTCGATTAGGTTGGAACAAATCGATTTTCAACAAAATCGAAATCGAATTACCACTAATACATATTTTTTTCTTGATTCTCGTTTCTGTCGGTTCGCAGGCTTGTACGTCTTTGTAAAATAATTAATTAAAATAATTAAGGGGAAAACAAACAATTAAACAAAATGTAAGTATATAAACGCAAGAGAAATATTGTTGACAATAGGAAAACTTCTTTTTCATTAATATGTAGTTATAAAAATAAGCAAACGTGCTGATATTACCATAAAGTTATTCTTGTACGCTCAACTTTCTTATCATGTTTTTTTTGAGAAGGATGTACCTACACAAACTTAACTTGTCCACACTTGTTTCCTCATTCATGTCGTAAGAATAGAATATATTTCAGACGTTTTGTTTTCTTTTTTCTATTCACAGCAATATGTCTAAACGTGCTGCTGACGACAACAGCGGTGGCGGAGGTGGCTCTGCTGGCTCCTCTGCCAACACGAATCTCGGTCAACCTCCCATTAAGAAGGTCCATTTTGAGCCTCATCTGATAGGACCTGTGTCCACTCTGGAAGAAATGGACATTAAAGTATTAGAGTTTCAAAATAAAAAGCTGGCCCAGCGAATAGAGCAACGTATGCGTACTGAAGCCGAACTGAGACACCGCATCGAACAACTGGAGAAAAGGCAGACGCAAGATGATGCCGTACTCAACGTCGTCAATCGTTACTGGAATCAACTTAATGAAGACATACGTGTTTTACTGCAAAGATTCGATGCCGAAACAGCGGACGAACTGGAAAATCGAAATGAGAATGAAGTAACGACCTCATTTTTGACGCAGTTGTCCACTTGGGACAAAGAGGAGCTCGATGATAAATTGGCCAATCGCGTGCAAGTATCTAAAAGAGCCGTTGCTAAGATTGTTCAAGTTATTGATCGTATAATGCAAAGAAATGAAAAGATTACTATGACATTAAAAGGGGAACCTCCCACATCAACTACTGCTGCAACTTCTGCCGAAAGCGCTGGCGAGGAGTCGCAGACGGATGCTTCAACCAACAATACTTTGCCCAACATCGAGGAGACCCTCAAACAAAATCACATTGAGATTATGACGGAGAATCGCAATTTACAAAATCTAAACACGTCACTGCATGAAAAGTTCCATACAATGTCATTGAAAATGAAGGAATACCAAGATGCTTTGACCGCAAAGGAAACAGAGAATGCTGAACTCAAGAATCAGATTGATGAACTTCAGTATGATCTAGAGAAAATCCATTGTCGCAACGACAAGTTGGAGAATCATTTGGCCGAGGCAATAGAAAAGTTGAAAGCTTATCACCAGATGCACGGCGATCCAAACAAAAGTTCCTCTTCGTCCAAAGGTTCGGGACATACACATGTCAGTAGTCACCAGGTTGAAGATTTGCAGAAGGAATTGGAAGAATACAGAGAGTTGGCAAACAATCGTTTGCAAGAACTGGATAAATTGCATGCAACACATAGGGAAACGCTGAAGGAGGTGGAAAAACTCAAAATGGATGTAAGTTGCTAAAACATGCAGTTGTAAAACGATGTATGATTTGAATGATTATTTCGATAGGTTTCCGAGACTTAAGTGCCTCTATTTATAACAAGATAGGTATGATGTAAAATTTCACGTTCAATGCACTTGTATCTCTTTCTCAAAATGGGCTATCGAATGATTTAATATATTTAAACTAACATATCAACAAATTCAAACACAGTTATCCAAAAGGAATTTCGCCGGTTTATTGTTTATGCATGCCTTCATGCACATCATATTGTGTATAAAATTAAGGCCTCACCTAAGCTGCTATCCAGCTATAGTTCATACCCGCAATTTTTGCACCGTAGGGAGTTTTTTTATAGACAGTCGTATTAACCATCATCACTGATACTACCCAAGTAGATCGTTTGCAATGTGAAACATACATTTCGGTCGAAATTGACTTAAGTTAAAGTGGTGTTTTTATTTATTTACTCATTTCTCAATCACTGCAAATCTTAATGAATAATTCTACAATTTCTTCCCAAAATTATTTTGTCTGCTTTAGATTCGTCAACTTCCCGAATCGGTTATTGTCGAAACTACGGAATACAAATGTTTGCAATCTCAGTTTTCTGTCCTCTACAATGAGTCCATGCAAATTAAAACTATGCTGGATGAAACCAGAAATCAACTGCAAACAAGTAAGAATCAGCATCTGCGGCAAATAGAAGTGATGGAGAGCGAAGAACTGATTGCACAGAAAAAGGTACGCAGTGAAATGATACAAATGGAAGACGTCTTGGCTCAGATTCGCAAAGAGTACGAAGCATTGCGTATAGAATATGAGCAAAATATGGCCGCTAATGAGCAGACTGCACCAATCAATCGAGAAATGCGGCATTTGATAACATCGTTGCAAAATCACAATGCCCAACTGAAAGGTGAGGGATATCGTTATAAACGTAAGTATAAAGATGCATCTGCAGATAATGTGAAATTACGTAGGGAATTGGAGGATGCTGTAGCAAAGTTGGAGGGAACTAAACAACAAACTACTCCCAGCCAGGGTACGAATGGTGATGATATTAAACAGGAGGGAGCTACGGCTGTTAAGGAAGAATTTCCTGGAGCTTCTGGTGGTTCCGGCAGCAGTACAACTGCTCTGGCCGAAGGTCTTAATGTTAAGGAGGAGGGAGGCGCTACTATAAAGTCCGAAGATGAAACAATGGATGATGACTTATCGAAAGATCAGAAGGAAGGCATTAAGAAGGAGCAATCATCTCCTGGAGGTCCGGAAAAGAAGGAGCAAGCCTCGGGCAATGCTGCCGGCTCCACACCCACTGGAGCTGCAGGTGCAGCAGCTATTAAGCAGGAAAAGGATGCGAAGGATGCCCAGAAAGCTAAAGAAGTTAAAGCACAAGAGTCTGAAATGGTACGAGACTTGAAAGCTCAGTTGAAGTAAGTGTCAATTTTATTTATAAATGATTATACCATGACCCTAACACATTCCAATTCCTTGCAATTGTAGAAAAGCCCTAAACGATCAAAAGGAGATGAAACTTTTACTTGATATGTACAAGGGTGTATCAAAAGACCAGCGTGACAAAGTCCAACTCATGGCCACTGAGAAGAAATTAAGGTCGGAGATTGAAGAGCTGCGGCAACAGTTAAAGAAAATCCAGGAAAGCAAACGGGAAGAACGAAAAAAACTTGCTGACGAAGAAGCTTTAAGGAAAATCAAACAATTGGAAGAACAGAAATATGAACTACAGAAACAGGTAGCCAGTCAGAAACCACCAGACAACAATTGGGGTCCTGGAGGACCGAATTATGCCCGACCTTTTGTGGGCTCTCATGAGGAGGAGGCCCTGCTCAATGAGATGGAAGTTACTGGCCAAGCCTTTGAAGACATGCAAGAGCAAAACTCAAGACTTATACAACAATTACGGGAGAAAGATGACGCGAATTTCAAGCTAATGTCCGAGCGCATAAAAGCCAATCAAATGCATAAACTTCTCAGAGAAGAGAAGCAAATTCTTGAAGATCAAATGGCTACCAGAGATACACAAATAGAAGCCATGCATATTGTGCTACGGAAGCTAGAAGAGAAAGAACGAAGTTTACAGGCCACAGTGGCGGCTATAGAAAAGGAATTAGTGCTACGGCAACAGGCGATGGAAATGCATAAACGCAAAGCCATAGAATCTGCACAGTCAGCCGCTGATCTCAAACTACATCTAGAAAAGTACCATGCCCAAATGAAGGAGGCTCAACAGGTTGTGGCTGAAAAGACAAGCTCTCTTGAAGCTGAAGCCTATAAAACAAAGCGACTGCAAGAAGAATTGGCCCAATTCAAACGTAAGGCAGAGCGTATGAAGAAAATTGAAATGGCTGGTACCACCATCGATGAAGTTATGCTTGAAGAAATTAGAGAATACAAGGAAACACTCACGTGTCCTTCGTGTAAAGTTAAGCGCAAGGATGCAGTCTTATCGAAATGTTTCCACGTCTTTTGTTACGATTGTCTGCGCACTCGATACGAGACGCGGCAACGTAAATGTCCCAAATGTAATTGTGCATTCGGCGCCAATGATTATCACCGTTTATATTTAACTTAAGCACCAGTAGAGGATACAAGAGGATTATAAAGGAAAACACATGCATTGGCCACTTAATTCATTACACTTCCATTTTATGTTTACTGTATTTAGTCAAGTTTATGCACTAAATGTAAAGTGAACAATCCTAGAGGATTTTCTTTTTAAGTTTCTATTTTTCCTTGGTGGACTTAAAACAAAAACAGAAAAATTCACACACACATAATAAATATTATATATTAGTATATAAAATTATATATTTAAATGTGATTTTGTTTCAATAAAGTCGAGGAACCACAATACGACGGGCGGGCGGTCGTTCTTTAAGCAAATTACTAATATTTTCTCTTCTAACTTTGAAGTAGAGGAAATTTTGATTTTGAGATTTTTGGTACGAATGAAATTTAACATTTTTCATATCCGAGGATACAACAATAAGATTCACCCCTAACGAGATTAAAACTTCCTGTACATTTATCCACATTAGAATTATGAATTTATATTTCGAGATTATTCATGATATTTTTACTAGTTTTTCATCTTACTCTACTTGTACACTTGATCAGAATTTAAAATTGATGCTGTGAAAAACAGCATATACTGCTATCGCCAGCTCAGTCAATTTAATTGAACCATAATCTTTATACTAACCAAGAATGCAATAGCATTGAATTAAATTTATTTGTTGTCATTCTTCGTCGGTGCTCGCATTTGATTCATGCATCTCCTCGAGATCCGGGTGTATAAATTTGGCGTGAGAGACGTGGGCATCGCCGGACAGGTGAATAGGTGCCGCGCGTTATATGTGTACAGATGTTCGCCTCAATCATATTGCAAAGCGATTCGGATACGCAATATGATTTCCTTCGATTTGATTTATCCTGTTGGATAAAAACGAGGTATAAGAAGGACAGTGTGAAGTAGAAAAGTTAGAGTGACAGTGAGGTTTCGATTGGTCAGATGTGATTAATTGAGTCAGATGATGACATTTTTGGAGAGCTCGAATCCCGGCAGAGGTGTTTCTTTAAAACGTCGTTTTTTATTCCATTATATTTAAAAAATTTTACTTTTTCTGAGTGCGGAAATAAACATGTTATTTATTGCAGTTATAAAAGCATTCTCTTTATTATCCAAATGAAGTAAAGATGTAAGAAAATTCAAGTTTTTTTAGCAAAACAGGACTAATGTCTCATATCCATTATTATTCAGGACTAATGTCTCATATCCATTCATTTATTGATGATCTTTGAGTTGTTATAAAAATTGTCCACACAACAAAATGAAATTCAGCCAATTTCAATTCATTTCTGCTTTCCAAACAATTTATGTATATGTTTGTTTACTTATGAAAGTAAACATTAGAATAAAAAACATATGGATTCGAACCCAGCTCCCCGAAATGTCAATAAGGCACAGCAAAAGCACGTTAATTCATGAATACGAGATGCGTTTAATTCGATTTTAATTAATTTCCGGTTAACAAAAAGTGTAGACTTGGCATTCATTTTTTAAAAAATAATTCCCTATAATAACAGGTCCCAAAGGTAAAATATCGTCTAAAAGTTAACATACTTTTTTGTATAAAAATATGCCTTGGATTCGAACCTATTTTGTCCTAAATATTCACACAATTTTCAATCATTTCTGGTAAGTAAGCTTTTCTTTTTATGAAAATAAACATTAATAAAGGAAATACCTCCGCTGGGATTCGAACCCAGCTCCCCGAAAATAAAAGCATCTTATGCAATAAGGCGCAAGAAAAATCATATTATGTCGACTACAAAATGCATTACCAGATAGCATAATAAAAAATAATAAAAGCACCTGCGCTGGGATTCGAACCCAGCTCCCCAACAATTTAAGCATATTAGCATAAGGTACAACAAAATCCTGTTTGTTATGTGAGGAATACAAAAATTGCATTTCCGGTTAGCAAAAAGATTTTGGTCCAATCATATTGGCTGAGCTGGCGATGGCACCCCACTCCGGTACGCTATCCCACTACTGCTTACCGCGGGGACTCTTGGCTGCTGGTTTTCACCCCTGGCCCGGTACACCCCTCCTTAGCCAACCTGAATGCCTCGGACTCCTCCATGGCACCCATATTGACGGCAAGCTTAGTGCGGACGTTCCGTCAACACGAGGAAATCCACCGCACAGGACCCCCAGCCTCAGACCATCCCACAATCAGACCTCGCAGAAGCACGATTACAGAAGATGCCAACCTTCCAGTCGAAGTTACGCATACAAAACGACACTATAGAGTAGTGAGGTGAGTTGGAGTTGGTTGATAACAAACACTGTTAAAAAAAGAAACGGCTAATGTATGTATGTGTTTATAAATGTGTGTGTTTGTTGGTGCATGGTATTTATGTAGTGAACATGCACAAATGGTAGATTACTTCCACCACCGACCACCGTGCATTGAAACACTGATTGTTATCAACCAACTCCAACTCACCACACTACTCTATAGTGTCGTTTTGTATGCGTAACTTCGACTGGAAGGTTGGCATCTTCTGTAATCGTGCTTCTGCGAGGTCTGATTGTGGGATGGTCTGAGGCTGGGGGTCCTGTGCGGTGGATTTCCTCGTGTTGACGGAACGTCCGCACTAAGCTTGCCGTCAATATGGGTGCCATGGAGGAGTCCGAGGCATTCAGGTTGGCTAAGGAGGGGTGTACCGGGCCAGGGGTGAAAACCAGCAGCCAAGAGTCCCCGCGGTAAGCAGTAGTGGGATAGCGTACCGGAGTGGGGTGCCATCGCCAGCTCAGCCAATATGATTGGACCAAAATCTTTTTGCTAACCGGAAATGAAATACAATTTTGTATTCCTGATATAACAAACAGGATTTTGTTGTACCTTATGCTAATATGCTTAAATTGTTGGGGAGCTGGGTTCGAATCCCAGCGCAGGTGTTTTTATTAATTTTTATTATGGTAACCGGTAATGAATATGGAATTAAATGCATAATTTATTCGATATAACATAATTTTTCTTTGCACCTTATTGCGTAAGATGCTTTAATTTTCAGGGAGCTGGGTTTGAATAAATGTTTATTTTTATAAGTAACATAAATTGTTTGGTAACCAGAAATGAATGAACGTTGCGCCGTGAAGTAATTGGTTGCACGGAGAATACACAGGTTCGAATCCCATATTTTTTACACAAAAAGCGTAATTGCTTTTAGAACATATTTGCGATTTAACATAATCGAAAAAGGAATGTAATCGGAAGGAATACATTTCATAATTTTTAATAAGTTATTGGTAGAATGTGCATCGTGTATGCCTGGTTCAGAAATACGGAAATTACTAAGAAAGATCATCTTATTCACATTTATATCGGTTTTTATTTGTAAAAGATAATCAATGTATGGATATTAAGGCGTAGAACCATACAAATAAAAAAATAAGTTTCAGTCACCCCACGGAAATAAGGAAATGATGAAGGCTGCTACAAAAAATAAGCGTTATATATTTATTCTGTGTAATCAATCGGTTATTTTTTTCATATTTCAGAGAAAAAAGAGTCATTCCATGTCTAGCGGTACGGTTTTTGACATCGATAGCTGCGATTGTTTTGAAAGTTTGTGTATATAATCTTCTCATAAAAATATTGTATACAATATTTTTGGAAAAAAATTTTCAAAAAATTTTCAAAATTTTTTAACAGTGAAAGTGGTGTGTTATGGTTTGATTTTTTAAAGTTTTTGCAATTTTAATTCTTTTATTTTGATTTTCGAAATGATTACACTAATCCATTTTGTTGAAGTTTTAAAGTAGTGTGCTTAGGTTTTTTAAGCGACTGTGTGAGTTTAAAAGTGGTGAAATGAAGGCTTCTATTTTTTAAGATTTTTTTTTACAAAATCAACCAGAATTACAGTAAAAATCGTTGAAATTATTATTTTCATTAATTCATAAACACAAGGTGTAAAAACAATGAAAAATCCAATAAAAAATAGGTTATGCAACAATTATTTTTTTTCTGATGGTGGAATCTAACACTTTTTCACATATTAGGGCTGCTTTTCTTTATGCTGGGATAACAATAACTTTAATAACAAATATTTTTACTCAAAACATTTTTTTTTACATTATCGTCAACTACATACAATATAAATATTTATATCAAAATAAATTTTCAAAAAATATTTTGTGTTATCTTTTTCGCACTTAGCCTCGATAATTATAAATTTAACTTATATAAATATACGATAACTATAAATTGCCTCATCTGACTGCATTCGCAATCTATCGATTTCAGCTTTAAACTACATAAGGTCTATTTACAAATGTTGAATTTGTATGAGATCTGATCGACTTTGTTATTTCAGCATGCCGTGTAAAAAAGCTATTATCCAAGATTTGTTTTCATACACACATTGATATTGCTGTTGGCGAAAATTTAATTTAATTTACATTATTTTAACCTCTCGAAGCGTGTTTTAAAAAGTCCTACTTTTCACAATTAAAAGGCTTCTTACATACTTCACACTTGCATTTGAAGTTATTATCTTGAACCATTTCCAACCAATCTTCATTTGTAGCTAAATTGTGCGAAATCGCTGCTTTCGATACTACGACATGACATTTTCCTGTTGAATTGAAAAAAAGGATATTTTTAATATGAATTTGAATAATTAAATTAATTTTAAACATAAAAAACAAAAAGTTTTCCAGTTGTGTTTTAAAGAACAAAATTAAACATTTATTCTGGGGAAAATACTTTTTCTGCCATTAAATGCGTCACAAAGCGTGTAGATCATATAAATTATATTATTTTTAAAAACCATTAAAAAAATTTTATAAAAATGATTTATTTTTCAAATGATAGATACAATAATTTATATGAATTAAAAAAGTTATTCGAGTTTATTAATTTAGCTACCTTCATTAGCCACCCTGCATTTCGTTCCTACACCAAGTCCTCTGTGTGCTAAACGCTCCTGAAAACATCCCTAAAAATATTGTTTTCCCCTTTTTTCCAAATAAATAAACCTTTAGACGAACTTGGTATATAAATATTTAATATCTTAGAATAACTTATTAATCGAATTATTGGACGTATATAGTAATTTTTGTGGGGTTTCATAGTGACATATAGGGTGTTTTTTATTGGGGTATAGAACTTTAAGTTGGCATCACTTTTTTAACTGGCGGCCATTTTGTCAGCTGTCAAGTGATTAATACTTAGTTTGGTTTGCCATTTCATCATGAACAGGTTGAAAAGAACAACGCTTGCAAATCGTGCAAATTTATTTCGAAAGTAATGGTTCAGTTCGCGAAGTTCACCATTTTATGGTCGACATAATCGTCCATCAGAGCAATTAATTCGGTTAACCATGGATCGATTTCGCACTACGTTTACTCTATGTGATAATACGCATCCGCAGAGACGTCGAACAGTGCGCACCGAAGAAACAATTGCCGCTGTAGAGCAAAGTGTTGAAGAGGACCCGAATGAATCGATTCGCCACCGTGCACAGCAATTGGAGCTGCACAGCAATTGGAGAAAGTGGGTGAAAATTGGACTTGTAGAATTGGCTATATTCGAGCCAGCCGCGGCGGCCACATGCCCGAAATCATATTTAAACATTAATGGCATAAAATTATCCTTCCAATAAAGCCAAATTGATGGACATTAAAACGATTTTCTTGTGTTTTATTTCAATTCGAAGTTCTATACCTCAATAAAAAACACCCTATATTTTGTGGGATTGTTTTGTAAAAAATAAATGACAGAAACCAATAGGTTTCGAAAGATACCTAAATGATAAACTTCGGAAGATAATTGACGCCGCAAAAAGAGTTTGTAAAATTTGGCTCTGAAAACCCATATTTTGTGTTAAACTATTTTCACAAAAATGAATTCAGAGACGTCGTTTTTGAGTGATATTCGTCATTTAGACATCATTCGAAAGGTATTGATTCTTTCTATTTATTTTTCGTAACACATACAAGATGTTTTCCTGAAATATGAGTTTTTAATTGTCACTTTGAAAAAATCACTAAAAATTACTCTAAACGACCGAAACAGGGATACAAGTTTATATTTAAAGTACTTTCAAGGGTCCATTAATTCATGGAAAAAGTTGTAAATACAAAAATGCAACATAAAAAATTACACGTTTAGCTCACAGATGACATTTTTTGTTGTGACCCAGCCTAATGGGTCAATGTTAGTCTTTTTTTACTAAAAATTGAATTCTCTTACATATTTTCTTCATTTAAATAATAAAGGAAATCTTTTTATAACGATAATAAATAACATGTTAACCTCCGCACTCATGAACAGCGTAATTTAAAAAATATATTGGAATAAGAATCAGACGTATTAAAGATATATATCCATACATTCATGATCATTTACAAATGTGTTGCATTTTAACGATAAGAACTACACCAAGCATGTCATGTCAAAATTTATTGAGATAAATTTATAAAGAATAAAAACGATTAATCTATAATAAAAAATCTAAAATATAAAATAATATATAGAAGTTAACATACTTTTTCGTTTAAAAAAATAACCCCTGTTGTCATAAAAATTATCCACACAACTACTTGAAATTCACCTAACGTTCATTAATTTCTGGTTACCAAGGAATTTATATATTTTTCTACTTATGAAAATAAACATTTATAATGGAAACACCTCCGCTGGGATGGGAGGGATCCCCTAAAATTAATGGTGCAAGAAAAATCATGTTTGTCATTTCCGGTTAGTAATAAATATAAATAAACACCTCCACTGGGATTCGAACCCGACAATTTAAGCATAAGGCGCAAGAAAAAACATGTTAAGTCGAATACAAACAAACTGCATTCATTTAAGATAATAAATAAAAAATCACCTCCGCTGGGATTCGAACCCAGCTCCCCGAAAAGGTAACCATATTACTCAATAAGGTGCAACAAACAGGTTATATGTTATATTCGATTTTACTTCATTTCCGGTTAGCAAAAAGATTTTGGTCCAATCATATTGGCTGAGCTGGCGATGGCACCCCACTCCGGTACGCTATCCCACTACTGCTTACCGCGGGGACTCTTGGCTGCTGGTTTTCACCCCTGGCCCGGTACACCCCTCCTTAGCCAACCTGAATGCCTCGGACTCCTCCATGGCACCCATATTGACGGCAAGCTTAGTGCGGACGTTCCGTCAACACGAGGAAATCCACCGCACAGGACCCCCAGCCTCAGACCATCCCACAATCAGACCTCGCAGAAGCACGATTACAGAAGATGCCAACCTTCCAGTCGGGAGCTGTTCAACAAACCGCCGTTATAAGCTACATAATAAGTACCGTAGTGGAAATTGATGTTGCCAGAACAAAATATTTTTGATTCTAAAAATAGATACACAGACTGACGTTGCCATAACAAATGATTGAGTAAATGACTGGCAATGACAATGAAATGAATAATAATACTCTATTCACACTAGCACTGATCCTGTTTTTGAATATACACCCAAAATCCACAATTACATTACATTTAAACATCGACTACGTTATTTCAAGCTGAATTCGATTGATTTCGCAAGTAGTCTGAAAAGTTTATAAGCGTTAGCCACAAAGATTTATTGTACAAATTGGTATCCGATTCTAGTTCTGTGAAGGTTTTTCATATAAAAATACTGTATCATGTAGTAGATCTAACGTAAACTTTATGGGAGGGAATTTAAATAGCTCATTTAAAGATACAAATTTGACATTTGTGAATATGCCTTGAGTTGAAATCGATTGATTTCGCATGCAATCTAAAAAGGCTATTATAGAAATGTGTCACTTGAAATCGATTTAAGATCGATTTACCTTCTAATACTGCGTTCAAATATACACTCAAAATCGACTTTTTCCGGATTTTGGTTTTTTATATTGAATTAGACTAGCTAATTTTATATATACCGACTCGGAAAATAATAGTGTCAACAAAGCAAATGTAAACAAAGAATATACTTATGTCTTTTAATACCAAATATTTGTACAAACGTACACACAAAGAAAAAATGTGAGAAATCATACAAGAAAGACGTACAATTTACCTAAGTTTCTTAGGTGAAATACAACTTTAAAAGTTCTTTGGCAACTCATGCAGAACACTTGGGTAATGTGGTACCAAAAAAAACTACTGCCAGTTATACAATAAAACTTGTGTAAAATTACCTGGTATGTTTTGGCTGTATTTCAAAGCACTTTGTTCTCTTAAACAATTTGCATTTATCAGTATTTAAAAATAAAGAAATAAATATACAAATTGATAGAACATGAGTAATCCAACGCCATGTTTCATTTATATAATTTGGAATGTTTTTTTAACTAAATTTAATAATATGAAAGACCTAAATCTTTTTATTGATTTTCTATTTCCCACCCAAATAAAAACGATGTTGACTTATTAGCTTTTTGTTCTTCCATCTGGAAACAAAAAATGTTTATTTTAACTATATGATATTAAGGTTGTTTTTCTTTGATGCTTCTATTGTTTTTGGTAGGATTGCTTTTGTCGTTGCTGCTGGTGTGTTGATTGGGCATCGACGTACAGATGAGACTGATGTTTTAGCTGCTGTCTGTTGCGATGAGTTAACAGCAACAATATGGATTTGTGGTTTCTGTTGTATATTGTTGTCAAACAACAGTATTTTGTTGATCAATATTGTTGTTGTTGGTATGGTGGTGGTTGTTTGTGGATTATGTTGCTGTAGTCATTACCCACATATTTGGCCTGTTCAATTGGGCTTACTAGGTTATAATTAAGATACTTGATAAGGTGGCAACGTTGCTACTCATTGGTTTTTCTTAACCGAATCAACAAGAAAAATCTGTCAGCAACACTAAGAGAGTTACATGCTACTTTCTTGTCAAGCGAGTAAATTCCATACAAAAATTAAGCTAGTAAGCCCAATCGTACAGGCCTGTTGTTTGTACGTTGCTGAGGCACAAGCACCGCCACCCCTACAGCATGTAAACTGACAATCATAAAAGGATTAAATTGATAATGACGAAATAAACTTTTGAAAACACACACAGCCACACTTACCTTGTTATAATTGTAAGTTTTTCGGCTTTCCCCAAACACGCACTGGCTTTGGTACCAATGGATACCAGAGGCCCGCTGCTGTTTTCATTACTAAATACAAAAGATGTCCCAGCACCACCGGGCAAATGTTGTTGCGTAGTGCATAAATATCACCGCTGCCGGCATCACTTGTCGAGACTGCACAATGTTGCTCCAACAATTCCAGACTTCCGAAATGTAACTAAAATTGATATTAATAAATTAAAAGATTATTCAATCTTCATTTTACGAGTGTAAAATAAATAAATTTTAGTTTCACCATACTTATTTCTTCGTCTGTTGTTTCTTCTGTTCTGTTGCTTTTGGTTTTCTTATAATTCTAATCGTCGAAATTCACTTTGACAAATTTATAATTTATAGAAACCTTTGCTCATATACGTATTTTTGCAACTATGTGCAACAAAATTCATGAAATTGGCAACTTAAATATTCATACTTACACCATTATACAACTAACTAATTAATTTAGCATTTACTTGTATGACTTCTGTCAACTCTATATAAAAAAGATTTACAAAGTTATAATTAGGTATTTTTTCACAAGTTTTTTTCTGAGCGTATGTTTTCGCAAAATCAACAATCTGACTTACAACAACACTCACACGTAATTGATTTGAACAAAACAAGATTAATAGTTTATTTCAATTTTCATTCTCATGCGAAATCAATCTGGGATTCGTATAAACAACTCTCAGGAACAATTTTAATGTTCTCTGGAAGCTGTAGATGTCGCTGACATATAATTTGAGTAACACTTTAATTCTTGTTGCAAGGTGAGATGGTTCATGTTTTGATTCCATTAAAAAAACGATTGAGTGAATCCATTGGCACTTGGGTGTTGCTGCAGTAGATTTCCACATTCTGCCGCCATCTTGTGCAAAGTAGCCGAACATGAGTTGACGTATGCATCGAAAGTTGTTGATGGCGTATTGTTTGTACCATAGAAAATACTCTCTGAAAGAGTGAGAGAGAACGAAAGAAATAAAGCAAAAATATGGGAAATTATAATAAATAAAATTTAAAATGAAAATAAATTACAGTTCCATATTCACACAAAACCAGTTCAGGTAGTTACGTTACCTACGACTCGGATTTCACTAACTGAGCTGTAAGGTCGCTCGTAAAATAAAATCGTTACATTGTGTACAATATCGATTTGTCGTAATGTAAAATCGATTCCAAACTTTTCGATTTCGTCTAGACGGTTTGGAGACTTAGATGAGATATTGTAGACTTTCATGTCTCTTAAATTGTTCTCATAAACAGTGTTACCGCTGAAAAATTTCAAAAAGTATCACAAAAAGAGGATTTCTTCAAAAAAAGTGGCACACTTTTTTAGTTTTTATTTCGAGAAAACAACAGATTACATGAAGCTGGGTCGCAGTCCATACAAATGGAAAAACAATTTCCAGTCATACCATGAAAATAAAGTTTGGATTGTTTAATGATGATTTGCAAAATATCACGTTGAAAACACCCTAAAAATTGTGTTTTCTCATGCATTACATACACAATTATGAATCTTGTCTTAGGGTAACTTATTGGACGTTTATAGTAATTTTTATGTATTTTTTCATAGTGTATAGTGTTAACTGTAAATTTTTTCGTATTTTGTGGTAGTATCTCATAAAAAATAAATAGCTGCCGTCAATACCTAAATCATGTAGATCGGAAATAAATTGACGCCGCAGCGCTCATTTTTGTAAAAAGACTTTTGGATCTGAAAAACCATCTCCTGTTCCCAAGAAATATGAGTTTTTAGCTGTAACTTTGAAACCCCACAAAAAATCAATAAGCGTTCAATAATATGACAAATGAATGACAAATTTATATTTTAAGTGCTTCCAAGGGTCTATAAATTCATAGAAAAATTTGGACAGAAATGCAACATGAAAAAATAACACGGGAAAACATTATTTTTAGAGGTGTTTTCAGGAGCATTTACCTCGCAGATGTCTTGACCCAGTGACGAAATATGAAATATTTTGCAGATTATCATTAAACAATCCCATCTTCATTTCTGGGGGGTGACCGCAACAGTTCATTTTTTTGACCCATATATATATATATATATATACTAAACTAAAAAATAAATTAAATCACATTTTGGTATTTATTTTTAGTTACTTTTTGGTAACTTCTTTCCCATACTTTTCAATGAGATCAGTACTGGGAACCCAATCCTCCAACTTCACGTCAAGTTTTTATCTTCAACCTGTTCGTTAACCTATGTTTCATTATTGTCAGCTTAGAAAAACGCGATTTTATACAAAAAGGGTCTAAGAATCTTAAACTATTCATTTTTTTGCCATTTATATAAACTCTTGAAAATATTTTTATAATCGATATCTCTGTAAACATTATAAACTGTTTTTTAAAATGTTTTTAAAAAGTTGTTTGTCATCGAAACTATATCTTGTGTGAAGTCTCACTTTGAAAACTTTTGTTTAGTGAGTTCATGATTTTAAGAATATAAATTATAAATTTTAAATATATCTTATTTTTTGTTGACAGTTCTTGTTGAATAATTTTATTAGGGCTGTTTTTCTTTAAGCCGGGATAACAAGCTGCGATAACAAAAACGTTAATAAAAATTTAATTTTTTCAAAATAAAAAATTATTTTTTCACATTGTCGCCAACTACAATATAAATATATCTGCCAAAAGAAATTTTCAAAAAAAAATATTTTGTGTTGACTTTATTGGACTTAGCCTCGACGACGGAGAACGATTGTTCACATTAATAGTGAAATGTTTGTTCGTCGTCCTGTCGCTTCGAAAACTTTAAATTCTTTATTTTTGGCTTTCGGATACACGCCCAAAATCTATTTTTCCCGGATTTTAATTTTTTCATATGGAGCTTGACAGGGAAAATTGCCACTTTAGTGGCACAACGGTAACACTGGTTGGTTGGCATCCTCTCGGTTATCTCTCCACTCTCTGTGCTCTCCTGTGGTGAAATCAGAAAACTCACCACTATTGTTCTGTCTTTATGCTCTCTCATTCTTAAATTGATCTGTCTTTATGCTCTCTCAATCTTAAATTGCAGATTCTCCCATTCTAATCCATTCTATACTCCCCTATACTCAACTCTGCGCTCTGCTTCTACTCCTTTTTTAGCAACTCCCAACTCCTTCCACGTAAAGCTCCCAAAGCCCGCGCCCGTTAAATGCGATTGTGATTATAAATTATATTTAATTATGTACAAAAGTTAAAAGTTCAGAAAAGTGTGCAGTGAAAGGCTGCAAAGTTCGACGAGGTGATGGAGTACCTATGTACAGATTCACCTTAGCGAACAAGGCGATATGGAAGGAGATTATAGGAATCTCCAGACCATTAAATACGTCCAACCGAGTCTGTGGTCATCATTACACCCCAGATTGTGTCTACATTAGGGCCAAACGACTGCTGTCAGGATCAAAGCCCACTCTCAATCTGGGCCTAGGGGGTAAGTGGTCTTTATGATGGCTTGAATGGCGTATTCAGCCCTTCTAGCAGTTATAGGTTATAGTTGGGAGGTACTAGAAGGTGCGTGATGGAAAAAAATATTCGAAGAAATATGAAATATGTAAAATTTGCTACTGAATTCCCGTGGGATTCTCGTACGAATTTCGAATTTCCCAGGATACGAGAAATGAAAAAAGTGGCACAAAAAAGCAAAAAGTAGCACATTTAGTACCTCAATGAAAAAGTGGCACAAAAGTATCTCGGCTCGAAAAAAGTGGCAAAATTCAGAGTTACAAGCCGAACCGTAATTATCGATCGTAATTATGGGTCGGCGGCTTTCGGCTGATTTGCCGGCTCGTTCTGCCATTCGAATACCCCTATTTATTTGAAAATTTTGGGAAAATGAAGTCGAGAGTTATTCGATTGACCGATTAATCGAACAATTGTCCACTTAAATAAAATATAATTAATAAGAGTTATATAGACAAGACACGGCAGTTTACGGGTAGTTCAACTATATATTGAACGTTTATTATGTATCTGATTTTATTTAAAAATTGTAACATCAAATTCGAAATTCATTAGAAGTTGACAAAAATCTTAATATCTTATCAAAAGAAAGAAAAAGAAAAAATGAGCATAATATAAGAAGTTATACATTGACTTTTTTCGAATATGGATCATATGATTTATAACAGAACTGAATTTTTTATCACGGTGTTAACCTCAATTTTTCTATGAATTTACTATCCTATGAAATTACTATTCTTTAAATTTTAAATAATTCCGAAGCTATTGGCCAGTTTTTGCTATTTTTTAATGAAGTCGGATAAATCATTATTTTAATATCTGTAGAGCATACAAATCAATAATCGAAAAAATTGTGGTTTTATATTTGGTGTACCCAAATGGAGCAAACTGGCTATTCAAAATCAATTTATCATACAAACCATACGTTACTTTTTTAAGGCAAAAGTTATAATATCGATTAATCGATTATTTGGGACAATATATTCGAATTATTCGTTAGTCGAAAATCATGATTTTTTATTATTCGAACAAATATTTGACAAAAATTATTCGATTAATCGAATACAATTTAATCGGTTGGATACCCTAATTGTTAACCCATAAATTTTTTTGGGATTGTTAATCCATTCCCAAAATGTATAATATGGATAAATTTAATAAATATTTTTGCAATTACAGCTTTTCATGTGAGGCATATTTGACCAGACGTTCTTGAATATCATAATCCTTCCAAAGAATGATAATACACTACCTATATTGTTATTTATAGGAACACATGGCCACACGTATATGTATATCAATCAATATATTTCACAGCAGTAGGTTGTCTAAGTTGACATTTATATTTTCTTTTGTAATTTTAAGTGGGTTGTCTATTTGCTTTGACGGAGTTAGAACTCCGTCAAATCACGGCGGCGTGGTTGAAGTCGATATGAGTCGATGAAATCGGCGGCGTGGTTGAGTCGATTTGAGCCGATGAAATCGGCGGCGGCGCGGCTCGTGCAGAAACATGCGGCGGCGGCGGCTTAAAATCGGTCGGCTTGTATCTCTGGCAAAATTGCCACTTTAGTGCCACAACGGTAACACTGCTCATACAAATTTAGTTTTTTTTTTGAGTTCTCTTGAGTGAGGTTGCGGACGGTCTGCGCAATTTTTTTCCAAAACTAAAGACTAAATTAAAAATTTGAAATTTAATCAAATGCAGCCTAGAGATTTGTGATCTGTTTCTTTGCAAGAGCACATTACAAGGGATTCTGAAATCTCAGAATTACTTTGGTGAAAGGACCAGCGTCTAACCGTATCTTTTTGGTACTTTGTAATAAAAATAACAAATAACGAAAAGTTGTATTACGTCCTGTTGTCCTATTCTATTGTGAAGAGGAACTTCGTGTGTTGTCGTCCCGAAAATAACTAAAAACTTGTTAAATATATAATATATTTCGTTAATTCAACAAGATGATCGGAAGTACCGAATAAATACAAATCGCCGAATTGGAATACGGTGGTAACATAAATTTAAGTTTGTTCTGTTATTACTGGAGTTTTTATTTTGACAATCGGTTATTGTGTAAGAATATAAAAATACAAGTGTATATAAATACAAAAAAGATAAAAAGAAATATTAGAAGTACGAATAAATTTTCCAAATAAAAGTGCAAAATTATTATGGGCGAAAATTGATTTTTCCCCAAGAGACTTTCTTGTGTGTGTGCGTGTGCCCAACCGTGGAAACATCAGCAGCATTGTCATCAAAGAGAAAAGGAAGAGAACAACATACACATACAAGGAGGAGGAATAACAAATAAAGAAGTAAGACGGCATTCATTTTTGCAATAACAGTAGAAAATATAAATATATAATATGTGTCTAGGGATGTACTCGTATATCTTTGGGGACTCTGTACGTGCTGTGCTGTAGGGCATACTGTGCGTCGAAGTAAATGTGAATATATGTGTACGTGTGTGTGTGTGTTAGAAACAACCAGGATCAAGTTCAGGATCAGATCAGCAACAGCCTTATTTTATTCTTGCCCTGACATTTTTATGAGCAGCTGTCAGAGTTTTGTGCCTTTTGTTTCGGTTTCTTTCTCCTCTTCAACCGTGGTCGTGGTGCGTGTTAAAGTAGTAACGGTGTCTGTGCGCCTGCAGCCAGCCTGGTGGATGTATTCATACACACAGATACAGGGATATGCATGTGTTGGTTTTTATTTTGGGTGTGTGCGTGTGTTAATTGTTTAATATTATAGAAGTCTCGTGTAGTGTTGTTGTAGCGGCTCGAAAAATCAAAAATCGCACATATTGACGACAACGACCCTCTTTTTGCCCACACAGAGCAGCCAAAGGGCGGGCAGCAGCCCAACAGCATCCAAGTGTAGTGTGGTCCTTGCTTCATAATAATAAATAACGTGCCAGAAAGTCGCAATAAAAGAGAATTGAGAAAAAACCCCAATACATACGAACATATATTCCATTGTGAAGGGTGAGTTTGTGACAACAACGCACTGGCTCGGTCGGGAACCATATAAAGTGTTCGCTACGAATAATATTAACTTTTGCATTAAACATTGAACGATCTCAATAAACCTGCATTCGATTTTTATGGATATTTATCCTGAATGGTGGTGTTGTCGTTGTATCTCTCCATGCACCAAACACCTGCACTTTCCTACTTTCATTCATCCCCCATGTGTCCCTCCCTAGTTGTTCTTGTTTTTGTTTGAGGGGTGCTGTTGTATGGGAGTGTGTGTGTGTATGTACCCCAACAATATTTCTGTCCGTCATATCTTATCAAACCGTCTGCTGACAGCTCACTCAATTTTCGTTGAATTTCAAATGTCACACCGTCGTTCGTAGCGTTTATGGTTACGTTTTTCTTAGCGCTGAAGTTGTTGTGGCGCTCTGGAGTTGTTGTGAAAAATGTGTGGCAATTATTCATATTAGAAATTGGTTTTTCGTAGAAATTCTATATTTTCTTCACTCACAACTCTTTAATAAAATAGAAGCTTCCATTGCACAGTGGTACCTTACGGCCCAAAACCCTTTAACTTTTTTATTTACCATCATCAAATTTTGAAATTTGGCATTTTGATATGTGACATTATTTCTGATTTAAAAAAATGGGCGGGCCACGACCTCCTGCTCTTACAGTGAATAGTACTTACTTATGATCCCTTGGGCTATTAAATGGTGTATAGTCACAACCACTTCTCCCTCCTGCTCTTTTACTCCAATCAATGTTGGATGTTTTTATTTTTTATGTTTAAAAGATTATTTTTTTGGAACACCTAAAACACAAGTATATACGTACGCGAATTCCGCAAATGAAGATCACAGCCCAAATTTTCAGAAAATACTTAATTTTGCATCAAGAAAGTTGACAGAAAAATCACGACCTACTACTTTTTGTTAGAATATTTACAAACTACAATTTTGATGTTGTAACCACTGTAAAACCTATATTAGAAAATATATATATTAAAGAATATGAAATGGTGTTATTTCAATTGTTTTATTTTATTTGACATTAGCATTTATTTAAAAACAATTTTTTTACTTTTGGCGTTTATTACCTCTGTGCATTGTTGTAAATCTTCAAATGCTCCAGCTGCATATACATCACTAGGAGACTGTCATACATTAAGCCCCTCCTTTGGTAAAACTCAACGCAAAACTTTGTGTTAGTTTCTTTAAATTTTCCCACTTATTTAGTAAAAATTATTATTATCTGTGTAAATTGTTTTTGAAACACTAAAATGCGTTTTACAAAATTGAGTTGTTTTTTTTTGTTCTACGGTTTTGCCATGACAACGATACACATGCCAGTTTGTCATAGAAAACTTTGTTGGAAGTCCTCTCTTAGCTAGATTAATATTCGCTACTAGCATTCCACTATTTGGTAATTCGCAACGCGACCGCTCACGCGCCAACAACTTTTTAAAGTAAAAAGCTCTGTACAAGTTATATTTATAAATTTCATCCGATTATAAAATAATCGAATTTTAAGGGGCACACTGGGCACATGGCCGAATGTCCCTAAAATATGTTGCATGTAATTTTATGACAGCCAATGTCCAATTAAATTTCGACGTTTACAGTGCCGGTTACAAAATATGAAAATACAAAATAATAAAATATAAAAAGAGTATGCACTGATTTTTGATTTACAGGTAATTATTTGTCATGTTTACATTTTTATTGAAAAACACAGCGTCAACCATAAAAACGGCAGGTGAGCGCGAGCCCTAATTGTCCGGCCTTCATCTGCTACTTAACACACACGACTAATAAGATATATCTGTCCCTTTCATACACTATATTGACCGTGTGGTTTTAGGTAGCTAGCTAACGTCACGAAACAAAAATAGACCACTGTCGCAGGTCAACTGCAGGCGGATTTGGCTTTTTAGTCCCGCCAGGTGTTGCATCTTTGCCATAGAAAAATTCGCAAATCCATAAATGTGGATGAGACTATTGTTTCTTTAGAAATACTTACGTTTCTTTGAAAGGACAATAAGATATTATGACTTTATGTCGCGTACGCAATAGATATACAGCCATCTGTCGAGCCCGGGCAGCTGTTAATCACATATTAATCGTCAGTGTTCATACATATAACAGTGTGTCTTAGACATTCCCTGTAATCCTTTGTACAAAGCTAGAGTGTCGTAGACTCTTTAACGTAGTTTTACTGCGATACAGAATATCAATTTTAATCGCCTGTACAAAGCTAGAGCTTGAAATTGTCCAACCACAGAGGTTTGACGCATCCATCACTAGTCGAAGGAAATATCGGTTTTTACGCAGGATTATTTCAGTAAGTTCCAGAAAAAATATTGTAATTGAGTTAAACATTTTATTTGCCGTTTTATTTTGCGCATTGATAAATAAGCAAACATTAAATTCAGAACGTGAATGAAACGTTTTTTAAAATAAGCAGCAGTTTGATATAAAGTAGGAAACAGTAAACATTTTTATTTAAAATGTTAATTTCAGTTTTACTTATTTTTCTATATTTATTAATAAAAAGTTAAACATTTTTTTAATAATCTACTTTATTATTGCTGTAATAGTTTCCTAATAGTATCACTTGTTCGCATCAGTGTTATCGATTAATGTACACCCAATAAATTTCTTTGACGAATAACATTTATATTCATAATATTTTGTAATCTAACAACATTTTAAAAATTAAAATAATTTATTATTTCAATAGCAAGATTACATACATTGAAAGAATTTTCCTTCATAATATGTATGAAGATATTTCATAAAAGGTCTTTCATAAATTAGGTGAAATTAATATTTACGAACAATTCATAAATAAAATGAAATATATCATACAATTTTTTCATAAACATTTCATATTTCATAAAACAAAATGATTAAATTAGTGAAACTTAGCTTCATAAGATCAAAGAAATATTTCATTGTATTTAATAAACATTTCTTAGACGTTATTAAATATGTCTACATAAATATAATGATCCTTCGTAGTTTTTATGAAATGTTTCGTAACATACGACTACATTTTTAGTGTGTCGACTTTATTCGGTTGAATGCTATCAATTCTCCTTTGTCCTCTGTTAACTCTGACATAAGTATGTACCCTGATTTAGGTCAAAGGCATACTCATTACAAAGACTCTCGCAATGACGGAGTGTGTTGATTGGTTAGTCAACAAGTCAGACCTTTTTTGTTTATATTGGAAACTTCAGTATAAATTACTATATAAAACTATGAAAAATTGCATAAATCATATTTTGAAAAAAATAATGAACTTGTATAACAAAAGTTCATGCATTTCACAGTTTCTAAGAAATTTTATGACACTTTTCATTGATTTTTGCTTTATGAAACATGTTTCATACATTTAATCAAGTGTTTCTTTGGCGCTTTTTTAATGAAGATATTCATTTAGGACAAAAATCATAAAACATCTTACAAAATCAAAAATATTATGAAGATAATTCTTTCAGTGTACCATAAGTGGAAACTCAATTACCTGAAAAGCGAAAAACATAGGAATTTTTTTTAAAATACCAACGTCTTAAAACGTGTAGTAGATCGTTGAAATGCTTATCGCTTATACAAATATCTCTGGGAACATAACTAATTAAAGGGATTAAAACAATAAACTTGTTTCAAAGGAACCAGTTGTCGAACGGAAGAAATGATGAAAATGTTGTCGTCGTAAAAGTTCAGCATCAGTACAAGCACGATTGAGCAATCTTTCTCTTATTTTAAAGATATTCATATTTGAAAAATACACACAGTGTTGTTATACACAAACGATTGTTTTTTCAGAACATCTGTTTGAAATTGCAAATTTCTTAAAAGTTTCCTGTTTCCTAAAGTGTCACATTCTTTAAATGAACATTATCCATATTATCAAGGTTATATTTCAAAATATAATGAATGACCTGTATTTACATAACAAGAGCTTAATTCCAACGAACTGTGTTCTTTGTTTGAATATTATAATATCAAACATAATTATTATAATTTGTAAAACTTGAAATTTGAAAACATAATTTACATATTTCTAGGGGCGGGGAGGCGAGGTGTTATATTAAAATAGACATTCCGTGTGCGAAACCTTGAAGTATTGAAGATGAATTTTTAATCGTTCTCGTCATGTCCACTCTTCTTTGAAACTTTCTTCCTACATGTCTAGACCTACATTTAAAAGGACCTTATTTACTTGTTTGTTTACTTCCCTTAATATTTCTACCTCAAATTAGTAAAATTTTGAGAGATATGAACTGTAATGACCAAAATTTGTATTTTTACCAAATTTTTGTTTTATTGAAAACATTACTAACTCCTTTAATTACCGATGGATTTTTAAAAACAAAGTGACATTCTACTCCTTACTGAATGTCCTTTTGATATAAATAAAAATTAAACTAAAATGATAAAACATTCCCAGTTGATGAATGGCGAGAAATTTTAATCAAAACGTGTTTCTTGGAGGAATACAAACAGATTCCTCAAGTTTTAAATAAATAAGGCTTATAAGTGTGCAAAGGTACGCAGAACCGGGTTTTTATTCGTAAGTCAAGATTTTGGGGTTGTCTGGGAAATTTCAATAACAGATTCTTGTTGTACTCGACAATATCTACAAGTAAAATTCTATCACTTCCCGCAGTTTTGGACTGTCGCGCAGTGTAATAATCCCAATATCATGTTATGCCCCCAATAGAGGGTTAACATTGTCCATTACAAATATATTCATAACACCCGCCAACAGCAACTAATCTAGAAAATAAAACGAAATATCCCTGAACTGCAATAAAATTTTATGAATTTCCATTCCAAGCCATGCAAATGTGTCGCACAACTGTTTTTTTTTTTGCATTACCAGAGGCAATCATCAAACGTGCTGTCAATTGAAATTTAACGAAAAGAAGGTGTTCACAATTCACTGAACATTTATTTTTTGAAATTTTCGTTATTTTTTGATTAGCACTCATTCAATGCTGTAGTAGTTCATTGTTGGACATATTTACATAAAAATAATACACCTAAAGATAAGCCAACAGAATTCAGAATTTAACGGCAACAACAACAGGAACAACAAAAAGAGAAAGGAAAGAATCGGAATGATAAAAATACCCAAATACAAGCGAATACAAACGATGTGGTAAATATGTCAATGTTTATGACTTGAAATTGCGATCAAAAAGCAAATTCGCTCGTGTGGACTACACCTAAACACAGTCATAAATACTAGTAAAGTGTGGCACAGTGGTGTGGGAAGATTTTCGCAGGAAATAGATGGATTAAAATAAGCGTATTTTTTTAATTTGTGTAAATTATGTTAAATAATATTTGGGGCAGTCTGTTTCGGAATTTAATATTCCCCATCCACATAGTACATGGTGGGGTGGCGGAGGTTTTTATAAGTATATGATTCGGTCATATTGAACCTCTTTTTGATTTCAATTCAAAAACAAAACTGGTTTACTACTTCTTGATTGATTCAACAGCACTAATTTACACGATATTACTAATTTAGTGATCATATCACAAAGCTCAAGTAATTTCACATGATTTATCTGCTACTTCCTGCTCACACGAGCGTGTCTTCAGCTTGACTTGGGTTATGTTAATCGATTTCAATCTCAAAAATGTTTAATTAAGAAGACAAAAGCAGGTGTTTTTTAAATGCTTTTATAATTTCCACAAAAAAGACCGTATATCCGAAAACACTTAAAGAGACACAACATCATCTGGCAACAGGGCTGGGAGAGTGCATACGATCGTACTACACATTTGACATTCAAAAGTATTAATCGGCGTATTTATAACATTTTGATCGTAGATATGTGAAGTTTTGGCTAGGAAGGATATAAATGTACTCTCAGTTTGAATATTAATTACGTATTAGGAGCAGTATTTCTCTTTTACAGATGAAGGAAATGATACTATAGGGTGGGCCATTAAAAATGTTTAATTATAATCGTTTATAAAAAAAGTACTGACTGACTGATTTTGTCCAAAATCAATCAGTCAATGACTTTGTCATTTAATAATGGAACACAATATCATTCATATGACTATCACGACCGATCAACCCATGGCCCAATAATGCCGCCAGCCCAAAATCCAATCCAAACAGTGACTCTTTGTGGATGCATTGGCTTCTCAATAGTCACGTGTGGGTTTTCTGAACAATTTTGCTTATTGACATAGCCACCCAGATGCAAATTAGCTTCATGAAGGCTCTTCTCGAAAGTTTTCCACTTAAATTTCTTACAGCTTGCGTTCAAGTCTCACTACTTTGGAAATAAGTGTTTAATATTTCCCAATTTTGTTCGAGCGTATAGTGTGCGACCTGCATTTCATGCATTGAAGGAAATCAGATTTTTCTTCTTCTTAAATTAAAAAACTTATCTTCATTTGATTAATAAAAAATTACGTTTTCCATGATCAAGTTTAATCCAAAACATCTTTTAACACTTAAAAGAAATTCAGACTTCCCATCTCTGTTAGTAGTATTAAGGCAAATAAAAAAAAAAAAAAAATAATGACAAAATTTCGTGATTAAAACTACAGGTATACATATGTATATAAGCTTCATTAACATTTCCTCAAATAAGATTTAATTTGAATAACACAAAAATCTGATATCTCGGCGTACTGAACCGTATATACCCCTGCACGTTTTTTTTTGGTTTGAACTAAAGCAAGGAGGCGTGTGAATCGCACCAACTACATACTTTAAATATATAAACAGATGATATGATGTCAATTATATCGCATTCTATTCATATTCTTTATTTTGCAAACACTATTTCAAACATCAAACTTCACAATATTAATATTTTTCTGTTTTTTTTTTTCTTTTTTCATATAGGCGCCGCGAACCAATGGTAAGAACATTCATAGCAAATCTACTTCCATATAAAAAGGGACCATTTGCAGTATTCACTATTCATTCGAAAATGTCATCTATTTAAATGTTTTGTGAAAATCAGGTTATATGGCCCCAATGAAGTAGTCCGTCCGTAAGTAATTCTTTTATTTTTCGTTTTGTCAAATCAACACGACTATTGTCAGTCACTCATTAACACGATGTGTTTTAGAGAGCGCAACAAACGACTAGTGGTTATACGAATGTATTATGTTTATTCCCCGATATTATTTTCAATTCGGTGAGCAATGGAAATATGCGCGGGCATTACTTTGTCTTCGCGCCATTATAAACCATAACTATGCACATATTCACGAATGTGCGGTTTAATTTCTCCAGCAATTAAAGAAATATCAAATGAATGGCGTTGCAACGTAGAAGAAGAAGACGACGACGAAGGATCTATCCATGTCGGAGCACATACAGCGTAAAGAAATTGCAGAAATTTGATATCCGACATGATGATGGGGGAAGCGAACGTCGAAATGTAATGTTTACATTTTCATACGCCACATTAACAACGTTTGCCCATTAACTTACATTTGTTGTATAGAAATGCATGGAAACGTATCTTCGGCGTATAGAAACCGACTCGTTCGTTCGTTCAGCGGCATTCATTGAGTATTTAGGCGGAGGGGAAGACAAGTAGGCAGCCAGGTAGGTCGAACATGTATGAAATGAAGAAGACAATGTCTTCTGGCTAGATGTCTGCCCGTCCGTCTGTCCATTTGTCTATCCGTCTTTCTGTTATAACGTCAAAACTTTGCGTGCTCGTATTTCCATCAAAGGATTGAATTTCTATTATTTAACAGTTATAACAAAAGATTATAAAAAAACAACAGAAAGTCTGAACATATTGTTGCAATTACAAATTAGGAAATGATTATCTATTTCTTTTCTCACATTGGTTGGCTTTCCAACAAATGTGGTTATACTCAGTCACTCCTACTCATTCATGCCACAAAAACCAAACTCATTCGTATGCATATGTTGTACGTTGTATGTATGCATGTAGGTGTGGACCTGATATAAGACTTCTTTCGTAATTAATTACTCATGTTAAGGACACATTTCAACCAAAGTGGGCAGAAAATCCACTTTGTTAATGTTGTATTTTAAATTATGCCAACAACAACTGTATAGTGTTTAACGACATACTTAGTTAATGGCTTTGGATGTATCCCTCAGGAGCAATTTTTTTACTTAGTTTGGGCACAAAATGTTTTATTTTTTATCGTCAAAGGCACAAAAGTTTAACGCAGATTTGTGATTTTTCCCTTGCTAAGGTAGATAAATAATTGGTTATAATTTACCTATGGCGAAAAACACACAAGCTATTTCGACAAAATGAAATATCCCAGAGAACAATTTCTTCGGAATTTTGGCAAAAATGTGTCAGCGCTTCGAAATAACCCCCAAACGAAAAAAATTAAACAACCCCCCAACAAATTTCAAATTTTTGGGATCATTTCATAATTAAATAACGCCCAAATGAAATATACATTTTTTTTGAATTTTTGGGCATTTATTTAAATTGAATGTTTTTTTCATTTTCCCAAAAAAAATGTGGGTAATTTTCTGGGGTGCAGCAAAAATCGTCCAAAAAATGGTTGATTTTGGATCTTTACACATCATTTGTCATTTGGGCGATTTTTCATTATGAAAAATCAAATACAAAATTTGTTCACTAGATGGCAGCATATTTTGACTATCAGTTTAAGAAATATTTGTTACATGAAATTGTTACAGTGGCTTAAACCGCATTAATTAAGAATGAGTTAATTGTAAATTGCATTGTATTTTAGGACGATGATAAACGTTAAAAATAAAATGAATAGATGCTTAATTAAACTCCATAGGATAAAAGAAAAGTCAGCCAAATTTGAAACTCAGTTATATCAGTTCGACAGCATTGTTGTGATAGGGCACTCTTTTTTAAGCGCGTCAAATAGATCTCTTCATTTCATTTATAAAGTCTTTTTACAATAAAG
This sequence comes from Polietes domitor, assembly GCA_947397865.1. NCBI lineage: Eukaryota > Metazoa > Arthropoda > Insecta > Diptera > Muscidae > Polietes > Polietes domitor. Next base: position 5,935,605 of record OX377621.1, on the reverse strand, counting down.
TTCCTTATAGACTAGCAATAAACAAATATGATAATAGTTTAAACTTAAAACTTTACCTTTTAAATTTATGTCAGAGCGGCACATTTTAAATCATCTTGCAAAGAAGTTAAATATAAAGTTTAATATGACCCCGGAACTGTAGATGACGGACATAAAAGGTATTCTTGATAGTTATTGGTGTGAAACAGTAGTCGGACTCGTTCCTTCTACTATCTGTATTTGCAAACATAATAATAAGCAAGATCGGAAGGTCATAAAAAAGTCACATACAAATAAAAAAATAAATAAAAACATAAGGAGTAATCTTAAAATATAAGTTTTTCATACCCTACACCGTAGGTTATACTAAGTTAGTCATTACGTAGGTAACACCTTGAAATGTCGACTCGAGACCCTATAAAATATATATATATATGTATATATATATATATATAAAGTATATATATATATATATATATATATATATATTCTTTATCGTCATACAATTCTAAGACGATCTAGACACCCCTGTCCATCCGTCCGTACGTTGAAAGCACGCTAGCAAGCAGAATAGTTCTAATAGTAGTAGATCAGTTGGGATTTTCCCTAACAAGGACAGTAAATCATCTTGCAAAGAAGTTAAATATAAAGTTTAATATGACCCCGGAACTGTAGATGACGGACATAAAAAGTATTCTTGATAGTTATTGGTGTGAGACAGTAGTCGGACTCGTTCCTTCTACTATCTGTATTTGCAAACATAATAATAAGCAAGATCGGAAGGTCACAAATAAAAAAATAAATAAAAACATAAGGAGTAATCTTAAAATATAAGTTTTTCATACCCTACACCGTAGGTTATACTAAGTTAGTCATTACGTAGGTAACACCTTGAAATGTCGACTCGAGACCCTATAAAGTATATATATATATATATATATATATATATATATATATATATATATATATATATATATATATATATATATATATATATATATATATATATATATATATATATATATATATATATATATATATATATTCTTTATCGTCATACAATTCTAAGACGATCTAGACATCCCTGTCCATCCGTCCGTATGTTGAAAGCACGCTAGCAAGCAGAATAGTTCTAATAGTAGTAGATCAGTTGGGATTTTCCCTAAGAAGGACAGTAAATACCCCATAATATTCAGTAAACTTTTTGACCATCTCTGCTTTGTATTTACCTGATATTTGGTAGCTCAATCGTTATATAGCGTGATGATCAATCAAATGACAACATGAAATTCCTCTAATCGCATTAGGCTGGCTCGAGGTCCATACAAATGGAAAAACAAGTTCAAAAATCATTCTAGACGTCCAATAATATGATTAATGAGTTATTCTAACACAAGAATACAAAATTATATTTAAAGTGTGGCCATTCATGAAATTGACAAAATTGCAAAATAAAAAAATTACAAGGGAAAAACATGATTTTTGGAGGTGTGACCTCAGCAATTTATATTCGTGGCACATCCTAATACACATACATATAAAATAAAAGGCTTTTTCGAAATTCGAATCAAAATATCTTTTCATCTCTGTAGCTGCAGTTAGAATCATAAAATTCGGTGGGTACATTTCACTGACACAACATAAAGGATTTTTTGAAATTTGTACTTTTAGGCGAAAAGGGGTAAAAAAATGGTACCAATCAAAGAATCTTAAAACTCGATTTATACTTTTCTCTGAATGCGTAGACGCTCAAAATAAATGGCTTTCTCGAAATTCATACTTTTAAGGCACCATTGGGCCTTAAATAATAAAGGATAAAGCTGGTACCAAGCAAATGGCTGCCGCTAGGTTCTTTATCTTCGGTGCGCACAGAAGGATAATGGATTCTTCGAAATTCGTACTTTTAGAAAAAAAGTGGAACCAGAGAGTCGGCTGTAGCTGGAACCAAAAAATTCGATGTGTGGGAGGTTGGAGTTGCAAATGGGTGAAATCGTTGAAGAGGGAAAAGTTCTTTCCTAAGAATAAAACTAGCGTCAATAATCTCAATATAGGGTGGACCATTTAAAATTAGAATCGGATATAAAATAGTACTGGATATTACTTAAAATTTCTGGTTATATTGGATAGGTAGAACTTTGTCATTTAATAACACTGTGCAACATTTTTGAAGTCATTTCAAAATAACCATATACGGACACCGCTACATGATAAAAGACCAAAAAAAAAGACCCGTGTTTTTTTCCCCCAAAGTCATGCACTTTTTTTTATGGGCCCCCAGAGATTTGAGGCCTCGGTGTAATTTTTGGAAAAAAGTGATCATATTCTCAGGCTCATATCTTGCAAACCGTTCGGAATTTTGATTTACTCTCTGAGGCAAAGTTCTAGCTCTTGTCATAAAGAACAAAAATTGTGAACATATAAAATAAAAAACTTCATCTTCAAGGTCAAAATCGCAAAAAATCATCATTAAAATCATCGATGCCATTCAACAAACAACAACAAAGTCGTCGGTCCAAAAATTTGCACTAACAAAACACATGACAATTCAAAGCAGCGAAGTAGTCGCAATCCATTTGTACCAACAACATTAACAACACATATGTAACAACACATTGTCATGTGTTTTGTTAGTGCAAATTTTTGGACCGACGACTTTGTTGTTGTTTGTTGAATGGCATCGATGTTCTTTATGACAAGAGCTAGAACTTTGCCTCAGAGAGTAAATCAAAATTCCGAACGGTTTGCAAGATATGAGCCTGAGAATATGATCACTTTTTTCCAAAAATTACACCGAGGCCTCAAATCTCTGGGGGCCCATAAAAAAAAGTGCATGACTTTGGGGAAAAAAAACACAGGTCTTTTTTTTTTGGTCTTTTATCATGTAGCGGTGTCCGTATATGGTTATTTTTTTTCGTGTTGCACTGTGTAACGGAACACAATATCATTCATATGACTACCACGACTGGCTCGGCAGTACCTCACCCGATCAACCCAATTTTGAAGTACAGGCCAAAATCCACACTAAACAGTGACTCTGGTGGATTCATTGACTTCACAATAGTCACGTGTGGGTTTATGCTGCAATTTTGCCTATTAACATAGCCACCGAAATGAAAATGAGCCTCATCTGAAAACACGAAAATTTTCCTCGTAATTTTTTTACAGTTTGTGTTAAAGACTTACTACTTTGAAAGTATGTTTTTAATATTTCCCAATTTTATTCGAGCGTATTGCGTCCCATTTTGCAAATGTCAAACATAAACCTGAGAATAAAAATGAATGTTATTCTAACTTTCAAAGTGAAAGTAATCGGTAGTTAAAATATAATCACACTATACACAGGGTATTAAGCACATTTTTTTGAAAATAATTGCCTTTTTGAATACACTATCACGCTATAAAAAGCCTAACCCTATAAGTTTGGGAGGTTTGGGTTAATTTATTTCAATTCAAAATTATAATAATGAAACATCACGATTGATTTAACAAATGTCGTAATTATATTATAATTAATATTATAATTTTCTTTAATATGTTACTACACTATTACGTGAACCCGACAGCCTCTAATCTACCGATAATGTGGAATGGTGGAGTGTATATAAGATTCGGCCCGGCCGAACTTAACACCTTTTTACTTGTTCTAATTTATACAGTGCTAAAATTACTACCAAATCAAGTTTTTCACAACCGCTTGGTAAAATCACTTCGACCAATGGTATGTTAACTCCACATGAGTGGTTGTTTCTTGTCTGTAAATATCAAGGTGGTGTCTTCTAAAGGGTTTTGCAATAGTGACGGGAATATGTTAATATTGAATAATACAAGTTGAACGATAGCCCATCAAATACGGTAATTTTGAATGAAATTTTGAAATGCAGTAATCGGGATCTGTTTTCTTCTGTTTTTCCAAGTTTGGTGATTTGTATTTATTGTCTCCTAGAATATTCTTTGAATAAGCCAGTGAAAACGAATATAATTTAAATATTGTTGTTGTTGTTGTCGCTCTGTATAATTCGAATCAGTGGGTTATAAACATCAGCACGACATTTATAATACCCTGCCATGCTGTGCGATGTTGGTTATAAAACGTATGGGAAAATATATTATTTCCTGTATATTGTAAAGTAATTATATCAATATAAACGTGTGTATGTCTATCAGATCTAAATGAATTTGCCGTTAACGTAAACTTTTGCCGAAGCGTTGCAAGTGTCTGTTTTGTGCTGTCCCCAAAGCGTTTTCCATGAACTCTTTTCTGGCCAATAAAATCGAATGATTAAACACAAATACAGACAGACATGCCTATCTACCTACCTATCTACCTTCATATAAATTTATAGGATTTACTTTCTGGTCTATTAGCTTTACGAGACAGTTGACTTACAAAAATAGTTAAATTGGTTAAACACAGTGTGTTCGGTGAGTGTGTGTGTGACATTCAATCATGCCTTATAAAACCAAACAAAACAAAACAATGTTTCGAAAATTTTTCATTTTGTTTTATTTCCTGCTTTCATTGGATGGTGGATGTGGATGTTGTTTTCGATGACCAAATGTTGGCGGCTGAGTGTAACAGTAAAACAAGTCACTCCAGACTAAACTGAAAAATTAAAAAAAAACGAAAAGAAAAATAAACTAAAAACGACAAATAAGCAAACAATTGTGTAGAGTCACCAACAAAATAAGCTGAACTTTTGTTGCTGCTGCCAAAAAAGAAATGTTATAATCATTTGTCCCGCAATGCTAAAGAACTTTACGCTTCATTGCCACTGTCGGCTTAAAAGTGGAGAAAAATGGTATGAACACCCGCCATCACAACTTCGAACTGGAGTCGCCCAATTGTGTTCTCTTTTGTTTGATTTAAGCGAACTTTAAAGCGCACAGTGGGTCGAACGAAAATAAAAACAATGTGGGTACGACGTCCAGTTGCAGCTCTCTGCATGATTTAGCTATTGGATTTCAATCAATTAATTAAATTATTCAATGCCATGGAGGAAAAGGAGTGTGCCAACAAAAGTGTTTTTTGGAAAACCTAAATTGAAACCATGCCTTAAAGCGCACAGTGGTTCCGAGGCAACAAAAACAATGTGGGCACGACTTCCAGTTGATCCGCCAAGTGAAATTGCCCTCAACATGATTTATCTTTTGGATGTATTTCAATTAATTTAATTATTCAATGCCATGAAGGAGGAGTGTGCCAACAAAAGTGTTTTTCTTTTGTTGCAGTTTGCTGAGGCTATGGACAACCCTTTTGTGCTTTTTTTCAAAATATGTATACTTATTATAAAAGCTAGTATAATAACATTTTGTCGAAAGCAAAGCATATAAATAAGTTCGTTGAACATGTATTACATGTATTGTGGTGCTACTATTAACCGGCCCAGCAAACATGCATTCTTTCCACGCCCGCAAAACCACAACTGACCTTATGGGGGTAACACACCAGCCTGCGTCAGCCACAGCCACAGCAACAACACATGCTTGTAGCTTTTTCTCGGCTGATAAACTCTTGGCAATAGTTCAGTTTCAGTTTTCAATTTGCAGTTTAAATAAAAATATCATATTACTAATAGGGTTATTGTCACCATAAAAGCTTTGCACTTTTACACTTGAACGGATGATATACGTATGAAACTATAGGCAAAATGGAGCTTCTTAGCGTTTTTAGTTTTTCATTTCCTCATCCTGTTGCCCCTTCACAGGACTACAAAATTCCAAACTAGAAAAGATTTCGCTGAGGCGTGCTTTCGACGTAAAATCCCCCATATATATGGGTGGGCCATATAAAATTTTAAATTAGAATCGGCTATAAAAAGTACTTATTATTTTTTCAAAATTCTGGTTTTATTGGAAAGGTTGAACTGTGTCATTTAATAATGACTCGGCAGTTCCTCATCCGATCAACCCAAACAGTGACTCGTTGTGGATGCAGTGGCTTCTTAATAAGCACGTGTGGCTTCTCTGAACGCCATATGCAGCATTTTTGCTTATTGACATAGCCACTGAGATGAAAATGAGTTTCATGAAGGCTGAACTGAAGGCCGATTTACTCTATTGCGTTAAAGGCTCGCTACTTTGGAAGTAAGTTTTTAATATTTCCCAATTATGTTCGGCCATATTGCAAATGTCAAACATAAACCGGAAAATAAAAATTAATGTTATTCTACCTTTCAAAGTCAAAGTGATCGGTAGTTAAAATTTAAAACTTTAAATGGCCCACCCTATATTACATCTCAAAAGTGGGGGCCATTTCTGCTTCACATTCGAGCTCGAGCTCCCAAATACCTTTCGTAAATTAAGTGGTGGTTGCTCTGTTCTCGATTTCATTGGCAATGTGGTGTAGACTAAACTGGGGGTTGGTTTTAGGCTTATTAGCGTTTAGCCTTTTTTTCAAATATCCCCAAAGCAAACTATCAGAGACGGTTAAATCCCACGGTAGTGCAAACTTTTTTCGTTGTATTAAAGATTTACAGTGGAACGTTTATAATGCTTAAATATTATATTGTCCACGGATATATAAATATTTTAATTTTATTATAAAACATTACATATTATTGGAGGGAGCCAGGAAGGTTATAGTACAAAGTAATTGACATATATTTTAAACTACTTTTTTAAACGTGTTCTACTGTAGTTTCGTTACAAACATCGATTTGTTAAACGTTGTTAACCGCTTTGCCGTCTGCTGTCCATCGATGGTTGAAGTGTGACGAGGAAGGACAGTATGCATGCGAATCATCATCATTAATATAACACTATAATGGTGGACACGTTGTTTTGTGGTGTAATTTCCGATACACAGAAGTTGTGCGGCATAAATTATGTCATTCTGTTTGAATTTTGTTTGTTTAAAATATTTAAGTGATTTAAAATATTCTATTCGAATTTGTGATTGAATTTAATGCCGGATATCTCAATCATCGTGGACAAAAAGAAAAGTCTTGATTTTCTCTCACAGCGTTGCCAGAAACAATGAACAATATCTATTTTTAATTCGTACTTTTTAAGGGTAAAATGAGAAAAGACGTATAAAATGTTTGCCAATTTGACTTTGACTTTATTATTATTATTTATTTTCGTTGTTTCATCGAGGAACATAGGACTGTATAGCAGCGCAATATAAAGTAATTTTTGGAACTTAACGCCCTTATTACTTGTTTATAATTTTTACGGTACTTTGAGTCAATTTTGAATATTTAAAGTATTTTTTGAGTCTACAAAATCATTCAAATGCATTTCGACAAAAACGGATATTTGTACAAAATAATTAAACTTTCTAACAAATTATGGAAATAAAAATAATTCAACCTTGGAAGTAATTATTTAAAAAGAGGGTGCCAAAAATATCTATTGAGGGGAATCAGTGATGTCCCACTGTGCAGTTGAGCTACAAAGATCTCCGAAATAGTTGTTTACTCATTCATTAGTTTGGACGAATACGTACCTTCCAATGGAAGGGTAGCGTAGCTGCTCAGTGTTTGTTAATAAATTTTCAGCATTTTTGTGATTTTTTACATTTTCGTAATAATTTATCAAGTAGAAATAAATGAAAGAAAACAGCAATAACAACAAACACGCAGGCAAAATAGCAACCAAAACAACAAAACTCACACCACATGCAACACCGCCACAACAACAAACATCATCGGCGATCGTGTGTTGTTGTGAAAGCCAGTGTGCATTCCAAGCGAAGTTATATTGTAATATAAAAAATAAAGAAACAAATAAATAAAAAATATTTATATCCACACTCAACTCTCAGACAATTCGCCGGCAGAATGGGAAAAGTACATGGAGTTCCTCTGGAAAACACAAGTTCGACAAGATCGCCATAACTAGAAAACTCTTGAGGAAGGTCTTTCTTTAATTTCAAAATACAATTCTAATTCGGTGCGAGTTTGGCACAAATTAAAAAAATATCACATTTTTTCTGTTATGTCTGCCTAGTAGCTAATTAGCCATATGTTTGAGGTGCAACGTCGTTCCCTACTCGCGAACTTCTGGCAGACAGACACACAGACCAAGGTGTAAATTTAGATGATGCCATTACCGAAAACCAATAGATGTGGAAGACGTAGACGAAGAAATCACATTTTCATACCTTATACCGCAAAAAGGCCAAATGATTTTTTCTTCAAATTTAAACCAAAACCGAAAGAAATAGCTCAAGAAATAGAAGAAGACGAGAAGAGGAACAGCACAACGATGTAATAAAAATACTAGGCGATATATAATATCGTTTTGTTCACGCTTGGAAGCATAGTAAGTACCTACCTATGCGAGCATGTGGTATGTTGTCAGACATTATCTCTGTGGAATAGATACGGCCCAGCGCACAGTGTTGCGAAAACAAAAAGTGTTAATTAAAATGATGAAGCTTGTAAATCAATGAACACGATCAGTATACATGGATAATGGATGAGGCAGTTCAATGTTTAAAAAATTGATGAAGAATAAACATTTTGATTCAATTTTAATGAATCATGTAATTGTGAATGGAATCTTCATTATCGTGAATATGAGGGGAATTTTTCACATACAATTTTTTATTCCACTGGTAATATGAAGGTTGTTCGGAATGTTTCTTTATGTTCGCACGGAATTATGGCGATCAAATCGTAGAAGTCACATAAATGATATGATAACAAATTTTATTATTTTAGAAGCACAATTTTTTTATAGAAAATATTTTGAGAGATCCCGTTTGTCACTTTGGGAATGTTTGTGCGATATTAATGCTTTCGTATAAGTGTAGATAGACTAGGGAATATAAGTTTGAGACCATGTACTGTATCTCAAACAAACAGGGTGAACTTACAAATTAACCGCTTTAGATGTGAAATATCTTCGACAAATTGATGATAATTTTTTACTTTATTGTTAACAAAACATTGAAACTAACTTAAATGTGTAATAATGTTGTCGTATAGAACACACCAGCACACTGAATAATTAAAATGATTTCTTCAATTTAAACACTGCCATGCAGTCGTCGGTAAGACAAAATAATTGGACACCAACCGACAGCCAATGGTAATATGAAATGTTTTCATCTTGATCATAACACTATTCTATTTCAAATCAGAAACACTTCAAAACTCTTAGGAGTGGTGATGTTTTCGGGAGTACACTCAAAGGCATTTGTCAGTAAAAGAAAGTCTGCTGTAAGAGCAGATTTTCTGCTGAAAAGGAGATAATATCTGCTGAAATAGCAAACAATTTTTAACAATAAAGAAAAAACGCTTTCTTCAAACTGTAAGCTTATGTACAGAGCAGTGTGGTCAGTTGAATACAAATATTGACAACACTTTTTAGAATAAGGTTATTGTAAGGCAAATTATTACCACTGAAAGATATTGCGATAGTCTTTCTAATGATACGCATATCGGGCCATATTTGCCAAAAAGACGGAAGCGCCATCAACACAAATATACAGAAGAAGGTTTTTATTAATTGTATTAGCTTTGTGAGTGTGTGCTACTATGGAATTAGGTGTATAAGCGCAACAATAATCCGTAAGGGAACTTTGTAAAGTTGTACGTTATTCAAGGATTATGTAAAGGGTCGCCAACAAATTTCCATCAAAAGAACGAATATGCAAAATGGTTGTGCTTCGCCTTTTTTTGCAAATAAGACTCGATATTGTCCCAAGGTAATATAAACCGAAATTCGAGCTAATATCGCTTTCGCCGTTAATCTGAATCGCTTTTAGATTATGAAAGTTATTTATTAAGAGCAGCCATTTTAGCAGGCTACAAACACTTTAGCAGTGTGAAAACTGATGCAAGATTTCAGAAAAACTAATGTATTAGCAGAAAAGTGCCTGCTGATAGGCATCTGTAAATTTTAAAAATGTAAAAATATATAAATATGTCGGTGATAGCGGCATGGTAACATCAAACACTTTATACAAAAGGTCCACTGATGAGTTATCCCCTCGCAGGATATGAAATACGTATATGACCAAAGTGTGCATAGATGAGTGTGGTTCTCCTCCTTTTCATTACCAAAGAAAAATTCGTACGAAGAAAAAACTTGATCGTAATAGCTGGGATTCGAATGTATTACATTGCAAAAGATATAAAAATCAATCAAATCGATCACAAGTCAAACAACACAGTCTGATATGTTTACCGATATTTTTTATTATAGCAATTGCAATTGTAAAAACGCCAATTGGAATTCAAAAGACATCAATTCTATTTGTAATACAAAACACACAAATTTAAATTCAATTGATGTCTTTTGAAATTAAATTTTTGACTCCCAATGTCATTAATGTATACCAAAATAATATGTAGTTGCAATGAAGTATTGCCATTTCCATGGGAGCTACTAGAAGAGGCGTGCAAGTACTTCTTTCTTTGAATAAATAATCCGTGCTTTGTAAGTGGAACGTATTGTCCAATATTAAGTCATAGAGCATCTCAAAAATAAATAGAAATGATAAAGGCTTCAATTTTATCTAGACTAGATTGTTTTGTGTGAGAGTAATATAAAGGGCATGGCAAAAACATAATTATTTTTTAGGTTTGAGATTTGCAAGAAATATCGACTGTCCGCATAGATGTTATATTGGTTTTATGTTAACAAAAGATTTTGTCGTCTCTATGTCGATAATATCAAATCTTGTTTGGAGCCACTGTGTTTCGCGTCATGGCAGCAGAGCTGTGAACTGTTTGAGCAGCAGCACGTAAGTGCTACGTATTTGCTCATGGACATCTTCTCATTATTGTGCATGAACACTGTACGGAGACGGCTGAATGCCTTCAGCGAGTAGTTGTTGATGATATTGTTTATAATCTTTTTCAAAAAGAAAATATACCGCATGCATACATACAAACATAGACACATACATCTTATATTTATACAATACGTTTACAAACGATATTAGATGTTCGTACAAAATATATTGTCATGGGCCAAATGGAGACCAAATATGTACTTGTTTCCAATTAAAAAAAAACAAAATCGAATAAAACTACACAAAATTGCTGACAAGGCGCTTATTGTCATCTTCTTTCTTGGTCAGTCTCAAATTCATTGTCTTTGTATTAACAATTAGTTGTATTTGTTGTTGCTGTTGTTGTAATGGTACAATAAGTTCACAAGCCTGCGCTGATCACGTACCACCCCTTTCTCTCATGGTTGTAGGGCACTATTCCACAAAGCCGACAGACCGCCCGCCCTACCGTTCCATGTTATTCCCCTTCCCATCACTATTGCTAGCCATTTTATAGTCTTTTCTCTTCGCCTTTTGTGAACAGCCATCATAATTCATTGGACTGTCATAAATTTAGATCTCCCAGTTTAACCAGAAAATCGCTTCAGGAATTTCGTTATAAGAAAGTCGTGCCACATTATTGGACATGACAACAATTTGTTGTTTTTGCGTGATATGCATTCGATTAGAGGGATTTCAATAAAAGAGCAATGCCATAAATCAATTATAGAATTAGTATTTAAATGTGAATTGTTGGAAATATTTTAAACCCAAAAAATCCCAATTATTTACGAGAGTGCTAATGAATTTCCGAATAATGAGATAATAAGAAATACAGTGAAAGAAATTAATATAAGTGCACTTTGTATAAGTCCCGAGCTATAACAAAATGGAAGCCGTTGTTAAAAGATAATATACTTGAATTTATGTGCCAGTCAGGAAATGATATATGTAAATTGTTGTACGGAGTATTTAACAACAAATAGGTTTAATTGTGTTATCTCATTGGATCATAAATTGTCCATTTTGTTTCTTTACTTAATGCTGCTTCGAAAATTTTTTTCTTCTAACGAATGAAATTTTTTTGTTTCATAATGGAAATGAGGAAAACCAAACAACAAAACAACTACATACATTTTGGCCCTATAGGGATTTTATATCCTGCGTGACGATAACTCATCAGTGGACCTTCTTTATAGAGAGCTTGTGTTGTCACCATATATATATTAAAATTTACATTGGAAAAAATGTCTCGGAAATTCTCGTATTATAAAAGTGCCTCCACAACCTGAAGGACGTACTAAGGTGGTAAATTTTTTCTCACATAAAATGTAGATTTTAGTGTTTACAACACAACAGTGGCATATGAGTCAACATCCAAAAATATTTACATGTTAAACACAGAAATTTTGGCGTTTATCATCACATAATATGGTTCAAAGCTCATTTCTTACGCAGAGGGCGGTAAAAGGAGTGAGTGAGTGGTTTCAACGCCGGCGTTAACGAACGTTGACAGGAATTACTTATATTTCTCGCACTCTTTTACATAAGAACGCATGTAAGTGTTTACTGAAGTTGACTCCTATGTCACAGTTGCGTTAATGTGCATAATTTAAATAGAAAATTACTGAATTATTGAAATGCTTGAAGTTCTGTTAATAACAATTCGAGAAAGTTGAATCAAACCACAGCACAAATGTAAAATAGAAGACAGAAAACAGATCTTAAAATAATTTATAATCCCAATCCAAGAATGGACGATTCTCAGTTTATTCTGAGATTTATATATACATTAGTCATATGGGAAATACTTTTTTTAATGTGGTGGTTAACATTACTTCATATTTACTTTCAATACTCGCTGAAAAAAATAAAACATTAAGATTTCTTGAAATTGCTAATAAAGGGTGATTTTTTAAGAGCTTGATAACTTTTTTAAAAAAAAAAACGCATAAAATTTGCAAAATCTCATCGCTTCTTTATTTGAAACGTTAGATTGGTCCATGACATTTACTTTTTGAAGATAATTTCATTTAAATGTTGACCGCGGCTGCGTCTTAGGTGGTCCATCCGCTTAGTCCAATTTTGGCATTTCCACGTTTTTGAGTAACAGAGACCCAATTGGTGCGAACGGCGACGAATCGAAAATTGGTGGTCATCATTAACACTGGCCGATACAGCTGCGATATTTTCTTCAGTTCGCACTCTACGTAAGCGTGTTGGTGGTTTAATGTCCAACAATGTAAATTTGGTGCGAAATTTAGTCACAATAGCCCGAATAGCCGCTTCAGTGGGTCGATTAAACTGACCATAAAATGGAAGCGCGCAATGAACTTTCTTAACAGAGCACGCATTTTGATAATAAAATTCAATAATTTGCAAGCGTTGTTCGTTTGTAAGACGATTCATGATGAAATGTCAAAGCATACTGAGCATCTTTCTCTTTGACACCATGTCTGAAATCCCACGTGATCTGTCAAATACTAATACATGAAAATCCTAACCTCAAAAAAATCACTCTTTACAAACGATTTGTTATATTTTTATGTGTTTTTGAATGTAATACATTCGAATGCCAGCTATTTCGATCAAGTTTTTCTTCATACGAAGTAAATTTTTTGTAATTGAAATAACTCAACTATTCACAATTCCACCATATGCTTATTACATTTCATTCTTCTTATATTTTATGCCAAAATTTATTGTACCGAAATTTCCAATTGTACTTGGCAATTTTTCGATGTATTCATGGTGGATCGGCTACATTGTCACTTTAGGTCGTCTACTTGTGTGAAGAAGAAAATGACAGTAACACTTTTAGTGGAATCGACTTCCTTTTCTTTCATAAAATAATTAATAATATGAACACCTTGAGTTTTCGATAGCGTAGTTGCCTTCCATGACATTAAAAATATTTCTCTGACAATTTAAAACTTGACCATTTCCAATTTATACTTTCCTCAGTTATTGCAGTCCCCAAGAACTGCCTTAATTCAGCTAAATGATGTACCACAAATTAAAGATAATTTTCAATTTTATAGCACTTCGTTACATGCTTTTTACAAGACTACACTGCCCCATTCATAATCGGTAGTAATAAAGCCATATACGATGTATATGGGATGTCCAAACCTGCCTTCATTCCACCATCACCAACGCCACCACCACCACAACTTGTTGCATGTTGCACACATATATCTATCTATTCGTCTATCTCTCTACCCACTACCCACATAATACTTTTAATAGACATTGTTTCAATTGTAATTAAATTAAATTGAAAAACTACATGAAAATCAAAAGGAACAAGACAAGAGTCAGAGCAACACCAACCTATATATCCACTCCTCCCATGCTACACGTATTTGAAATGTTGAAGAAATCCATTGCATTTCATTTCAATTTTTGTGGCCATAGCCTGCCATTCGGGCAGCCTCTCTAAATTCAAATCTAAAACACAACATTGAAGCTAAAGTGAAAAAAGCGACGACAACAACAACAAAATATCAAAGGGAAAATGCCAAAGTGTAACATTTAAATGGCATTAACTCTAAATAAAGTAAAGTACTTGTCGCACATTGGGTAAGGGTATAACCCAATGAGCATTAAATGAGAGAACATGAAATAAGGTTTTCCTAAAAACTGTGACAGTGGAAGTAGAAAATTGGTTCAGTCTCTCTGGTAAAAGGGAAATAGGTTTAGATTTTAGTCTTTTTATTTGATAAATTTTTAATATCTTTAATAACGGCTACAATATGACATAAACGTTTTTATTGCGTCAACAAATTCGTTTAAAAATTGAAATTACTAAAATTAGTTTTGTTTGCATCGGCCGTTACCGGACGTCTTTGAAATAAAAATATCCGCGTTAGGACGTGATCAGAACTTTATGAAGAAAGAGAAACACACATTCAACTTTAACAATTATCACCACACAAGTAGTTGTGGACGGTTGTCTAATAAGTTCTGGGAGAGAAAGCTGTATCGAGTGGAAAACCCATCAGCCATTAGCCAATGGCAATGCGAAAAGTCTTAGGTAGAGCACCATACTATTCAAAACTCCTTGTGGTGAGGTTTGAGCATATTTAAATTTACAAAAAGGTAAATATATATGGCTACACAAGCACTCTATACAGAGGATCCACTGAGGAGTTATCCCCACACAGCATATGAACTTGATCGAAGAAGGTGGTATTTGAATGTATTACATTCAAAAACACCCAATTACCAAGAAATGTTTGTTTGAGTCTTGCAGCAAAAAGAGAGCAACCGTAGAAGTGAAAAAGATGTTCATCTTGTGATTCGGAAGTAGTGAAAATTGGGATCTTCACCAATGAATGGATGGTGGGGGTGTCCATTATGTTGGAGGGATTTCCTTTATTTTAAAATGCTTAAATTAAAAGCTATTTTATTTTTCACTAGTTTCCATTTCTGTTTTAAATAATCCACCGCTACAGGGGATAGAACAGCGAACCTCTGTTTGCAATAGGAAACTTAAAAAATATTTATTTAATATGAACTAATTATTACGCAAACAAATATATTACTAATTTAATTTAGTATTAAATATATATTAAAGTAATAATAATTAATAAAAAATAAATATTTGAAGTTCAAATGTTTAAATTGTAAAAATTATACAAAATTAAACATTGTTTACTTATAAAAGTAATACAAAATAAAAAAAGTTTTTTCCTAGCCACGATTTGAACCCGATGCCTTCTGGATGCAAAGCGGACACCTTACCTCTGTTACCCCATACTAAAAATTCGTTCCCATTCACTTGTGGAAATGTTACATATTATCGACTTTTTTGAAAGTTGTTTAGAAGAACTTCCTCAAAAGCGGGAAAATGCGCAATTACATTTTGAGATGCGATTAAAATGTGCTTCCTACGAAAGTACTTCCAATTTTTTTGCTGTGTAGTGAATCAAATCTCGTCGAAATCATTTTTTAAAATTATTTAAATTAAAAAAAAAATCTTACTTACACTAAAGTGGTATAATTTATACATTTTTTAAAATGTAATTACAATTTCACTTAACTCAGTGTCCCACTGTGCGCCGTATGTACACATGGACAGGCATTAACTGCGAGTACGTATAAATGAAAAGGTTTCCATTATTTCAGTTCAAATGTGGTCTGGCGGCTGCTCCCCGATTTGAAAGAGCGGGGACTCGGGGGAACACATCGTATAAAATCATTTGAATGTACAGCACATAGAAGGCAACGATGCTGCCACAGCCTCCGATTGCATTAATTTTTGCTTTATGTGTTGCGACGCGTATATGAGTATGTGAGACTGCCTTTAATTTGAAAATCAAATGATTTTCCGCCCAACTAAACTGAAACCGACAAATAACATCACGAAACAGAGATCTGCGCGCAAAAAATGAGGGATTGACCGTCGTCGTCGTGCAACATCCATCACCATGCACTTGTTCCATAATTAGCAGCAGCGTGGAACTTGGAGCGTGGAGCAAATGTCTAATGCGTACGTACAACGTACATCGTACGTGTACGTACAGTAGGAACGTAACGCGATTGCAACATTTGCGTTGGCTGTTGCATGTGTCATCGTGGTGTACGACAGTGGGTTGGAGTTGATAAGAAAGGCTTTGGCAGCCACACATGCCAAATTTGTATGTGGATAAATGCGTGTGCGTTTTCCTCATATATATGCACGGTTTTGGAATGATAAATTGCAATTACTCATCGCGTCCATCCATGCAGCTTTTGACCAATGTCCTCCGTACATCGATCATTGACTGTTATGACAATAAATCAAGAACTAAATTTCATATTTGACTGGGAAAACTAACTCTTAATCAAGTAGAAATGAGAAGCTTCTTGTCGTACTTTTTAAAGGTTACTTTACTTTGTGCGACGATAAGAGTAAATAACAGTAAATAACCCAATGATATTTATTTTAGAGATTTCGTAAAATCAACCTTATCAACCAACTTTTCAATCTATCACAATCATACTCAAAATAACAAAGAAACTACTAAATTAAGTAAAATTTGCGTATAAATTGAAATTTAAAAATATACACCGTATCCACAATAATAATATCCAAACAAAAAAATCTTAATTCAAACAAAAGTAATAAATATCAAACCTTTTTTTGAATGTTATAACACCGTCCGACAGTCCATACTACACTTGAACTGGAAAAAAATACATCTAAAAACATGGGCAAAACTCAAAGGATAACACGTTTCAACATTCTTCTATCTGTATTAGTTTAGCATTAACAACTCAGCAACAAATATTGGAAGTACTTCCGTAGGAAGCACATTTTAAGCGCATCTCAAAATGCAAATGTGAATTTTTTCCGTGTTTGAGGAAGTTCTTTTAAACAAAAGTCGATAATATGCAACATTTTGCGAATAGCATTTTCGCAAGTGAATGGGAACGAATTTTTAGTATGGGGTAATACCACGTGGCTCGAGAAAAAAAAATGTTTTTTTTTTCTTTTACTTTTATAATTTTAACAGTTTTGGTTGTAAAAAATAAAATTTATTGCTTCATTAATGTATTTTAATACTAAAATTAAGTAGTATTGATTTGTTTAATGCTAATTTAATATTAATTTGCGTTATATATTAATTCATCCTAATAAGTTAAGTTAAGTTCCCTATTGTCAGTTCTAATGAACAAAATTGTTTGCTTTAGTCAATCAGCACTCGCAACAGAGGATAGCTGATATAGTTAGAGTATCGTAGTAGCAATCAGAAGGTCCGCTTTTCTACCCCCGGTAGCGGTGGATTATTTAAAACAGATTTGGAAACTAGTAAGAAGTGATTCCTTTGCAACACTTTAAAATAACTTGACATCTCTCCTTTCCAATTTTCACTACCTTCGAATCACAAGATGAACATTTTTCACTTCTTTGTACTCTTTTTTTGTTGGAAACCATTTCAAATTTCCTCTGCTAATCTAATACAGACAGAAACATGCTATTTTACTTATTTTTTTACAGATATTCTCCACTTTAATTTGACACTTATATCCGTATCGTAGATTGTGATTAAGTATTGAAAACATTTGTTTGAAAAATGATATCCTTTGAAACGTTGCAGTCATTTTAAGGGGAAACGGAGCCTGTAAAGATGCACCATTAAAATAATAATTAATTTAATTCATTCAAACAATTTTTCATTTGACAGATAAAAGCGTTGAACTAAACAGGAATTAATTTGGTTCTCGAATTGTAAAAATTTTCAAAATTACACTTGGTTTTTTTTTTATGACAATATGTAGAGTCATGTCTTATAATATAGTTATATTAGTCATTCAATATATTAAAAATATCGCTCACTTGCTTCAAGACCGATATAACTCAACAGATTGATTTTGCAGAAAACACTTTTACTGTTTCCAATTGACTCACACCTTGCAGAAAAAAATATCGACACATTCGTTTCTCATGTGGTCGGTATATACGATATTAATATAAAAATATTAATATAAAAAATTCGAAATTTTTAATTCAAAAATATTTTTCGAATTTCTTGCAGTGAGTGAGCGATTTTTACACGGCTTTGCACGGGTTAATTTTTTCCTATTTCCCTACTTCATATGCTCTTGGAGCAAAAATGAGTATTAATTGATATTTTAAATTATATTTTGTGTGGGCAGTACCCCGCCCTATCATGACTAGTATATCATCTATCATGAGCTAGTATAGCCATCCTCTGTCCACTGGTTAGCTATATATGTATATATATATATATAGATATATATATATAATTTATATATTGTCCAAAAATTGACAAGGTATGCTTTGGAAAAATATCCTTTGCTTTTTTGGGATACCCTACTCCACATATCATCTATTTTTCACTTTTATCGTATTCAGTGCGTTTTACGACTCCACTTGTTTGTGCATCAAAAAACACGATGATTGGCCCACTGTAACTGCTGCACACTTTTCAATAGGCATTTGAATTTATGAACTTTATGATGTGCCCACATTGCAGTAAAGTTGCACATGTTTTAAGTTTTTTTTTAAATGTATGTATATGGAAAAAACACATTTCCGCCTTATTTATTCCAACCATACGTACATACATGGATACAAACATAAATACAAGAAGGAATTGTAGATATGTTTATTTATGCATATACATATATTTATGGGCAAGTAGGTAGTGTTGCATGCTACGCCCTTTTTATTAACCCTCTGGCTTAAGGTCCGTCCTCCGTTGATGCCTTCTATTTATTCCATTACATACTAGTTTTGCGGTTATTTACTCACACGACAATTTCTGCACATAAATTTATATTTAATGTATGTACATTAGATTGGGTCATGTACAAATTTCCATCTCAAAATTAAACTTGGAAGTGGTTTTATTTCTTTTTAGAAAAAGAACATCAGCAATAAGTAAAAAAAATTAAGCCTAATATTTATGTCGAAAAAATAACATTACACTTACGGATGGATAAATCGATTCGATTAGCGCCAAAAACGAGCTCATGAATCTCATTTTCATCTCGGTGGCTACGTCAATAAGCAAAATTGGGGTTCAGAGAACCCACACGTGACTATAGCAATGCATTCACAAAGAGTCACTGTTTTGTGTGGATTTTGGGCTGTACTGAAAAAATGGGTTGATCGGATGAGAGAGATACCGCCGAGCCAGTCGGGGTAGTGTGTTCCATTATTAAATGACAAAGTTTAACCATTCCAATAAAACCAGAAGTTTGAAAAAATAATCAGTACTTTTTTATTGCTGATTCTAATATAAAATTTTAAATGGCCCACCCTATACATGTATGGAATTTACACACTTAACAAGAGAGTTGCTTGCTACTCGCTTATTGGTACTGCCATAGCCCAATCGAACAGGACTAATTTAAGTCATCTTGGAAAAAAGATATAAAAACTAAATCAAATTTTAGGTTCGATTATTCGATTTTTAAAATCGAAGTATTTTTTTGGATTTTCGATCCACTCTAATTACACATCAACGTTGTTAATTATTCGATGGAGTTTCTGAAATAATTTGTCAGAAATCGATTTTCCACATATTAGTTTCCTCAGTTAACATTAACATGGCGCTGTTAAACCATTAGCAGCACGCTGTTAACAGTTGGTGGTTAGTGGCTTTGTTAGTTACTTTCGGAATTCAAGCACAATAACCTTTGCAGTCAATCAGATTTTAAAAATCACCATGAAGCGCATTGCAAATTGTATTATGGAGAACATGAAAATGCAGAACTTTTTTCTTTATATGGACCAGTTTAATGTACATACAGTGCCAACGTATTTTCCGATAAAAAAATCCACAATATATGTATGTTCATACTCATATGTATGTGTGTGGATATACGTTTATATTTACTCCCAGTATGTAAATTGGTGTAACTGCCTGCCTCCTCGTTGTACATTACACCCCAATGCTTTTAGTGATTATGTTGTAGAATTTATGGATTGAATCGCTATTTTCTTATCGTGGCCGTGGCCGTTGCCGGGGCTGGGTACCTACACTCTCTCTTTTTGTTTCCAGCATGTGAAAGACGATGGCGAATGTAGCCACCATGAACTTGAAAGTCATACGAGCGAGTAGTTAGTTGTTGTTGCTGTTATACATAGTTGCAGACTTGTTTCTTTTTCCTGTGCTGCTGCGCTGACGCCGTTCATTGCTGCTGCATCAATACAATATGAATTGCGTTATTGCTGCCTCTTGCAACGGCCGGCAGCAACAATAACAGTAAGTGGCATTCGTAAAAATTGCATTTGTGTGTGCGTGTGTTTGAGGTACGTAAAAGCCGGTACGTCCGACCGACCCACTTTAAAATTCTATGTCTGCCGCAGTCAGAGCCAGTCATGGAACAGATGGGAAAAGTTGGTGTGGTGGCGCGACACACACACTCTCCACTCAGCAGTCAGTGTGGAACACACAGAGTGTACCGGAGTTGAAAATAAATCTTTAAGCCCTCCATTGTTGTCACATGCATGCATGACATTACTTGCGTTACTCGCTGCTCGTACTTTACGCATGCAAGACGATGACGCCTCGAAGAGTGCACAGTGTCACGCACAACACAATCATTTGCAATTAGAAAAGCATTTGTATTTTTTTTATATATTTTGCTATCTAATTTGTAAAGGGGATTTTGTTATTTAACCACAAATTTTGAAAATCAGGAACCGTGGTGCGAAGCACATCATGTCCGCCTAACGAACGTGCACCCAGATTCGAAACCTGGTCGGGCCAAAGACAACAAGTGTCGAAGAAGATGAATTTTTGTTTCAACATTAGGGCGTTCTGTCCCAATTTTAATTATTAGTTTTTGTGTTGTTGATTAGTGATCGATTGATTGATTTTCTATGAGTTTTGAATGTAATACATTCGAATATCAGCTAATTCGATCAAGTAATTTCTTTTTAAGAAGGAAATCTTTGTTTTTGGTAATGGAAAGGGCATGCTGTGCTTCGCACCACGGCGTGATCATAACTTGATGGCGAATATAAGGACACATGAGATGAAAAGAATGTAACAACAGGTGTGATTTTCATATAACGTAGATATATATACAACTTATGATTTGATGTTAACGCAAGCACCCATACAGAAGGATCACTGATGAGTTGTCTCTACACAGGACAACGAAATACGTATATGGTCAAATGTGTGTATGGTTGAGTGTGGTTCTCCTCCTTCCCATTACCAAAAACAAAGATTTCCTTCTTAAGAAGAAATTACTTAATCGAATTAGCTGATATTCGAATGTATTACATTCGAAACTCATAGAAAACTTCATTATTTTTATGAACAAGTTTTATAAACATTAGTAATTTATACCGAAGTTTCCTATATAAAAGAGAAAAAAGTCTGACTTGTTGATTAACCAGTCGATACCCACCAGCATTGCTAGAATTTTGGCATCTTTGAGCTCAATTACATCATCAATCGTTTCATAAAAACAACAAAATCCTTCATTACATTTATGAACCCATTTATTGGTTATGACATATTTCATAAACTTTAAGATTTTTTTCTTTAATACAATGAACACTTTCTTTGATCATATGAAACTAAGTTTCACTAATTTAACAATTTTATTTTATGAAATATAAAATGTTTATGAAAAAATTGTATGACGGACCTATATTTCCAAAATGAGAGTACAATTATTAAAGGTGCCTTCAACGAAAATTGGAATTTTAATAAAAAAACTGTTTGTGTTGATTGTATGAATCACTCAATCTCAATGCACACAAAAAATATATTTTAGGACTCGAACACATTTTTTCTTGCGCGACTTGCTGAAACTAACTAAATATTTGAGATAGTGTAGTTATTCTGTGCGTATTTTCCACATTTACAAGTGCTTGTGTTTATTACATAATTAAATTATATTATTATAATTAAAATAATATTTTTTAAAATGACACAGTTCCATTTCCATTTTATGTGAATTTTGAACACTGTGCCCGTTGTACCGTTTTGTCAGAGCTATGGTCTGTCAGGACGGGCGGACTCATTGGTCGATTGGTCTCACACTGCCGCACATACATAATTGTATATATTTGCACCAGATACGAAAACATATTTATGTATGTATGTATGTACGTATGTTTGTTTATATTTTTGTTTATAGCACGAGCATGTGACCGACGACCGACCGGCCACCACTTTTAAAAGTTGGCTCTTGTTTTCTTTTCCTTTTTCCCCGTTTCTTTTGCATCCATTTTCTCTTTTCCAGAAAATCAACATGTGTCAGAAATTGATTTGTTGAATTATGCCCGTTCATCGTTCATGTTTGAATGTGTGTGTGCGCGCGCGCGTTGTTCGCTTAAAAAAATAAACGGAAATTGTATTTTTTAATAACTTTAATTAAGTCTTTATGGGGTTTCATTATTAACACATAATAAACAATACGAATGTTTACACACACATTTATATACAGAAACAGAACTTGAAACATTTTCCCACACAAATCGAGGCGTCCAAATTTGGGGACAACAAACCGCTGGTATCGTGAAAATGTTTATGTGAAATGTACGAAAACAAACAATACCTCAGGACATAGATACATATACATTGGGCGCCGAAAAACCGCGTTCACTTTCATTTGCTAAAAACGAAAACATATTTAGTTCGCATGTAAGGATTTTTATATTTGGGTACAATTGTTTAAAAAAAAATAAATAAAAATACAAAAAACATAAAATGTTTGCATGCAAGCAACAATTGGAAAAGTTGTTTTTCTGTGTGTACGGATATCCAATGATGTGCCCTTTTAAAACCCATATCTGTTCTTCTATTTTATAATACACTTACAAAAAACAACAGATAAATTTACAACGCGATTATAGGAAAAAATAACTAACAATTTATTTAAGTAACAAGTGCATCAATTCGTACATTTTGTATAAAAACCTTAAATTCACATTAAATCACATAATTGTAAGGCAAAATGAAAATATTAACAAAGGAATAAAACAAAAATAATGCAAATATTATCATTTCAACTATAACCGTTGCTTCCAAGTGGAAGCGAAACGTTGTATCTGGTATACTTGGTTTTTTAAGGTGTTTGATAGTTTTTTTTAAATTCTCTAGCTGCTCTGACTCGCAAGGAATGTAAAACTAGAACCAGTATTTCGGTAAGAAACTAAATACAAAATTTGTATAGGGTGGGCCATATAACATTTTAAAGTAGAATCAGCTATAAAAAACTAGTGATTATTTTTTTAAATTTCTGGTTTTATTGGAAAGGTTGAACTTTGTCATTTAATAATGGAACACAATATCATTCACGACTGGCTCGGCAGTACCTCATCCGATCAATCCAATTTTTCAGTGCAGCCCAAAATCCACACACACAAACAGTGACTCGTTGTGGATGCATTGGCTTCTCAATAGTCACTTGTAAGTTCTCTAAACCCCATATGCTGCAATTTTGCTTATTGGCCGAGATGAAAATGAGCTTCATCAGAAAACTGGAACATTTTCCACGTAAATTTCTTACAGTTTGGAAGTAAGTTTTTAATATTTCCCAATTTTGTTCGAGCGTCTAGCGTCCCATTTTGCAAATGTCATACATAAACCTGTAAATAAAAATAAAAATTAATGTTACCTATCTTTCAAAGTGAAAGTAATCGGTAGTTCAAATTTAAAGTTTTAAATGGCCAACCCTTTATAACTCCAAGTTAATTATTATTAACTTAGCCAGTTTGCAAATTTATGAAAAAGTGTAAAAAGCTCACCCTAATACACATACCTGTTGGGTATTTATTTTGTGGTGAATAAATTTTGCAATTCGCCAATGGATTTAAATTGAGCCTTGTCCAATTTAGAATATACTCATGTACTCTTACATAGCGTACATGAGTCATTCCATGCCAAACAAGCACAGACAGTAAAATGTTTCTGAAAATCTCAGAAAAGATTACTTTTTAAAAATATTTTATAAGTGGAAAGTGGAAAAAATCTACAATTTTTATTTGTGATTTATGGGCATTGCAATTTCCACAGAAATTAAAAATCCTGCTGACAAGTGTATATTTTAATCCTTGTATTTCACAATTAGTGTAAGCGATTTTTAAAGTTTTATACCTTGTTTCAAAGGTCTTTAATCCTATTCAATAATTTATGAACATTTCGGTGTTTAGTGTTTAATTATTTTTTAAAATTATCGCATCAATATTTTTTCTCTCACAATCCTGTGAAATCATTCTGTATCGTCACTTGAACTACAAAATGGCATAACAACAAAAATAGTAAATCGAGTTTGGTATTGAATACGACACTTTTTACTGTATATGATAAAAATTTTAAATAATTTTTATGAAATGTTTCATAACTTACAAATAGATTTTTAGTGCGTCGACTTTATTCGATTGAATGCTAGAAACGCTCTCTTCTCCTATGTTAACTCTGATTTAGGTCAAATACATATTCATTGCAAAGATTGGTTAGTCAACAAGTCATACTTCTTTTGTTTTTTTTGTTTATATATGAAACTTCAGTATAAATTATTAATATTGAACTGGGATGAAACTTTTCATCTTTTTTATAAAATCTATGAAAATTGTCATAAATTATATTATAAAAAATAATGAACATGTATGACAGTAGTTCACTGAATGAAGTACTGCATTTCGTAGTTTTTAAGAAATATTTCAGAAATTCTATGACACTTTTCATTGATTTTTGCTTTAAGAAACATCTTTTATACATTTTAAGAAGTGCTTCTTTGGCTACTTTTTAATGAAATTTTTCACAGAGGTCATGACAAAATCATAGTGTACGTCCAAAAATAAATTTTTATTTACTTCGCAATTGAACGTTCTTTGCTTTTCTTGAAAACTTATGAAAACGTAGGTTTTGTCATTTTGCATATATCAGCTGACGATATATGTTTTCTATTTTCTCTGAAAATTGTTTGCTGGACTATATTAGAAGCTAATGTTCAACATAACATTATAAATAAAATATGTAATAGAAATAATTAAAACAACATAATTTAGGCTGGCTTCAAAAGAATTTGTGGTTGTTTTTCGGACTATTTATTTTTTATCTTATCACTGTCCATTCGTGAGCTAGACAGTTTTTTTTACGAATTTAGTTAGCTATATTTTGATGCATTATTATAAAATACTCAATAATAAAATTTTTGGTTCGATTTGTGTTTAAAATTGCTCGCTGTTAAGACCTATAACTCTGCAAATAAAATTTAAGATTTTTTACAAAATTTAAAACTTTCGAAAGAATATTTCCTGAAATTTTCAAAAAATTCGGAGTCATTTGAAAATTTTGTTTTCAGATTTGACGTGGAATGACTCGCATACTGTACGTAACAACCCCTCGAAAATAACGTTGTTTTTAATGAATGATGTTAAAAGTCATTAGGTGCACATTAGTGTGCATCCCCTGGAAAATAATCCACAACTGTAATGTTGTTTTTAATGAATGATATTAAAAGTCAAGTACACGCTAGGGTGCATAAATTTTGTAGAATTTCGGCAATGACGTTGGTTTATAAATAATGAAAGCATAAACAAATATTTGTTGTCAAGTTTTAGTTTCAACTGCCCTAAAATAAGGGCAAGTTTGTACCTTACGGGGTTTTATCTGTCATAAATGTTGCATAATTTCTGCATTTTGTCCTGAAATGGCATTTTGGTTTTCATTTGTGAAAGGTTTTAATATTCTTCTCATCTGAAGGTGTAAAAGTTTTTCAGCACTCTATTGATTCCAAACGGTTCCTTAAGGCTCTACTTGACGCTCCCGTGAGAGTGACCTCTATCTGATCCGCTGTTTTCCAATATGACCAACCTAATAAAAGTTTTTACATGACTTCTTCAGAATTTCACTATTGATTATATTACAAACAGCAACACCATTAAATTTAAAAATATCCCACAATGGACAATTAATTGCATATATAACAAATAAGTCTTGCCAAGTTTCGCCAAATTTTCATAAAAATATTTTACTTTCAATACAGCAGTTTGGCCTACATTTTAGGGTCTACGGGCTGTTTACAATTTTGTTTGATTTTTCTCTTGGTGTCATTTCATTATTTTTTTCATATCTGCAATCATCTGACTATGTCACCTTTCGGGGGTTAACAAAGAGTTTGAGACGCCAACAGTTGAATAATTGTCTCTCTCGCCCTGTTATGGTATGAGTAAAATCAATTACCTTTTGAGCTAAAGAAATTTCATCCTTCTGTGTTCTATGGTCTCTGTCGATTAATTTAATAAATGCCAAAATTTTTTGGTAATTTATTTTAATTATGTTCATGGACGATTTTTCATTTTTATGTATCTTTTACTTCCATCCTGTTACTTGTGTCTCGGCTCAGTTTTCAAGTTTTCGAAATTTTTATAAATTTATATATTTTTTTCAAATGGAAAATTATGTTTTGAAATCTGATATTCTGCCCCACTCACGAACATTTTGCTTCTTGTTACATAGACATCAAATTTATTTATAAATGACATGGTGTCATTTATTACCTGACTGGCCATTGCCTATGTCATGATTTTTGACAAAGAAAAATTATCGTTTTTCTAAGACTCGTGTTCGGTTTGACGAGAAATGATTGAAGTGCCGTTATAAAAATATCGTTTATATTTCAAAATGTAAAGCGTTATCTCATATTCATAATACTTTATGACAACTTAATAGCACAGATTTTGAGACTTTTTAGTTTATTATTATGTATAAGGTGACTTAGACTTTTATGTCATGTAGTTGTACGATATTTCACAAATTCATTTCAAACAATAGCCCATTGGCCACCACCCCCCTCCCACCACAAAATGTGTAGGCCAAGCTTACCATAAAAATGAGTAATAAAAACACGACTACTTCAATTTCAATCTGGGCATTTTACTTCTTCTGTTTTAAGTTTATCAGAGTGGTTTTTATGTGTACGCCATTTTTATGGTTTGAGTTTAAAGTAAAAGTGAAATAAATTAAAAAAATGCAACAGTTTACATGACATTTGTCCCAAATAACACAAAATAATAACTCACTCCCTCAAGCAGTTGTCGTGACATATGAAAAGAAAGCTAGCCACGCAGCCTAATCCATCTAAACCCACCTGCACTCCACCTTCTGCACACCTATGACAGCGGCGCGGCGCGGCGCAGCTGCATGTGTATGTGTGTTCATGGCAATTTAATTGTCTTGGGTTTGAATCTTAATCAGTGTGCTTGGTATTGACAAATTTCGGTCGAATAAATAAATAATTATTAGAAATAAATAAGAAGAAACCAAACCAAACCAACCCAAACCCATTGTTTGGCCTTTAATATTGCTGTTGCTGTCGTTGTTGTTGATGATGATGGCGATGGTCTTGTTGAAAATCACAGCACAATAGCAGACAAAAAGAAGAAAAACTAATCTCGACATGAACTCAATTCATTAAACAACCTGATTTTGTTTTTGGCTTTGTTTCTGTGCCTTGGTTAGAGCACAATTATTTATTCGAATGTAAGTGAATATGTAGGTACATTGGGGGGTACATACATACATACATACATACTTATGTGTGTTAGTATGTTTGGTAATTTACCACAAAAACATCATGTCATATTAACAAACCTTAATGCAATACTCGCACTCTTGTAACTACAAATGTATGTATGTCTGTACCTTCATACATTCCTGCATATATATGTATGTATTTGTGTACAGTGGAGCCGCTCAATAGTGAACACTAACCTCAATGAACAAGTTTTGAGGGAAACATTGACCCAATTTCCATTTTTATTGTTACTCAGCAAAAAAATAAAATTGAAAGTTCTTCCACAGGAAGCACATTTTAGTCCCACCAAAAAAATCCAAAATTGCAAGCTTTTCACGATGTTTTTTTGAACATCTTCCAATTTTCAAGATCCCTTAAAATTCGTAAAGATTCCTGGATATTAGTTTAAAACATATCCAAAATATTCAGGAAGTGTAAATTTTATCCTCGAACGACAGACATAGAGTTATACCTACGGATAAGGGTTGGCAAGTAACAAATAACAGCCAACATGGTATTCATGGAAACGTTTATTTGTGGCATATTTCATTCCAGGGCAAGTTTAAGCTTAATAAATTCGTGAAAAAATAATCGCCCCAGCAACATATTGCATTATA
This sequence comes from Polietes domitor, assembly GCA_947397865.1. Taxonomy (NCBI): domain Eukaryota; kingdom Metazoa; phylum Arthropoda; class Insecta; order Diptera; family Muscidae; genus Polietes; species Polietes domitor. The sequence goes on along the minus strand of OX377621.1, from coordinate 5,907,282 downwards.
TGTAGGACATACTCAAATGACTATTATTAGATATAATGTTTTCCAACGTTAATTACACTAGGCAACAAAATGAAAAAACATTTTTGTGAACCACCACTATGCAAAAAAATGTAGTAAAATTTTCGTTTTTGAAAAAGTTGTTCCACAGATATGAACAAAACTCGAGAACTGTTGGTCCGACGTTATTAATAAACATATTACAAAATCAGAAATCGAATTATTTACAGTACAGCCCACTTACTCTTGTCCTTTTAATGTTGATAAGCATAACGATTTTGGTTGATTTTGCAAAATATTTTGAAAACAAAAAATCGTAAAAATACATCTAGAACACTATCTTCAAATTAAAAAAAAAAAAAACAATTAATATAATAATTTCCATAATCGAAATAAATGAAATAAAATTGTAAAAACTCTAACTGAAATGTAAAAATGTAAGGCAATTGATTGAAAGTACCTTCAAAACAAGTTGTACATTAAAATCGGTAAAGTATTTCAGGAGCTACAGGCGATTGAATCAACACATCTTTTTGAAGAAGCCGTAATTACACCACTATTAAATTGTTTATATCTCGTGAACGATATTTTTTATTTTTTTCCAAAAATACGTATAATATTTTTATTTTCAAAACAATACAGGCTGTCGAGGTAACGAGAATGGCTCATTTATGTATCCTAGCTGGGCTTGGGTGATGATGGAGGAGGGTATAAAATTGCTAAAAGGGTTTATTGTGTAGCAAAAAGTCCTAAAGTTTTTCAACATGCCAATGCTAGACCAGTTCACTGCATTTAGACAAGAGTTGGTTTAAAAAAGGATAATAGTTTAGCAGCAACACTGACCAGAGTGGTCAAATTCTCCTTAACCCTAGTTAAAGATCACCCCTTAAAGGTTTCACTGTACGCGTGTACTTACAAACAGACCAAATATCTAACCCACAAATGTTGAAAACATATGTACTTATTTTACACTAATGTCATGTCGACTCACTAAACATGAACGGAACAACTCAACAGTCGGCCAGTCAGTCATCAGAGGCAACACAGTACAAAGCAGCAACAGCAGCAAAGTCGAGCGAGCGACAACAAGAAACCAAACCGACTAATTTAGTTCAGTCGTCTTTGTGTTGTTTTTGGTCTGTAAACTTTAGGCCCTGTTTTTGCGGTCGTCGTTTGCACTTTTTTGGTGTTGTACTGTGCTGTGTTGTTTTACGTTGTTTCTTTTGTTTATTCAAATATTATTCATCATCTTCAGCTTGAGCATAATCGTAAAAACAGCATCACAACACACACAGAAAAACACGCCGATACTATCGGCCTAATGATGATTACCAGCTCATCATCTAACTTGACCGTAAAATCCAAACAACATTCAGCGGGCACCAGTCAGGCAGGCGGGCAGGCAGACATTTATTATTTCTTTTTTTCACCGATCGCATTCCCATCCGTTGCTGCCCTGCCCAGCCATTGCTTGAGTGCAACAACGATGCTGGCGAAATTCTGTGTTTTGGTGTTGAGTAGCTGCGGCTGCTGCTGTATTCAAGAGGGCTTCCTTGTTTTGTGTGGCGGTGGCGGCGACGGCGACGGCGGCGATGACGATTCTAAAAACAATTCGCACAAAAATAATGCGTTTCTATGAATAAATGTTTGAATGTGCGCCTGCTGCAGAAGACATCACAGAGCGATCGTTTTAGGAAAAAGTGCGTGGTTGCGAAAAACAGATCATGAATTTGTGTTTATTATTTGTGCTGTTGTTTTTATTGCTGCTGTTTTCGACTTCTTCTTGTTTTGATTCCGCTGAAAAGTGCATCCGAATGTTTGTGCATCAGAATCCAACAAATTTTACACAGTAAGAAAATAAGCCCCGGCTGTTCTGACCTTAACAACTTTTTGAATCATCACATTTCCTAAACCTTTTCTAAACTTGGGATTTGATTTCAATTCAAAAGAAATGGTATTAATTACGCTACGAATGGCTTCGGACTACATCATTTTATCCAGATCCAGCCCCCCCTGAGACTACTTCTTGTTTCAAAATTTAAAAAAATCCTTGGTGAAAAGAGCTTCCAAAATTCAATAACTTTTGTTCTATAGGGTTGGCCATCATAACATCGGCTATAAAAGAGTATTTTTTTTTTCAAATTTCTGGTTTTATTGGAAAGGTTCGACTTTGTCATATCATTCATATGACTACCACGACAGTACCTCATCCGATCAACCCAATTTTTCAGTACATGGCCCAATGATGCCGCCAGCCAAAAATCCACACCAAACACTAACTCGTTGTGGATGCATTGACTTCTCAATAGTCACGTGTGGGTTCTCTTAACCCCATATGCGGCAATTTTGCTTATTGACATAGCCACCGAGATGAAAGTGAGCTTTATCTGAAATTACGTAAATTTCTTACAGTTTGCGTTAACGACTCACTACTTTGGAAGTAAGTTTTTAATATTTCCCAATTTGGTTCGAGCGCATAGCGTTCCATTTTGCAATGTCAAACATAAACCTGAAAATAAAACTGAATTCTATTCTACCTTTCAAAGTCAAAATAATCGCTAGTTAAAATTTAAAAATGGTCCACCCTATATATATTCTCTATATAAAATGGTTGCCTGCCTGCCTGTACCACATATAATCACTTTCTCTGGAGATGGTACTTTTTTATATAATTTTGGGTCACATTAGTCCGCTTTATATATGTTTTACTCCCTAATGCCGCCATATATGCGGTGTTCGTCAAAACTAGGTTTGACGGTATACGTTCATCGTTACAAAATATAATTGTATGTCTGCACATGATGGCAGATGCCATTCAATAACAACCATGGAAAGGTGCACACCTACGCAGCAAATCCTTAAAATAACCGTCTCAGATCATCAGAAAAATACGTGTCACAGAGAAGCCTTGAACTATGACGCCAACATCAAAAGGCAGTACGAAATTGATGACAGCCTTATTAAATTGGTATTTGACATTTCGACGTATGAGTGATATTAGCATTCAACCGGAAATTAATCATACGCTTCATTAAAGGAAATGGGATTGTAAGCAACAGAAGAGAATGCAAATTGTGGCGGTCCATTTAAGAAATATGCCCGAATATTTGCTTATTATGATGATAGCAAATATTACAATCCTCTTGCTGCCCTTAGGATACAGGGAAAATAACACATACCATAAGTTTGGGAAGTTGGACCCTATATGTAGTCAAAAATCTAGCGAAGATCTGTGAAACCATCTGTGAACCATCCATGTGATAATATGGCCTTCATTGTGTGCTCCTCCTCCATCAATGTTGAATGAGTTTTTGTGATATTCCCATAGTTGAACATTAAATATTTAGTTTAGCAAAGTTCTGCACATTCTGCTGTAATTTAAAATAGTAAAGATAAATCCCCAGAAGATCCCCAAATATAAAATATAGTTATATCAGTAGATTTTTGTTTATTTATTCGACCTTTATTTAAACTATTATATTTTTGTTAAATTAAAAACGAGCTCGAGGTCTCTGTTTGTATTTTTAATTTTTTTTAATAAATATTTCGTTTTTAATTTAACAACAAATATAATAAAATGTATTTTTGTATTTCAAAGGATTCAGCCAAAGACAATAAATGAAATATAGTTCAAAGACAGGCAGGGCCAACATACCTACCACCACTCTCTACCCCTTTACAGCACACAGTTGTTCCAAACAATTTTGTGGAATTAATTCTGTAACTTTTGCACGAAAAAATATCTTCACGAAATTATGAGCTTGTTTTAAATTATATAAGAAACCAAATAATGTATTTAATCACCGCTTATTCTAAATTAATTTCCCAGATTTCTGAGTGTACTAAGGTATGCGCTGGTCTTTTCTTGTGGTTTCTCCGATGACGTTGGCTATTTTCAATTGAATTTTTTAGGAAGCAAAATATTGTCTCTTTTTTTGTATCACATTTCTCAATTATGATTAATTTAGTTACAATTTTTGTTTTGCATTTCATTCCAGATGCAACAATAAAGCAATGTACTGAGCTGATTTGAACAAAATATATAGCAGCCAGCCAGACAGACAGCCAGACAAACACGAAACATGTCTGCCATACTTTTCACCCAAGACGAACGGGACTGCAGTAGCCTGGACTCAAAAGCTCTCAGCGATGCCAATTCGTCGGGCGACATGAATCATTTCCGCCATGATGGCGAAGACCACCACCAGCACATGAAGTTGGAGAATTCCTGCTCGGCCATTTATGAGGACATACTGGGCAACAAAATGAACGGTTTACAAATTCATGCCGTGGACGCGGACACCGAGGATGGCGATCCCTCCCATTTGAATCACAACAATCCGCACCACAACTATTGTGATGGCAGCGACAGCGGTGTCGAGATTGCCAGCAGTGTTAATGTCACACTACAGAGGGCATTGAGTAGCCAAAGTGGTGGCTATGCCAGCAGCCAGGGTGGCCTAGATGAGACGGCACCGTGTGTTAATTTGTCTTGCAACTCGAGTATGATCAGTTGCAGTTCGGACATTTACGATGTGAAACAGAGTCATGTCATGGTCGCGACAACTATGAATGGCTGCCGTTCCTCGCTGAATAGTTATGAGTGTTGCAGCGAGAACGGCAGTGAGAGCAGTTCGGTGGCTGGTCCCACCAGTATGACAGTGCGTCGCGTGCCAAATCACAATAATGTTAAGAAGAAAGTGGCCATGTTTGAACCCTCCATGCATGAGAGCCTGTCAATGAAGGCCAAATCTTCCACCAAGGAGGGAGCAGTGAGTGCGGTCACCACGCCGACCCAACAGCAGCAGGTGAAACCACGTTTGAGTGGTTTGAAACGTGCCGTGTCCTTGCCACGCCCCAGCCAGGGCACCAGCCAACAAGTGAGAGAACGCCTGAACGATAAGATGCACGCCAACTCCAAAACTGCAAACAACTGCTTGACCCCTTTCCGCCAACCTACCAGCCAATCGCGCACGTCGACTCCGGCTTCCAAACCGCAGAAACCCGATACTTTGCCCAGCCAGTTAAGTCGTACTACCTCCATGAGCATGCAACGTCTTATACAGCGCACGCCCTCCTTGAGTCGGGCGCGCACTCCCAGTACTCCAGACGATGGACGGTGGCCTGGAGTCGGCTCGACAAGAGCAAACCAAAATAGGAGGGGCATGTCCGTAACACCGGATATGGGCTCTTTGAAAATGCGCTCCAGCATGATGGCCAGTATGGAAATAAAGTCGAGTGGTTCCAGTCCTTATGGCACCATGCCAAGACGACGCAAACAAAAGTCTGTGGAAGATTTGACGGGTCGTAATTCGAGAAGTAGCTCCATTACCCGCGAATCTCGCATGACGTCATCGGTTATAATGACATCACGTAAGAGTTTATCCGCTGCCTATTCGGTTAATTCCAACGGAAGTACTCCGACGCAAACCAAGTCAATTGCCGCTTCCATGGCTCTGGGAAAACCATCGTCCGCGAGAAAGTTGCCGACTCCGGTAGTCAAGACAAGAATTTACCATGAAACCGGCTCTCAGACTGCCTTGACAAGTGCGGACTTGGTGAAAGCTTTTGCCGGTGTCGTGCCCACATCACGATCTATTGACTGCGTCGAGCAAAAGGACCAAGAGAGTCAAGCTGAAATTAGAGATCAGGAATTGGAACGCTTGAGGGATGAGGTACGTCACCTGGCGCAACGTGAACAGGACTTGACGGCCAAACTCAAACGAGAACGTGACGAAAAACTGACCATGCAACGGGAACTACATCTAAATACCGAGCGAGTCATGGGCCTGCTCAATCTGGCCCGTGTAGCGGGCAATGGCAAAATATTGGATGTCAGCACTCCCACCTCGGATGAAGGAGAGAGCAATCAAGACAGCCTGCTAATGTTGGAATCCCAAATCCAACTCAGTGGTCATGAACTCTTGGAGCGTCAACAGGAAGTGGGACACTTGCGAAAACTATGCAGATCTATGCAGGCGGAAATGGAAAGATCTCTAATGCAACAGGAATGCTTGCTGCAGGAGAAGGCGGCCCTAGAACAAGAATCAAATGAACTGCAAGACTTCCTGCAGCATGAAAAGGCCGCCATGTGTGATGCTCTCAAAGACCTCGAAAACGAATACCAACAGTGTCAACAACAGATGGCCAGTAAAGATGAGGAAATCAAAGTATTACGAGATGAATGCAGACATTTAGTGCGTCTCAATGAACAGAGAAGGTGAGTAGAACAACATTCTCACAACGAAATGTGTTCAATTCAAATTTATTTTTGTTTATTTACTTTTTCAGACAAGAAAATCGCATGTTGCAAACAAAATATTCGGCCATGGAGTCCAAATCGAAGGAGTACGCCATGCAACAGAATGCCTCGGTTTCGGGCGCTACAGCTGCCCTGTCCGGTCTGCATGCCCGTTTGGATAATTTAGTGGAACAGTTAGTGTTTTCATACAACATCTCCGAGCAGGATTTAGAGGTTGGTAATTTGAAATGATATGTCGATAAATGAATGTTATTCTCCTAATCCACAATGTTTTTCTACACAACCTTGTCATCTCAACACAATTTTGTCCCCTTTACTGGTCGGATAAAGGGGAAAACTTGTTAGAAATGTGAATAATAATTCCATTTAATTCGAAATTTAAGTCTGATATTTTATTATAGCTCATAACACCAGTCCCCACAGTCTTATGCTAATGTCCGAATTAATAATAATTTATGGAACCAAATTTGCAATGTACAAACATTCTATAAACCTGATTGATCTCAAAAATATTCCATTTATGTTCGAGAGCATTTTTTGTGTTGTTTATAACAACAACAAAAATCGATACAAACCAATGTATTTGATTGTGGTCACATCAGACAGCCAATACTCTCAACAGTGGTTTTGTACCGATTACTTCAAACCAAATCAAAGCTCTTAGACAATAATCTCATCTAAATATTAGAGAAACTCACGGAAAAATACCCCTATCAAAATGAAGATTGATATTGTTTCTGATTATTCCTAAAATAGTTCAGCTCAATCAAACTAAACTACCTCTAAATATGAAAAATTTAAATCGTTATCCCAAATGTAGGACCAAAAAGCTGGATACATTTTGGCCTGCATTGTAAAATATGTAGGTTTGAATAAAAAGCCCATATTTAGAGGATATTGATGATGAATAATTAGAAAACATACCAATCTTCATTTTCCCAACTTTTTTACTTTTCTTGGTTCCACCCAAAATGAGTAGGTCTACTAAATATAATATAAATAAATAAAATCAAACTAAAAGCCCATTTTAAACCTTCCGAAAATGATTATGAATTCAGTCGTCAATGTTTTCAACTCCTAGAAATAAATTGAAATTATTTCTATTGAAATTGAACTGCTAGAATAAAATGAAATTACTAGCTTATTATTCAGCTTCGATTCACCAGTTGAGTATTTTTAATAACAGTTGTTTGTCGGTAAATCATGTACGTAAAGCACATGTCTCATTAAGTTCCATATTGGCCAGATCTGACACAGCTCATTTTTCAAACCAATTGCGGATGATATTGAATATGATGGAAATCAGTTCACATTTAAATATAGCTCCCATGCAACTGTTCCGAATTAATTGTCAACTTAACGGCTTGGAATCCTTATTGTGAATTGATTGTTGTGAAAATTACAAAAACAACCCCATTTCTTGAAAGTGAACCACAACGCCTTTTCAAACACTCAAGACGCATTGTTTAAAAATTTGTTAATAGTTAAAATAGTCGACGAGAAAAGAAAATAATAAAATACAGTAGGGTGGAAGAAAAGTCTGCCAAATTTGAAACTAATTCACGATTTTACTTCTTGGCTGTCTAAACATTTGGTATGTTCAGTTGAATAAGTATTCGATATGATCAGAGGTTTAGGCAAATTGTTCTCATATACACTTGCACTGATATAAAACAAACATATGAAGACAATTCTACAGAAGATTGCACATTTGTTGCGGAGAACCGATACAGACGACAGTAAGCAAGATCGATGTATGAAGTCTATGTTTTTGAAGTAACTTTATATGTTAAATGCAAATGAAGTGAAATTACAGGATTCAGCTTCCATGTCTATTGTCTATTTGCAATTGTGGTATTAATTCAATTATTAACTTAATTAATATGACACGGGTGATAGTTTAAATTGTTTGCATATTAATTATCATGAAGAAAAATAACTACAACTCGCTGGTGTTTACATAAGTTAGCACCCACGCCTAAAAATATACTGAAGGCAAAGGATTCGTAATTAAATCCGAGCCAAATTTCAATACGATTTATGTAGTTACAGATTTAATTATCTAAGGCCAATTGACAATCAGAATGTCCGATGTCTGATTTAATAGGAAATAGGGAAAGCGTTCGTCAAAAATATTTTTTAAAACGCCTGTACTACATCAAAACATTTATTTATTGATCATTTTATATTTCCTATATCATATTTTCCAGCAGCAAAGCAGCAGTGAAGATGATCAAGTCTTACACTGACATTGTACGTTAAGTTTGAGTAGGGTGGGTGGCATTTTCAAATCGTTTCTTTACCTTGAAAAGGTCTTTTAAGCTTGAAATTAGACATGATTTGGAGATTTACTTATATATTTGAAAAAAAAAAAATATATTTAATATAAATTTGCATGCCATTCATTCAGAATCAAAGTAGTGGACTACGTTTTAGTAACATACATACATACTTACTCGTACGTACGCAATATAACCAAACGTATATTTCATTGAACCGATTGAATTGGCGTAGTTTTTGTTAAAACAAAACCCCCCAAAAAACAAAGCAAATAAATTTTTGGCTTGTTATAAACTTTAAAGCGAAGGCATGCCCTTTTTACTGCAATCCTAATGATTTTAACGTTTTGCGTTTGTATTTTATTTTCAGGATATTGGTTTCCAAACGGATACCCAGAGCAATGTCAACGCCAGTGGTGAGCCATCTTTAGATTGCGAGTCGACCTCGTTGAAACTGACGCTCAATGGTCATGATGTTATGCAGCATCCACAAACGCTACACTTTGCACAAGTCCCCAACTCACAATTCCAATTGAACTCGGCCAGTGATGGTTCTTTGTCGCCACAAAGGAATCAGTCATTTATTGCGGCTGTCATCAGTGCCATACGAAATGCCACCACGCATTCGGGTAAACGTCTGTTGGTGAGGCATAATAAACGTCACAGTGCGGCATCACATCACAATTTGAACGGCCATAATAATAATAATCAGCAACAACAACAGCAGCAGCAACATCAGCAACAAAGCGAACACAATGGCGGTAAGTGCAGAGGGAATAGGATTTGGAAAGTTTATTTCATTCGACAACTTTTTCAAATTTGACAAAAAATCGGATTCAAAACGATAACAAATTATTTTTAAACCGGCTTCAAAGAGAAACACCAATTTGATTTTAATTCGGATATTGTCCTGGATGAAGACCTTAACATCAATATTTTATAGAAAGCAAATTGATTTACATACTTGGCTGCCCACTACCTACTCTTTAAGTCAGAAGATCCCCAAACGAATGAGAAGCACAACTCACTTTTCACAGTTTAAAACACATATTGTTTTTGGTCGATAATCATTTGAGGGATCCTCTGACTTAAATAGCTCGGACATTTTCTGAAAAATCGCTGCAAATCCTTCTGATCACGATCGTCATGGGACAGAAGTCATAATGAAGGTGGATGGCAGCCAAAGAATAAGTGCTCAATATGTCATTTGTAAATAAATTTAAAGTCCATAGAATATAGATTAAAAATTATCTTGAGTCAGGACAATATCCGAATTCAGAATCAAATTGATTGATTACAGACCGAAAAAAAAGAAACGAAAGCAATTGAAACTACAATTTATTTTACTTTCTGAGACCGGTTTGCAGATTGTATCATATTCATAAAAATGTTTTCTTTATTTTTTCCAGACGATTCCGATTCTACAGAAATGTTGGATTCTGAAACCGAGCCCTGTCTTATGATGGACAATGTCTTGGAAGACGTGAACATGCCCGATTCGCACTCACACAACATGGTATCCTCATGCACGGGTATGATATCACAGATAGACATACCCTCCGAATTGATGAACGTCAGTACGGGCGATGATTCGCTACACAATCTGTCACAGGCCATTGTCAATCGCCAGAATGTCGAGTCACAAGTCAGTGCACTAAATAGTAATAAAATCAATTTACAATTAAAGTAAGTGCAGCAGGTGGATAAAGAGAGAGAAAGAAATCAAGAAATTGAATTTAACATCCTTCTCATCCCACTTTTTTCCAGTGATAACAACAGTTGTACTGAAGAACTGAGTTGCCATGATTCCGTTGCCGAAATGCCTTCATTGGTTGAGTATTCAGCCACCCAGGCGGTGGTCGATCAAGTCATCGAAGTGGATAGCTTAATAACGAAGCTATTGAAAGTTTTGCGTCTTATCCAATTGGATAATGACAATTGTATACAACAATTAATTGTTGATAAGTAAGTTTTACTCTGAGGTCTTTTGAAACATTGAACCTGTTTAATTAATGTTGTTCTTCTTCTCTGTACCCAACTAACTACAGAAATAAATTGCAACAGACTAAAGAGGACATGCTGGAAAAAATTAAAGACTTACAAGATGTCAATGTCAAACTCCAAGATGATCTTATGGATGCCACACAGGAATTAATGTTGAAAAATAATGACTTGTCCAATACCAAAGCTGAAATTCAACGTCATCGTAACGAAATCGATGTAAGATTTTAACAAAATGCAACTTTTCACGTAGAAACGCTTGTTTGTATTTTTGTTTTCATTAATTTACAAAACTTTGACAAGAGCTGATTTTTAAATTTATATGTAGTAAAACAAACAAACTTAGTGACTGATAATGAGAATTCCTTCTCCTCGCCCTCAAAATACACCACGCCACCTTTTTGTGGTTTTGTTATTTCTTTATTTTGTGTTTTATTTAAAATGACAAATTTTGTATACTGCTTGTTTTTCTTTTTTATAAATTATTGTTTTTTAAATACATATTAATAATAATAATGATTATGATTTCTGTCTTACTTTGGTCTCAATTCATTCATTCGCATTATCCTCCTCTCTCTCATTATTACTCGTTTCAAATATCATGATTTAAAATATGACACTTATCATTTCCTTTAGTTTAAGCCAGCAATTCCGAATTCTTCATTTTGTAATTTAGATTGCGATTATATTTGTACAATATTTATAGTATTTTATTTATGCACACAAACGTTTGAATATCAATACTATTTTTTAAATAAAACGTTTTAATTTCTTCTTCATTTGTTATGGTTTTTTATTCTTTTGTTGTTTATTTATTTTTTGTTAGTTATTGGATTAAGTACAAATCGTATTTTGATTCATTCAGTATGAACATTTTATTCAATCGATTTTGGCCTACATTGTTAACAATAGGCAAGTTTTGTTGGCCAACCGCTTGTTCGCCAATTTGTGATATTTAAATAGTGTTATTTTGAAAAGAAACTATTACAAATAGTTGGCATCGATGTCATAGACATAAGCTTAGGTTTTCTGCTAATGTTTTATATTGTAAAAATGTTCATGTCGGAGAAATAGTTTGAAGCCCGATTTTTCATATTTAAGCTCTCAAAGTTATTTGGAATTTATTTATTATGATCTAAATTGTGCAACTCCATCCAACGAATAATGCAAATTTAAAAGGATCACAAAACATTTATGGGTATATGAGGCCCTAACACACAAATTTATATTTATTTTTACTTTCTGAACAAAAAAGAACTATTTAGTATATTTGTAAAAAAATCAGAAATTAATTTATGTGCTTATTTCAGCGACGATTATTTTTTCATTTAGTGGCCAGAGAAATAAATCTGAAGTTTATTTCCGATAAAATACTACAAAATTCAGGTGGTAAATTTATGATTCTCGAGGATGTAACGTCCACAAAGGGATATAATACTTTTGCAAAGCTGCCATATCTTTACATATTTAAGTCCAAGAGATCACTAAGTGCGGATAATTTGAACTACGTAGTTAGCAGAGTGGAAGAAGGTGAAGGGTGCCCTTCATATGTCCGCAAATCAAAACAGGTTACTATTGAATTGAGCTTTAAAAATTTTTACGAATTTCACGAAGACTTTATTTTGATATTCTCAAAATACCAAGAAATCAAAATGCAATTTCCTCCTAAGGACAGTCTTCTTATTTTCTAGATAATGTAGTTAGTATACCAGCTTAGATAGTGCAAATAACAAACCTAGGAAATACGTTACTAAGCTTCAATAAATTCCCTTAATGAGAACTGTGTCAACCAGAAACATCAGTACGTATTTGCTATAACTAGTATGCACATACACGCTACAAAACCGACAAGGGAAATCGTTCATACACTCAGAAAAATTTGAACCTTCATTAAAATGGGAATATTTGCTATATTTTAATAAGTGTTATTTTAAAGCCATCGAAGTATTTAATTATAAAATAGATGAAAATGTTATAAAAGTAGTATCTTTAAATTATGAAGAATAAATAAGTAATGAATTCCTATTTTAGTTCATTTTGTTGATATTTTTCTGAGTGTACGGCACATTTACGGATGAGCTCATATAGTTATGTTGCTTAAATTAATCCAGAACTGAAATTAGGATTTTTAAACTTGGAAAATACTGAAATCCTCAATATGAAACCACCGACAGACTGTGGCAACCGAAATAAACACAATAAACGGGTTCGAATTTGATAACTTGCTAGAAAGATGTAATGTAGTTGATGTTTTAATGTTAATAATCGACTATTAATTACCAATTCATGTTTTAAAAATATGTCATATCTTTCACAAAACACATCATCATTTCAAATTTATATATAATTCGATTTCTTTTCTGAAGAATTTCTAATGATGGGTCGACTTAACACTCTTTCTCTGGACATAAGTAAAAGACTTTTAGTGCGATATAACAATAAATCAGGTGTTTCTACAGACACAAACTGTTTTGCATTTTAAAACCTGTGGGTGGATTCCGATTCTATAAAAAATTAAATTTTGAAAAGGCGTTTAACAAGGGGTCGATTCTGTGATAACTTGTCATATAAAAGAACAGATTATTTTTCACTGAAAAGATTTCATAGAACAAGAATCGACCCATGGTTAAACGCCTTTTCAAAATTTGATTTTGTATAGAATCGGTAGTGGGTGTTGGTGACTAGACCTACATCTCGGCACTAATAAAAATAGCATTCCCAAATTTGAGTAAAACCCATATTCCAATTTAGTTCAACAATTTTACTCCAGTTTAGTAAAAATTTCCTTAAAAGTAGGTAAATTAACTAATTATGAGTAATGGTTCCTTATTTCAAAGTCATATCAAATAGTTCATTTACTAGAAATAGGGTAGTAAATATTTATTGGATATATTGGATCTAATAAAAAAATCTTACAATTTCCAACGTTTTAAATAAGAAAAATGTTAAGAAATTTGTTTGTATGGAACAATTTAGGAAATTTTTACTAAATAATGGATTTTTCTTAAAATTAAGAAAAACACATACATTTAAGTATTAATGAACTCATAAAAAAGTGAAAATTCTTGAATATTAATCTAAGAAGCAATTCTAGTTCTAAACCACCACTATCTTGATTTCGCAGCAATCATGGAGTAAAACCTCAACTCTTTATGGCAGAGGTATCATGAAACTTTTGAAAAATATTTCATGTTTTCATTTTTTGTATTAGTTTTGCATACTCTGAAGCAAAATCATTTGTTTGAATTATTTTAGTTAAATTGAACCTATTTAAAGTTCACTTTTTTCCTTGTATCATGTAAAATTGTCCTCAGTTTAAGTTAAAATTTACTTGTTTTGAGGAAAAATTCAGCAAATTTATCCTCAGTTTAAGAAAATGATTACTTGATTTGAGTACAAATTTACTTGGTTTGAGTAAAAATTAGCTTAATTTAAGGAACATTTTACTTAAATTTAGTAAAAAATGTACTTGGTTTGAGGACAAATTTACTTTGATTCATGATAATTTCAGCAAAATTTCAATTAGATTTATTAAAAATGTACTTGGTTTGGGGAAACACTTACTGGATTTTCCTCAGTTTGAGTAAATATTTACTTGGTTTGAGGAAAATTTAACTAGAATCAAGTTCAAAGCATGTACTATTTTCAAACTTGATATGAGGAAATATTGATTTAGCGCTATACGAAATTCATTTTTACGAAATTTTAGTTCATTTTAACTCATTATAGGGTTGACTTTTTTCTGAGTGTATAATTGCAGAATGGACTGAAGATACCAAAAAGAGACCGGATAATGTTAAAAACAGATGCGAAATAAGAACAAATACGAAAGTGTACGTCGCACAGTGGCCCATCGGCCAAAATTCAATAACTTTTGATCTAGTACATATTTTTGAGTTTTGTAAGAAAAAAATAAATTAGGCAAGAACCTCAATTCTGAAAATAAAAAATAATATAAAAAAATTATATTGTTTCTGTGCACTAAAATAAATACGTAAAAATATTGAAAAACAAAAATTTACTTATCTTTTAAATCAAAAAATAAGAAAAGTAATCAACTTTTGAATATTTTCTAAAATATACCCAATTAGGTCCCTGCCTAATATATTTTTTTAACTCAAAAATAGATCAAATGGTGAATTTTGACCCATGGAATTTGATTCCGGACCACTGTGTGTCGGTTACACCGATATATTCTCAACCTCAGTTATAAGACATACGAAATAATCTAAATTCCATTATGAGAAATAACGTGTTCAATAAGTCTTCAGTCAACATTCCATTCAATTGGGGTACGAAATAATAGGCAATACAGTCACTTTTTCGGGATTTGAATCTCTCGTTGATTCTCTTCACTCCAAACTATGATTCTCGAAAGCGTTGTCTTGTCTACTCATGATGAAATGACAAGTCAAACTGAACAACATTTGTAATAGCGTGGCCAAAGCGGTCCAATTTGTTTACGGAAAATGCAGCTTCTAAAACTACCTCATTACTTTTAAAAGTAAAGTACCTTAGCATGCACATTTTTTTTTTAAATTGCACTGAAAGAAAAACCATTCGTTAGACGAATGAAACTTGTTATCAAAAATGAAAAGTTTAATTGACGAATACTTATTTACGACAGGTTACGTTGTATTAACTAATTTTTTATTAAAATTTAAATGAATACCATAAATAACTTTTCTATTAATATGTCCAGATTGATGAGGGGTTTATGTCATGGCAAAATATTAATTTTAAATACCCAATATCAGTGTTCATGTTGTAATATTAATTTGAAAAGTTGTAAAACTCTTTGAAATGTTGTAAACATTGTTTTTGTGGCGTAACACTAAGCCCAGATTCCAAATTATTGTGTTCGTTACGTTTTCTTCAGTTTCTGCCGTTTCATCATATTTTCATGATTTTGTAAACAAAAATGTACACCCCATTATTTGAACATATACAAAAGTATGTTTATTTTAATTTACTGTGTTGTACCATTTTCACAGTTCTTCTCTAAGATTTACTTCATTTAACTACTTAACAGACCATTTATGTTTCTTTCAGTTTGGTTTTATTGTTGTTGTTGTGTATATATTTTGTTTTTGCTGCTATTTAGTGTATGTTTTGTATTTGTTCATTTATTTATTTTGTTTTTTTTTTGTCGGCATTAATATGTAGCTAAAATTACTAAAAAACTTTATAACGCAATAGCTGAACTAAAATAAAAGCAAAACAAGCTCGTACTCGTACTCGTACTAACTGCTAGCAACATTGTATGTGTTATGATAACAGACCGTATGTTCAACCAACTAACAACATGTGCATATTATTCATCAAACAAAAATCCTCCCTCTTCACATTCATAACATCTAATGTATGTATGGTATGATGCGACACCAACCACCTGGTCTGGTATGCAACCGCTCCACTCCAAACCACTCCACTTTTGTTTTGAATTATCACTCATCCATCCATTCAACTAACCGACTAACTAACTACCCGTGAAATCAATAAATAAATCATCATCATCATCGCCATCGTGAAACGTCATGTATCTAAATACTCGTATAACCGTATGTTTTGTTCGGTTCGGTTTCTTTTTCTTACATCACTCAATTTAATCATCACCACTAACTCTAACCAACCAACAACCATCACCATCACCATCAACACCAACCAACCAACCGTCAACACCACCATCACCAACAATAGCCGAAGAAAGCATTTTTTTCATTAAACAAATAAAACTAAGCCAAACCAAAGCAAACCGAACCAACCCAACCAAGCAACCAACCATTGTTAATAACTAATAATCAGAAACATAATACATACCACAATATACCTACTACTAAATATACATACATACATACATACATATGCTCGTAGTATAACTACTTAACTAGAGTTAAAACAAGTAATTAAAGCCAAAATCAAAAACTTACAAATACAGCGTCTGACTGAGGACATCTGCAATTTGAGCACGTTGTGTATTAATTATCGGAAGCTGTCGCCGAGCACGGAAATGCCCCCCTTCCCCGCATTGAATTTAACTTTAAACAGCGAGATCGTCGATAATCAGGATGACATTGGCGGCATATTGAATTTACTGAAGATGTGGCAGACGGACGGCCAGTTAAAGGACACCCGTGTTCAGCAGTTTATGACGGGTATTATGCAAATGAATGTAAGTAAATACGTTCTTGTTGTGTTAAAATTAAGCAGGTGGGCTTAATCCATTTCCCCTAAATCCACTTGCGTCAAGTAAGAGTAAAAAAGGTTAAAAATTAAATACCCGTTGGACGTAGTTGTTGTATATGAGTGATTCCATTGGAATGGGTGTGACATTTTTGCTTAAATGTGTTTAAATATTTTCCTCAATAGAAGATTGAGATTTTTGCCATATTATCGTCTTATTAATGGAAATATTATTGCAAATCAAAGTCCTTCTATATACAAGACAAGAAATCTTACTCTTAGACTGTTATTACCGGCGCACCGTTGGGCAATAACAGCGAATGCTGCTGTTAAAGCCATGTTAGCTTTTAACAGCAAAATATTAAAATATGAAAAACAATGGATACATACACAAATATTCACGAAAATTAAATGTATATATGTGTTTGATTGATAAATGTTTAAAATATATTTGAACAGTAAAATAACAACAAAAAGTGTGCTTTGCAGAAGCAAATGTTATTGCTGTTCGGTGGCATAGCTCGGCCTCTATACAAGTTAACAGACAAAGAGCGAGATTTCCCCTCTTGTATATTTACGCTCTTTGTTGCAAATATAAATATGTCTTAAGGGCTAACCATAATGTGCATGGACTGACTTAAGTTGGCACTTAAGCAACTTGCGAGTACATATAAATCGTATGTGACAAACCAACCATAATGTACTTAATGGAACTTTTCATTAAGTTTGGTCAGCTGTCATTTGCTTAAGCAAAGTGCCAAACTGATCGCACATTCCGTACGGAATCAGCTGTTCTGTTTTATTTGTGTAAACAAATTACAAAAATGACGACTGAAGTCGATGAAAGTGCTTTTATTATTAAATTAATAGAAAATGTGGAGAAGAAAAAAATGTCTTTATGACAAAAGGAGCCCTTTTTACTTTAACAGAAATGTTAAGGAAAGAGCGTGGAACAAATTCCTTCTCCTGTCACGATTAATTTCTCGAACTGAACAGGAACGTATTTCTACTTTATTTATTTCACTAATTGACTTTAATGTACACAGCCCTTCGAGTGCTAATTTTAATAATTTTAGTTTGTTTAAATAATTATTATTTTTTTAAGTATAATCAACAATATTCATTATGAGAAGAAGTATAAACATTACTAATGTTTATCGATGTTGTTTTAAATTATAAATTGATATAGATTTTTTTTCACTTTACGTGGAATCACCCATATCAATTCGTTTAATCATATAAAAGCCTAACACATATTTATATTAGCACAAGACCGAGAGAAATTAAAATACAAAAGACCAAAAAGGTAGTTTATTGGGGAGTTCATAAATTCATAAACATTAAATAAAAAGACGAATATTAAAGCCATGGAACCACATACATAAAAAACGTAAAGAACACGAAAAAATAAATGTTAACAGGTCCTCGGACGGGCTTAATAATATATTGCAACTTAGCCGACAACAGAGGATTTTGATATTTCGGTGACCTAAATATATGGATGTAATTACGTCGCACAATGGAGCCTTTTGACTTTTTTCGTTGCAAAAATCATAACTTCTGAACTAGAGAACATAATTACTAAAGTAAATCTTTGTTGTAAAGAAGACATCGTAAGCTTTAAAATGTGACGAGGAGTTTGATCCTATACTTACTAGCTTTAAAATCAGACTCCGACTATGGGATTTATTTCTTTTCAAAAATATTATATTTCGAGTTACTTTACATTTAATTTTTTCTTACCAAACTAATCATTTCTCATTTATTATTGATCTAACATACCATATATTCATACAAAGGGTTATTAAATTTAAATTGATTTTGAATAAAACACAAATTATTTTCATTTCTTTTTATTATGATATTATTGGTATGGTTCAATTATGTATGGAACAAAATATCGGCCCAAAGGCCGTCGCGACCACCTCCATCCTACGGTCCAAATTTTCGATGATGCTGAGGCATAATTGAAGTTCTATGCCGTTAATGTGCCGAATTATCTCATCCTTTAGCTCTTGAATTGTTGCTGTCTTATCGACGTACACCTTTTCTTTCAAATAACCCCAATTAAAGAAGTCCAACGGTGTCAAATCACTTGATCTTGGCGGCCAATTGACATCGCCACCACGTGAGATAACACGGCCATTGAATTAGTCGCGCAAAAGAGCCATTGTTTCCTTAGCTGTGTGGCAAGTGGGACCGTCCTGTTGAAACCACATGTCGTCCACAACCATATCTTCCAATTCGGGCCATAAAAAGTTCGTTCATCTCGTGATAGCACAGTAACTGCCTCACCGGCCCCATTTTGGAAAAGATACGGCCCGATGATGCCGCCAGCCCATAAACCGCACCAAACAGTCACTTGTGGCTGAATTGGTTTTTCGACAATCACTCTTGGATACGGTCCGATGATGCCGCCAGCCCATAAACCGCACCAAACAGTCACTCTTTGTGGCTGCATTGGTTTTTCGACAATCACTCTTGGATTATCATTCGCCCAAATGCGACAATTCTGCTTATTGACGAATCTACTGAGGTGAAAATGTGCCTCATCACTGAAGATGTTTTTCTTCGATGTACACGATATGCATTTTGATTTGAACACCCATATTCATAATAAGCCTGAATAACTTTAAAGCGTTGCTCGATTGTGTATTTTTCCATGGTTCAAATTGAGTTAGTCTGAAGTTGAGAAATGTCAAATTAGTTTTCATATTGATTTTTTTTGTGATCAGATATATATATGTACAAGTTTGCATAAAGTTAAAGTTAAAGTTATCTCTAAAAAAAAGTTTTCCACTCCCCTCCCGTCATCAATTCAAGTTTTTTAATATATAGCCTTTATATCCGCTCTCTTATCTGTGTAAAATTCTAAAAACAGACAAACGATTTTATAATATTAATAGGGTTATTCATTTACTTTATTTGGGAGGTGCCACGACCATTTTTTAAAAATTCGCACTTTAATACACAAAGAACTCACACAAAATACTTTTTGTTTTGCTACGTCAGCATATTGGTTAATTAATTTTAACCAATAAAATTTCCTAACATTGGTATTAACACTGTAATCATTTCGGAAATAAAATAGAAATATCCACAGTACAGAGTGACTAGAAGCAAAGAAAACACGCTATCTAGAAACTGTAAGCATATGTACAGAACAGTACGGCCAGTGGGCCGCATCCATACTGCAAACTCTTTAGCAGTATTGATGCAGAGGTAGAGATTGCAGAAAAACTGTTGTTATGGCAGAAAAACTGCTGTAATGACAGAAAAGTGTCTGCTGATAGGAAGCAGACAATCGCTGTTATCAATAACAGACGTATTTCTCTAAGTGTAGCTACAATTTGTTGAAAATTTCCATGACTTAGCCTGGATAATTATTTAGTGGTCATCGAGGCTAAGTCCAAAAAAGTCAACACATAATAATTTTAATATTTGCAATGTAGTTGGCGACAGTGTAAAAAAAATAAATAAAAATATAATATAAATAAATAGTTTTTGTTATCTCAGCTTGTTATCCCGGCTTAAAGAAAAGCAGCCATAATATCGGCCCCACACATCCCTCTTTTTAAATTCCACTCATGACCATTATCTTATTGGGTGTTGACCGATTCGTCCATGATCGATTTTCATATCCGCACTACAATGTTGCCACGTATTTTAACTCATAATTTCCTCAAATTGGATTGACCTCAAATTTTATTTTTGTTTGTTTGTCTGTTTTTTTTTTCTATCCACAGGCAGCGGTTAAAAATCAAATCGACACCAATACCATCCACAACAGTAACCACAACTTGAACGAACGTGTTAGAATCTATGCTAACCAGCTGGAGAACGTCTTCAAGGTATTGGATACCAGTCCGTCTCAATTAATTAGTGATAATCCCGAGCTACAGCAACTGCGCAAGGATCTTGAGGTAGTCAAAATCAATGCCAATTGGTCGCAGCTTTTGCATGAATTCGATCCACAACAACAACAACAGAAACAACTGCAGCAGCAACCTGCACAACATTGTGAAGATATAAATGCCAATTAAATTAAATTAAAATAAAATTTGAAATTTATTTTACAAAATTTACGTCCAATGAATTTATTAACAAGAAGAAAACACACAAAGGCCATAACATTAAAAACCTATTCAATATTTACAGTATTTTTTTAGCTTTTAAAATGATATTTGAACCCAGTATGATGAGTATATGTAAATATGGATGGAATATATTTATATTAGCTAAGTACGTACGATTGATTATTAAACATTAAATCTAACCAACCAACAAACAAAGAAACAAACAAACAGAAATTTCATAAACAAATACTATTACGAGATTACTATAATACATTATACAGACACTCATACATACATATAAATACTAGGGTGTACTGAAAGGTGCCTTTTTATCGGGATCGGAAGTCTCAAGCGACGCTTATTGAAGAGTTGTTATTGAGAGTGCCAGAATGGTACTTTTTCGAGAATGCTTTGATGACATATTTAGATTTAGATAAAATAATCCTAAGTATCATCGAAAAATAAAGCATTGACATTCTCGTAATATTTTTCAATACTTATCGTTTAAGTCATGAATTCAAAAACACGCCTTTCAGTACACCCTAATACCTATATAGATGCAATATGATTTAATTTTAAATAAAATCTACAAAAGACGTTCACAAACTATTTTGCCAAATTAGGAATTCCATTTAAGGCACAAACAATTATTGCCAGTTTTTCGTTAAGTAGCTCACCAATAAATCAAAGTGGACCGAAGGGTTTTCGAAGCAAGACGTCAAAGTGCAGACTTCGGATCAAAATGAATATCTATTTTTTAGCTAGCAAATAACCGAATTTTGAATATGAGTGTGTTCTTCGCTTAGAAACCTGAACTAAATGGAATTTTACGAGGATTCAACAAATTATAACGGAGATGGACTGACTTAATCGAGTACACAATGCAGATACATCACAAATAATTCTCATTTCCTTTGTCAATTCCAAATTCCAAAAGAGTTGTCTTGTACTTGTTTGAGAACTCTCGGTCTGTCTACACAAACTATGCAAAATCGGAATACCACTACTTAAATATACAATAAAATATTATTATTATTATTAATATTATGTTAATCTTGAAATGTTTAAAAGAAAATAACTTTTAACTGTAGCTTTATGTTGTAGTTACGATACATACGATTTTAGTATTTTCAACACAAAAGAATGGCTCAACTTTTATTGAAAGTGAAAATAAGAATTATATTAAGCTAAACAAGACAGAGTAGACGATGACTTTTGACGGGAGGACGACGAATGCCGAACAAACTATAGATGATGTTTCCACAATTATTTTGAGGAATTGTGATTTCCAAGCGAACTTTTAATCAAAATTAAATTAAAGGAGAATTTTTGCGGAATTCAAATTCAACGGTCTTTCAAATCACATCTACTCTTGCATACTTTACATACAGACATACAATAATTTTGAGTTGGCGAAAATAAAGCTTTTAGCAGATTTCAAATTGTAAGAAATGGTGTAAATTGAAAAATACACAAAACCAAAACTAATAAAAACAAACAAACAAATTAGAAATTACATAGTTAAAACATAACAAATTTTGTTGTTTAAATAAAATTGTATTTTTATGATTGAACCGTTTGCTGTGTATTGCGTTTTTCTTTTGGGAAACGTTGGTAAGACAATTCGGGGCAATTATAAGTGTTTCACCGGAAATTGTTAAAAATTAGGACTAGTCGTTTTATAACAGTTTTTAATTAATTATACACTCCACGAGAGTATTATGTCTTTTTGCATTTGTTTGTAACACCCAAAAGGAAGCGAGAAAGACCCATTGTTAATTGTGCCGATCGACTTAGAATCACTTTTTGAATCGATTTAGCAATGTCCGTCCGTCTGTCTGTCCATCTATTTTTGTAATCAAAGTAGAGGTCGGAATTGTAGCCAGAACCAAATGAAACTTTGCACAACGAAGTTTTTCGGAATAAGAGCGAACTCTATTCAATTTGACGAAAATCGGTTCAGATTTAGATATAGCCCCCATACGAATTTCACTCCCGATTTGACGTTTTTCACTCTAGATACCACATATCTTAACATATTTTCTACAAAATTGAAAAAATATCTTATATTTCAACTGGAAGCACGTATGGTGAAAATGTGTTATGTGAAATGTTCAGGTTTATATATGTAGTTCCCATATAAATTTCGCTCCCGGCTTGACTTTTTCCTCCCCAAAAACCACGGATTTCACTAAATTTCTTCAAATTAAGGATAACACGTTATACTTGAACTGGAAGATTCTATTGTGAAAGTGGGTCTCTATATTCCATGTTTGGATATAGCTCCGATATCCTTCCCATTGTTTTACCGAATTCAATTGTATTCGGATAGAAAGTGGAGTGTATCATATAGTCGTCCCCGCCCGCCTTTAGCCTTTCCTTACTTGTTTTTTGCAAATGCCTTGTACTTGACAAGTACTGCATAAAAACTAGTCCTCCAAAACTGGTTGGTCTTACTCAATTTTTCTAATTTTTATGATGCATACTACAATATAATCTTTTCTCGTTCATTTCAGCGTTGACGTCCTTTGAGTTCTGATACTTTAGTTTTGTTTATATGACTTTATTGTAACACGAAACTTGTAAATTTCATATACAATTTATGCGTGAGCTTTTATAGCAGAGAACAGCGGGAACGGGTTAGTCAAAAATAAAATAAAATATCATATAAATTATTTAGTAGTAAAACGTTTTAAAATTTTGTAATTAATTTTTTAATTGAAACTCTTTTTCTGTATGTATTTTTTGGTGAGGGAATAGATTAAACATTTCCATTGGCCATCTATATTCTATATTTTAATATAAATTGGACCGCATGAGGGCGGGGTGTAAATAATCGGCCAAAGTATTATGCCTCTAATTCAGATTCGAAACAACTGCACTCAAAGAAAAAATATGCTATTAACAGCAGCGATTGTCTGCTGCCTATCGGCACAACAGCGGTCTGCTAAAAATAGCAACTGTTAATTAAACTATAAAAATAAAATAAAAATATAGAAGGCGATAACAAGTTTAGCTAGAATTTCCTTTTATGTTAGTTTGGGACAATATGCGTATCATTTAAGAGACTAACGCAATATCTTTCAGTGGTAATTAATTTGCATATAATTACCATTATTCTAAAAAGTGTTGTTAATATGTATATTTAACTGACAATACTGTTCTGTACATATGTATGCTTAAAGATTCAAGATAGGGCTTTTTCTTTATTGCTAAAAACCGCAAATAGCTGTTTGCTATTTCAGCAGATACAAATCTGCTTCCTGTTTTTTTTTAACAAATATCTGCTCTTTCAACAGACTTTCTGCTTTGAGTGTGGTTTTTTAAATATTTCACCAAACTATAGGGAAAATAAATTTGCACTGTTGATTTCAGCAAGGACTGGTGAAATTTTGATCGGATTTTAGTCTCCTGAATATAAATTTCTTTTATTTTGACTCTATACATATTTACAAAATAAACGGAGGTAGCCTCGGAGAAGTATTTTTAAGAAATTTTCACTATTTTCCTCATATTTCCTACATTAACACTCAACATTTTTGTCCTATCACCCAGGTTGTCACTATTTATGCACCTATTACATTTTAACACAATAGAGGTTTTAAAATAAAATTTGACTTTTCATTATTTGTACATTAACAGATTTTGAGGTAGCACTTAATTTTTACGATCGTTTGCTATGTACTATTTCCATTTAAAATTTGGACAGGTAAATTTACAAAGAAATGTGGATAATATTTTTTTGGAAATCACATTTTTATTTCTTCGACATGTTGTAAAACATTTGTCCCAGATTATTATGAATATTTTAACAACAAATTCTGGCTGAGATAGTTGTCATTGGGCAGTTCATTTATCGCTAATTCAATGAACTTCAATTAGGGTGTACTAAAAAATAATTCTCAAATATAGGTTTTCGGTTATAAAATATCTACAAAAAATAAAATATAAAAATATTTTAGAATTAAAAAAGTCTAATCATTGAATTGTGTGATTAAAAACAGTCAATTATAAGTAATAGATCTTATAATTATGAAAAATACTTACAAAAATTCAGAACTCAGTTCATTTTTGCAGTCCTTTGTTCTTTGGAGCCCTTTGTCCCAGATTATTATGAATATTTTCAAAAAGCAATCATTTAACAACAAATTCTGGGCGCACGAATCTTCTATTCTTCTCGTGTATTCCTGTGTGTTGCTCAAGCTTTGAATACTGAAGAATCTTTTGACAGTTCTTTTATCGGTAATTCAATGGACTATAATATATTACTTATAGATGTTTATATTTTATTCGACGAGAACAATAATATATTTTGCACTATATGATTAGCGCATTTGGATATGCGGAGAAATTTTATATCATATCCGACGTTGAGCTCCATTAACGTCGAAAGGCCAATGTTACCGTTACTTTTTAGTTCTCGAATAGAATATTTCTAAATCGTTAAGCATTATTTATCATCAAATTTGTATTACGTGCCCCAATTGAAAGAAGGCATGTATGTTGTGCCACAGAGTTGAATATTTTCACACAACAATACGCTAGCTACGGGTAGCGCAGAATGAACTTTTAAATTGTTTATATTTGTTTATTTATGTGATCATTATTATTATCATTTAAATACACACTTAGAAAAAAGTGAACGAGTTAAAATGAACTAAAATTTGGGAAGATTGAACTTCGTATAGCACTAAAGCAATATTTCCTCATATCAAGTTCAAACTTTTCCTTGAAAGTAGTACATAGTTTGAACTTTATTCTAGTTCAATTTTCAATTCCAAGTACATTTTTACTAAATCTAAGTTTAAGTTTGCTGAAATTCATTATACCTCTGCCATAAATAGTTGAGCTACTATTCCATGATTGCTGCGAAGACAAGATAGGCGCATTCGCAGTGGTTTAGAAAAATACTTGAAGTATTTAAGAAATAAGTCTCGGCAAACGAATGAGAATTGCTTCTTAGATTAATATTCAAGAATTTTCTAAACAAATTGAAGTGATGTTAATAAGTTCATTAATACTTAGATGTTAATTTTAAGAAGAACAACTCATTTGTTTTAGTCTTTTTCGTTTGTATTTTTTGGTCTGTAATCAATATTTGATTTGAACTAGGATATTGTCCTGGCTCAAGACCATTTTGCATCTATATTTAATAGAATACAAATTTATTTACAAATGGAATGATGTCATTTATTAAATGGGTGCAGACTACCACGATCATGATTTCCACCCTGTCTAAAGGTTTCGTTCAGGTGGCTTCGCAGCGAAAAAAACGTTATCTTGAAACAATAAGCATATGTATAAAACAGTATGACATATAAATATAAAGGAACGAAGAACAAATGTTATTTTTTAATTAAAAATTAGTCTTTTTTCGCTTAACCATCGTTGTCATAGCAGTATTTAACAAATATACGCATTCAAATAACTCTTAAAAGATCTAACGTTTTAAGATTTATCAAATTTCAAATTATCTCGAACACTACAAATGTGTACAATTTTTTACAAAGTATAAGTTGTAAACAAAATAAACGATTATAAAGATATTTGACGAGATATACTTGTGCAAAGGTACAAAAACCCGGCTTTTACCCGTAATTCAAGATTTTTGCGGTGTCTGGGAAATTTAAAATACAGATTCTTGTTCTACTTGACAATAAATAATATCACTTCCCCGAGTTTTTTACTTCATTCTTTTTTGTAGCACAGTGTAATTATTAAATTGATCTCTGGAAGCACCACGTGAAATCCACAATTAAAATTTGATCTGGCCACTTTAAAGGCTACAACATCTACATTTATTGTCGATCCAAAAATCTGATTCCAATTTCAAATTAATAAATTTTCCCTGTGGAGTTCATACACTTTAAGACATAACTATAATTTTAGTATTTCGTCTGAATCATCGTGTTTCATCTTCTGATTCAAGATGGATTGAATAAGTAATCAACAACACAATATAATTTGAATGCGGGTGTATTCATTTGTATCCGTGGCTTTCGATATGTTGCAACCACATACACACGCACGCACGCACATTATCTATCTATTCACATTCTGGAACACGTATCGAATTGTATTTATTTGGTGTGATTCCTGGTGAACACTTTAAGGCCTTTAAACGGGTTGAAAGTGTGTTTTAATTTTTTCATTAATACAATCCCTTGGTGGACACAGGGATTCTTCACAACGCCGCCAGAAGAACGGCAGAAGCCTTATCAATATGCAAGACCTTAATGTCATTAAAAAGTGAACAAACATTAATGGAATACAGAAATGTTTCGAAACACTCCAACAACAATAACATAATTTACATTTCGAAGCGGGCTAAAAATCTCACCGGCCAATGCCTGCCTGCTTAATACCTGGGCACGGCGCGGCGCGGCTCGGCACATACAGGTAATCGATGTTACACAAAATCCACAAAGTGCCCAAAGAGAAACAGAAATCAATTCATTCGTAGAAGTAGGAGGTGGTTCATGCTCAAATGCTCAAGAACACAGGTTCTTTTTATGATGATGATGGCGATGTCGAAAAAGGACGGATTGCATTGCTGGGTACCTGTGGCAAAAAAGAGCCCGCTCTGCTACGAAAAACAAAGGTTTTCCCTTAAAGTCCAAACCGAAACCTCGCAGCAGCAGCAACAATATGCTGACTGACTTACACTGGCATCCATCCGAAGGTGAAGACAATGAATAAAACAAAAGAAACCGGAACACAGCACAGAGATCTCGGCCTCTTCTTCTCCGCCTTTTCGATATGTTATTCGTTCGTACCAGTGCATGAATGGATTTATGAAATCTAAAGTTTCTACGAGGAACACACCACCAGTCCGGATAAATTAAAATGTAGAGCAATCGAATCATATAGTCTTTGGTAAAAGTGGTAATTAATTGTCAACATTAATTCCAAATGAAATTGAGAAATGACAAAATTGGCTATGAATGGATAGGACTTGTAAGGGAAAATCCTATATTATAGATAAAAAATTTAGTTAAATTCCAGATACAGCATTTTCAAGATCAATAATATAAGTTAATCGTCTATTACAGAACATTGGATCATGTAGCCGAACGTAGAATAGATTTCCAAGCGCTTCGATCTTCTCCAATTGGTGACACCAAGTTTCGAGATGTCTTCCTCCACTTGATCTTTCGATCGGAGTTTTGGGTTTCCCCTTCTGCATGAGCCGTCACTAGGTACGTATTCAAATGACTTTTTAGCTGGAGCATCTTCACTGGCTCTCATGACATGAGAATTAGAACGTAATCGCTGTAGTTCAATACGCTTAACTATGTTGATATCGGCGTATAGCTCATACAGCTCGAGCTTCATACGACATCGATAACGCAGATTTGTTCATAGATTTTACGAAAAATATTTCTCTCGAAAAATCCAAGCACTGCCTCATCGGCTTTCGCAAGTACCCAAGCTTCAGAGCCATATAACAGTACAGCTAGTATCAGTGTCTCGTACAGGGTGATTTTTGTCTGGTGGTCTTGTTTTTAAACTGCTTGCTTAGTCCGAAGTAGCATCTAGTAGCCAGTATTGTTCTTCGTTTTATTTCGAAACTTTATTTTGTCTATGGCGGAACCGAGGTAGATAAAATCATTGACTATCTCAAAGTTGTGGTTTTCAACTTCCACTGTTTGTCCGAGTCTACTGGAAGTCTTGATGGTAGATACCATCAACTTGGTTTTATCTCCGACTTTTGCAGATTCCTTTTCGATTTTTTCAAAGGCGGCAGTTACTGCTCGCAATGTTCGACCAATGATGTCCATATCGTCGGCACAAGCGAGCAGGATTTTGAAAAGATCACACGAGAGACTGTCTCCTGGCTTGGTACTGAACGGCTCGGAGAGATTCTTTCCTATTTTAACTGTAGACCGCGTATCAGTTAAAGTCATCCTGTAAAGCCGTATTAGTTTTGCAAACTCAGACATGGCTTGAAACACCTTTGAACGTATGGGGCTGTCCAAAGCGGCCTTGAAGTCGACAAATAGATGATAGGTGTCAATTTGTGGGTCTCCTCCAGGATTTGGCTTAGTGTGAATATCTGGTCTATGGTGGATTTACCAGGTCTAAAGCCGCATTGATACGGTCCAATTATATCACCGACTTTAGTTTTTAGTCTCTCACACACTACGCTCGACAGTATTTTGAATGCGATGGGAAATAGACTTATTCCACATACTGTCCTTTTTTGTGCACAGGACATATGATGCTGAGTTTCCAATCATCGGGCATGCTTTCTCCTAACCAGATTGCACAGACAAGCTAATGTATACGCCTTATCATGCAATCACCGCCGATCTTAAATAGTTCAGTTGGTAATCCATCGGCTCCTGCTGCCTTATTATTCTTCTCCAGCCTGGAAACTGCTATTCTAACCTCGTTCTGGATAGGCGGTATACACTCAATACCGTCGTCTGGATACTAATAGGTGGGAAAAAGTGTTCTTTCCATATCCTCAGCAATATAAATTTGTACTTTTAAGGGAGAAAAGAGACAAAAAGGGATACAAATGGTACCAATTTAAGTATTGCAGCTATATTCATGAAAATCGGTATCTACATTTATCTGACAACGTAGCAACATAAATGGATTTTTCGAAATTTGTACTTATAACAAAAAGGGATAAAAATGGTACCAACTAAATTATTACAGCTAGAATCGTGAAAATTGGCATGTAAATTCCTCTGACCATGTAAAAGCGCATTAAAATTGGATCTTTCAAAATTTGTACTTTTAAGGGTTGCGAGGAACAAAAATAGATAAAAATGGTACTTATTTAAGTATGGCAGCTACAGTCGCGAAATTTGGTGTGGAAATTCCTTTCACAACGCGCGCAATCTAAATGTTTTTTTTTTTTCGAAAATTGTACTTAAAAGGGGTGAGCGGGACCAAATGGGATAAAAATGGTACCAACTAAAGTATTGCAGCTATATTCGTGGAATTTGGTGTGCAAATTCCTCTGAATTTAAATTGATTTTTCGAAATTTGTACTTATAAGCGGTGAGCGGGACAAAAGGCGATAAAAATGGTACCAACTTAAGTATTGCAGCTATAGCCTTGAAATCTGGTGTGCAAATTCATCTGACAACGTAGACTGCAACATAAATGGATTTTTCGAAATTTGTACTTTAAAGGTCGAACGGGACAAAAAGAAATAAAAGTGGTACCAACTTTAATATTACAGCTAGAATCGTGAAATTTAGTATGTAAATTCCCCGGGACTCAAATGGATATTACAAAATGTGTACTTAAAAGAGGATGCGGAATGGCAAGTGATAAACGTGGTACCAAATAAAGTACACAATTTTAGGGGAGGTTTCCAAATTACTATTTTAGATGTATCTATATCCAGCAAAAGAAAATCATACAAATACTATCCAAAAACAGAGACGGATAAAACTAATAGCAAATAACTGGCCTTTTCGCGTGCGAAGCAGCGGGTACTGCTAGTTTATACATATCACTTATTAATTTTGCAACTAAATTTCAAAATTCATAAGTTACTTTTCTGAATACATGTCTATATGTACATCTATCCGATTTGGTTTGTATGGAAGAAAGGTTGACTGTACCTAAAATTAATAAATGTATTATGAATAAACCCAAAATATTTCGGTTATATACATAGGGTGGTCAACTGGGAGCTGGTTCAATTTTACATAACCTTTAATACTAATGTTTTTCTCATAGCGACAATTGTGTTTCAGTTTTTGGGCAAATTCCTAAAACACACCAACGTTTCATTTTAGGCGCGAACAATCGCAACTGTTTCATTTCCTTCCATTTAATTTCCATGTCTCTGATGCAAGTGCCAGGTTTGGTTTTGGCTTAAAGATAATGATTTGTGTTTCGCTTTTAACGCACTTGTCAATCCAACCTCGTATGCACGTAAACAAGAAGTTGAGAGATACTCTGTCTCAGTATCTCGTTGTCTTTAAGAGAGTTGCAAGAATTTATGTTTACCAAAGAGTAAACATAAGATACTTTGAGAGCGAGAGAGAGAGAAGGTAGAAATTAGAGCCCGAGCGTAGCGGAAATTACAGGCCGAAGCCGAATAGATATTCGGCTTAGATTCTAATATTCAACCGAAGCCGCTCAGGCAAAGTACACGAACACCTGCACCAGGTATTGACAACTCATTACCATATGCAATGCCAGGTAATGATAACTCATTATTCCCACGATTACTAGTAACGACATTAATGCGTAAATACTAGTAATTCGCAATTAAATCGTAAATGGTTTTCCGAATTTTCGGTAGCCGGACGAATGGAAAATTTTTGTCCGAAGCCAAAAACGAATATTCGGTCGGTCTCTCTATCTAGAGATAGAGTTGTTGTATGGCAAGAATTGCTCTGGGAGTGCGCGATACGATTACGTCGGTTAGGTGTAATGTTTGGTTAGTGTGGGAAACAGTTGCTCAAGAGTTGTGTTTGTGTTGACATTGCGGATTCATTCGAGAGTACGTTTTATTCGCTTGAGAAACGTTTATTTCTTTTTGTTTTCATCGTCGTGGTCGTGGTCGTTGTCGTCCGCGTTGTTGTTGTTGTTGCTGTATATAATAAAAGTATCTTCTGGATACAAGAAGAAATAGTGAAGAAAAGAGGAAAACAAATACACATAATAAATGATTAATAAAATTAGTTGAGAGTGGTGTAGATCAATGGCATCCAATTAAAAGTAATTATGAAATTTGTTTATTTCCCCGGAATCGCGTTACAAATTGTGTGCATTTCGTTCAGTGAAAAGTGACCAGTGAGTGAGTGATCCATCCAAGCGACGAACGACGAGAATGGATGGGGGCTAGGAGAGGAGGAGACGTGTTAAAGTTTGCCTGCCTGCCTGCCAGCCGTGGATTTACAATAACATTTATTATCGTTTCAACAAGCGCTTCCAAAGGGAGCGAGAACCGGTTTAACAGCCTCTTTCGACTCTTCGACAAAAGAACAACCTCAACAAAGCACAAAGCAGTCGCAGCCGCAGTCTCTGCCCGTAACGACTCAACAAACAAATGTGCACTAAACTCCCAAGATTTCGGATTTCGAACAGAAATAACTCCAGGAAATGTTTCGTCTCCATTTCGTTCGGTTCGGTGGCGGCGGTGTAGCCAAGAAAAATTAATATGTGTGAGCGTGAATGTGCGTGTTAAAATCGTATTAATCAAATACATAGCTTTTGGCCGGGTCGGGCCGTGTCGTGCCGCAAAACAACATGGAAGTGGAAAATTCGATAGCGGAAAGAAAACCCATGAACGTGCCGAATGCCCTCAAAAGATCCTCCCTCAATCCCTCGCTGACCAGCAGCTCCGTGGACAATGTGATCTATCCGCCCTCGCATCAGTATCATTATATCCAGTACTACCAGCAGCCCATCAATCAATATGCAAATCCTGCCATCCAACCCACCTGTCAGTGTAGTTGTTCCTGTGGCACCGCTCAGCCGCAGCTGCCACAACAGCAACTCCCTCAAAATGGCCAAAACTCTCCAAATAAGCCTTCGAACGCCGCCAGCACCGCCAACAATCGTGGGGTGCATTCCCATCAGAACAGCATCGATAGTCAAATGGTGGCGGTTATAGTGCATCGCCAGGCCAGCAGCAACAGTAGCAACGACAATCATCATGCCACCGGCAGTTCGGATTTGCCGCAAAAGTCACAGTCGGAGACGTCGTTGCTCAATCATTCGTATCAGGCTTTGAAAATGACCGAATCATTAAACGACAATTTATTGGATAACTCGCCTAAAATCATTAAATCCCAAGCCTCCAGTTGTGATTGCGATTTGGAATGTACCTGCGGCGGCGCTGGCAGTGCCGATGGAGACGGGGATGGAGATGGTGAAGATCTCAACTCGTCTCCTAACCGCAAAGATCAGCTGAAGCAATTTGTTTTGTCGGAAGCAATGCTGACCGCAGATGAAATTACTGTTAGCGAATCGGATAATAACAGCAGTACGGTGAAGCGTTGTGAACGCAATAAGAATAAGTATGTCTATGCGTCCATCCGTCTCCTATTCGTAATTGAATGGCTTTCATTTGAGAATTTTTTTCTTCTTCTTCTCTTTTTTGATGTCTTATAGAAAATCATCTGGCGGCATTCCTCATAAGAGTTCATCCATAGCGGATGATTTGAATTATCACAACGCCAATAATATTGATATTTACAGTGATGGCGATGCTGAAGCGATCACGGAAGCTTGCCTGAAGGAAACAAACGGTCTGCCGGGAACTAATTCAGACTTACGACCACCGTTGCCACCACGACCACCTCCCAGACCTAAAACGGCTACGGGTTCAAACCACGGTAAGTTTGTGGGGGAGAAGAAGGGGACATTTTGAGGGGGCGCAAAAAGATTAATGAGGATGATCGCTACGGAGTTGTCCTAGAATTGAACGATTATTTGAATTTTATAAATGATTCCTGTCATAGGTGGTATAACAGTTTTTTTAAAGTTGACTATGTTTTACAAGGTTCCAAACAATAGTATTTCAGGAAACATTCAAAACTTATAGAATTTTAAAACTATAAAAAGCTTCTTAATCAATATTAAATTACACACTACAACAATAAATTTATTCATTTAAACATTATTAGGCCTCCTTCATACAACTTGGAATGTAAATGGAATAATGACCTCAATAATTAATCGATTAATAGAGCAATTGCCCAACGCCACAAAGCATAATTAATAAGAGCCACATTGACCAGAAAACATTAATTCAATGTGAGTCAGAACTTTTTCAAGTTTAAGCGCAAATGTATTGCAATGACGTCTATCAATGAAGCGTTTCGAAATAAACCTCTGCAGAAACATATCAAAAGAGTTTGTTGGAAGCCCAGCTATATATTGGCTCTAAATCTATATTACACGGTATATTTCATGATTTTGTTTGGAGATATAGTTTTAAATTCGAATTAAGTTGAAGGCTCAGTTTTTATAAATCGTTATTGTTTAGATATTTGATTTGAGGGTGTGAGAGCAAACATGGGATATAACTTGGCTTCAAGCAACAACGGGATACAAAATAATTACCAAAAACGGGTTTAAATAATGTTACGAGTAAAAATGGTACAGACTAACGTCTAGAACAAAAAACGGGTTAACTTCTAATCCACTTTTGCTTGTTCTCGGAATGTCAATCCCTCAAAGCTAGAATTAAGAAATTTGTGGATTATAAGTCCCTAAAGACCAGTACGAGTGATAAGGGGGTAAATGAATGAACATAATCTTTCCCGATAACACAGAACGTTTGAATGTTTGGCAACCTTTTTGATTCATTGTGCAAATAAATTCTCGAAACAGAAAAAGTCGCAGTCTTTCATTGTTTTACATGAGTGTTCTTATTTGGAAATGTGAAACGGCACTAATTTCAAAGTCAGCCAGTGGATTTATCCTCTATCAACAAATCATCACAATATTCGAATTCGAATATGTCATTCGATTCTAAATATATAAACTTTTGTCCGTTTTTTTGCTCGCACTGTTTAAGAGATTGTTCTTTAATTAAAAAAAATATATATATATCCAATTTTTATTCGTATCTCTTCTATGTCTAGTCCATTTTCCCCCAAAAAGGAAAACCAAATTATATCCTTTTTTTCTCTCACACCCTTATTTAGTCGATTAGAATTGGAATTTCAGAGTCGAATTTAATAATAATTCAAGAATAGGGACAGAAAAGTTCAATAAAAATGTTTCTCGTAAGAACACTCCATATACCTAAAATGTTCAGTGGTTTAATATACCGTAGACCGAACCTTTTTATTTTTAAAGTTTGATTTTGAGGAGTAATTCATACATTGGTGTAGGCTATAACTTCTTCTGGGGGTGGCTATAACCCCCAATTTCTTTTTTGTTAAAAAGTCAAAAAAATTATAGCCGCACGGATAATAGGGCTGTTTTTCTTTAAGACTAGATAACTAAGCTGCGGTATGATCTAAATTTTTTGTTTTGTGTTGACAATAATGTTGACTTTTTCCATCACTGGACAAATGAAGTACTTAAAAAATAAGATTCTTGTGTGACGCAGACAAATAGTACAAATTGTATTATACTAATTTAAATTTATGGGGAGGGGCTAAAATTATTCTGGGATGGCCTTAGCCCCCCAGGACCACCCGTCCTACACCAATGAATTCGTAGTTAAATTGTAAACGGTCTTCCGCATTTTCAGTAGCGTAAATAATAGCAATTTTTGTCCGAAGCCGGAAACGAATGCTCGGTCGGCCTCTGCTATAGATATAGTCGTACGGCAAGAATTGCTCTGGGAGTGCGCGATACGATTACGTCGGTTTCTCGTAAGAACACACCCTATACCTATTATTCGTTATTCCAAAATCAAGATTTTTCATTGTTCGAACAAATATTTGAAAAATATTATTCGATTATCCCCCCAGAAACGAAGACTGGATTGTTTAATGATGATCTACAAAATATTTCGTCCCTGGGTCAAGCCATCTGTGAGCTAAACGCTCCTGAAAACACCTCTAAAAATCATGTTTCCCGTGTAATTTTATTATGTTGCATTTTTGCCGATTTTTTTTTGAATGAATAGACTTTAAATAAAAATGTGTATTCTTGTCTTAGAATAACTCATCGGTTGAATTATTGGGCGTTTATATTGATTTTTCGAATGATGCCTAAATGATGAATAACGGACGAAAAATTACGTCACTGACTCCGTTTTTGTGAAATAATTTAATGCAGGCGATGGTTTTCAAACTAAAAATGTTCGAACTCTTTTTACAAAAATGAGCGCTGCGGCGTCAATTTCAATCCGATGTTCATCGTTTAGGCATCATTCGAATGGTATTGACTGCAGCTACCACCAAATATGAAAAAGTTTTCCTTAGTCACTGTGAAAATCCACAAAAAAATACTATAAACGTCCAATAATTCGACCAATAAGTTACTCTAAGACAAGAATAAAAATAAATATTCAAAGTGCTTTCAAGGGTATATTTTTTCAGAAAAAAATGAGAAAAACACAAACAAAATTACACCGGAAAACATGATTTTTATGATTATTTTCAGGAGCGTTTAGCTCACAGATGGCTTGATCTAGGAACGAAATATTTTGCAAATCATGTGGCTGGAAATTGTTTTTCCATTTATGTGGACGGCGACCCAGCCTAAGGTACATACCCTCACTCCCAGAGTATATGTATGGAAATTTTAAGAACTTAAATTGTACTTTGCGCCGGATGATTTGTGTGGAAGGTACTAAATAGAAGGCTCAAATATCAAGTCATAGTACATTCCAGGCACTGGTATAAAAGATAAAAGAATATAATTTTACCTTTGTTAGGTGCCTCCATAAGGGGCGTGTCTAAAGCATAAATATATCTTCCATATGCAAAATATGCCAGTTTTATTTTAACCGTAGCTTATGCCAATTTGTTTGGGAGGTACCAGAATGGTTGTGGCATTATCGCCCATATTCCGGGTGGGTATAACGACTATACAAATATTGTCAAATATAAAGTTTCAGAGTTATAAGAACTTTAATTTTACGTAGTTTAGAGTGATTTGTTTGTGAGGTACTAGAAGGGGCGTGGTAAAATACTCCATATTATGTACACTTAATGTGATTATAAAAACTTTATCAAATGTCAAAATATAGTGGCTTCCGAATATCCGTGTGGAAGGTACAGTGGTTTTAATTAAACATAGGAATGTGGGTCATTTGTGTGGGAGGTACCAGAAGGGGCGTGGCAATTTCGCCCATCTTCGAACTTAATCTAAGTTTGGGAAAAATATTACCCTGTGGAAAGTTTGAATTGATTCCTTAACTGCTTTCGAAAGTTATCGTATACACCATCCGGACGAACGGACCGACATGGCTCAAATAGCTTAAAAAGTCATGAATCGAATTTAGTCCAAACATACTTAGCGCCTTTAGTCACTCTTTTTGTCTGTCCCAAATGATATATACCCTCCAACTCTGTAGAGTGAGGGTATAATTATTTTATTGGCTCATTTCAACTACAAAATGTACTTAAATTGAGTATTTTTAGACCCAAATTTACTATGCTTCAGTATCAAAATGTTTTATTCGAAGCTCACATCTTCAGAAACAGCATCATCAAATAGTTCATTATAATGCCGTGGGGTGCCACGTCGTACGTTTCCATACGACAGTGATTGCTTTTACTTACAGCCCAAAAAATTTTTGGTCTCCTGGGAAGGTTTGCGTCAAAACCCGCTTGGCACTCAATGTGTTAAAACTTTACGGTAAAACAACGTAAACATTGATACAACGAAGCTCCTTCGCTCGCTATCAATCATAGAAATCGAATCATTATAACATTGTGCTTTTATTTTTCCGATTTTAATTAAATTTCATAATACATGTAGTGAAATACATAAATATTTTACAGATAAGGTCACCGCTGAAGTTGAGATTGGAAAAATAGAAACATCTCTGCTCATCGAAAACATTTTAAAAATTTGCATTTGTGGCTCAACTGCCATATGAGTAATCTACTATGAGTAAAAACTTGATTTGGCTTGGAATTAACACATATACAAACAAACGCATTCCAAATTTCTGCTCTTGTTTAGGTTTTCATGAATAACGTGAATTCTTTGAGATCATTTTCGTTCTGACAAAGGCCATTAACATTACAATCAAATTTGTTACTAGAACAACGACAAACAGAACAATATAATATTTGAATCAAAATAAGATCCGCTATAAATTCATAGTCAGAAGTAGAAGAATGTAGATGACTTATTTCCCAGAACACCAATAGCCCGGGCAAAAATGCCCTCAATCACTTGGGCAGTTGATAAATTACTTAGAAATTTATTGACTAGTTACAACAAACAAACAAAAATAATAAAAAAAATAAAAATGTTGATTCCGGGTCCTTCCTTAGAGTTAACTAAGAGGTATGGATAACAAGTGTCGGATATCGTTAAATACAGGTTGCCGGACCTATATGAAAATGGGGTGTTAATTTGGATACCCCTGGTCCTGGAAACTATTATCGGATTCAAGCCGACTTGAAGTTCAGGACAAGGCGGCATCCAAGTTATTTGCCAGAATCTGAGAACCCCCTCTCAAAGAATCCATAGCCTTTTGATGCCAATGAATTCGTTCGTAACACTAGTTGTGTAGCGAATTCCTCTACTATTCCAACACCTGCTTCCGGTCGTGCGCATTCGAATCGTTGCCTCAAAATGTACGTACAGATGTTAATAAACTCCCCCCAAAGCTTTCCAATAAATTACAATGTTAACTGGGATGCTCTAAATGGGAAGCTTTCTTAGCATTAAGCTCATTCCTAAAGTTAGTTGTTCCGTTAAGGCCAAATACATAACTTCTAAAGCTATTCCGCTGTAGCTCGATGGGGAGGAGAGAGAGAGGGAAAACGGAGAGATAGAGATTCTCGTTGCAGAGTGAAGGAATTTTGTATCTTCATCACTATCCCGTCAAATTCCATGACAGAGCACATACGGATAGATACAGAGTAAATGGAAAATTGTAGAAAAATCCGTGAAAATGAAATAAAGATGCTAATTTATGGTGAAAATTGTCCAAGAAAAGTGTTGAGTGTCAGTAAATAAACGGAAAAGATTAGTGAATTCGGTGCCAAAGTTTAGGAAAATTCCCTTGAAATCTTTTCAAAATGCATGGGTATCCCGTAATGCAATTCATGCAGTACAGCATGCCTTCCACCTGCCAATGGATGCCACAACAGCAGAATGCCCACCACAGGGGCCTAGTACGTGACGCAGCAGTACACGGCGGTTATCCTTTAAGTTAGATTATTGCACTTGTACGATTCCATGCAGGGATTCCAATTAATTTGTGTGTTCTTTGTGTGTATTTCAGCTGCTCGTGGGCGTCCCGGGATGGTGATAAAGAAATACGTGGTTTGGTGTTTAGTGTGCGGCGGATTCTCGTGTATACTGGGTTTGCTGTTTTTGGGTGTTTACTTCCTGTTACATTCGTACACCATAACGGTGGGAAATTTCGAAACCGTTCCCACATTTGTGCCCGCCACTTTGGTAAGTCTTACAGAGTGAGGTTATGAATGATGACCATTTTAGTTAAATTTCATTTTAAATTTCAGTTGATTCTTACTGGTCTCTGTGTGATGAGTTTGGCACGAAGACGCAATCGGTATAGCTATCTCATAAAACTTTCGGGGGCTTGTGGCCTGATATCGGCTCTAACCTGTGCCTTGGTCACAGTGACCACAACGGTCTTGCATATGAGTCGTTTACAGGCGCTGCGCGAATGTGAATATGCCCAGAAGACACGGACGTGTACATGTTATTCCGACATGATTGAGTCTCAAGTTGATCGCGTAGATAAAGGTGGGTAGAAAAACAACTTGAACACTTCCATTGAAGACAGTGGAAAATGTGAATTGTAGAACAACCCCTTCAACCTGTTATATTTAATTTTTTCTTCGTTTCTCTTCTCCTCCAGAGGGCGTCCGTTTGGTT
Organism: Polietes domitor; assembly: GCA_947397865.1. NCBI lineage: Eukaryota > Metazoa > Arthropoda > Insecta > Diptera > Muscidae > Polietes > Polietes domitor. The sequence continues at coordinate 5,868,010 of OX377621.1, read as the reverse complement.
TTCGATTCTCTGTCGGACTGTGGTGTTGTTCACGGTTCGTTGTACTCCTGCTTAAGAGCGATTTTCGGTCTCTCCGTAGCCGGAGTTCTGGTTGCCGTCTTCAGTTGTATGTTGGTCTATCAATTGCTGAGGTATGTTACCACCAACACATTATTTAAATCGAAAACTAATGTATAATTCTTCAATTTTCTAGCCACGAACGCAAGAAAATGTACTGGGAACAATTGGAGCTGCGTTGTCGTTCTTTATATACCCGTCCCCAAATGCCGCCGCAAAATATGGCTGCCGCCGCTGCACCTCACGGCTGTCGCTGCTGCGAACAATGCCATGCCCACCGTCAGGTTCCCATCCAGGCAGCTGCCTATCCTTGGGACGAAAGTAGCGAACCTCGCTTTTGGTCCACACAGCCGCCGGGAAACTTCTATTCGCCCAATCCTGGAGGTGAGGATTTAATGGGCCTAGGCAACACTTGCCGCAGACACGAAATGACTTCGTCCAGAAGTAGGGGCAGCGGTTGGAGTTGGAATCGTTGGTGGCAGCGAAGCTCACCGGATCCCAATTCACGTTTCCGACAAACGCCCTCCAGTCCCGATTCTCAATATGGTTTCTCCAACAATAACGCTATGCCCACAAACGCTCTGGCCGAAGACGTCAATGCGGTGACGAATGGTAATGCTCAACAATTTAATGTATTGCCCGGTAATCTGCCTTATGGTGTCTGGGGTCCACCGCCGCCGTACAGTGATCCCAATAGTCCGGCCAGAAGAGGCTACTATCAGTATATACAGCCGCCACACCATCATGTCACCAACAACGGCGCTCAAGTTAATGTGGTGCCCATGGTCAACTCGAATATCTCGGAGGCCAACAATGGTGGTTTCTTGGAGCAGCCAGCTGCCTCGAATTGCTGCCAACAAAATTCCATAGCTCGGTCTACAACATCCAATGTGGGCAGTGTAAGTAACTTCAAGTCGAAGGTGGAATATGAAAACACACCCTCCGACAGTGACTGTGGCAGCAACTTGAGGGAAAGAGATCGGTTTTCCAATACTCTGCCGACACGAAAGATCAAGAAGCGTCTGGATCCGGGCAACAAGAGTATAGGGCCAAATTCACAAAGTGCCCAGCGTGTAAATGTTCAACAGGTTTTTTCGTCCACCGCCGATACAGAAGAGGACCAGGAGTACCACGAACCTCAAATATTGGCCGATGACATGATGCCTAATCAGCAACAGCTCAATAAATGCGGCGTTGAGAATACAGCCTTTCAGAATAGCTGCGAGTCGACCAACGGGGCTCAAAATATGGACCAACAGGCTGGTGAGAGTAGTGATCCCACGGAATCGGAAGTCTACTTTGCGGACGTAAGCAGTTGCTGCAATATGTCCGTGAAAAATGATCACTACTATGAGGACACCAGAGCTTCGCAGAGAACATTAATACCTCCCACCAATCAGCAGCAGCAACAACAACAACAAGCGCAACCACAACAGCAGCATCACATACACTCTCATCCCCACTCGCATGCGCACCACCATCAGCATCAGCTGAGCAATTGCAGCAGCAGCACCAACGAGGACTACTTGGCTCAGCGCTTCGGGCCGCGGGAGAATTCAATACGTAGTCGTCTTCCGTTCCCACAGAGTAGTGGTCATGCCACCGATGGTTTTGTGGAGAACCACCTCAAAATAATAACCGGCCCCACTAAGGATAATCCAAATCTAAGCAATCATGCTCATATCCCCAAGGATCCTTCCTGCCAGAGTATGTGTTCCGTGGAATCCGAGGCAAAGACTGAATTTACAGATCTCTCCCCAATGACGCCATGTGGCCAGAAACTCAATCAATTAAATGACTTTGCTGAAATTGTCAATCAGGGTCAGACGACTCCGACCAATTTTGTTGCCTCGTACCCCTACTCATCTGAATCTCAGAGCTTAGAAGCCCACCGTCGTTCGACGAAAAATCTTACATCTGAGGCCCACTATGAGGTAATCGATGATCAGCAACAGCAGCAGCAACAGCCACAACAGCAGACTGCTCCAGCGGGTCGTAACATAGGCAGGACAGCGAACAAGCCAAAAACCCCGGTGAAACCCTCTCTGAGAGAGCGAATGGATAACAGTGATAGAGAATGGTCGGATGCCAGCAATGGCGATCGCCATCGGTTATGAAATGAGGTCTTCGTTTAATCTCACAATGTCCCTCGTAAATCTAAATCCCGGGTGATATGGTCGTTGTACGCATGCCAGCAAAGTTTGTGATAGAAGAAGTATTAACATCAATCGTTTTTTGTCATTTTTTAGTTCTCTTACAGAGAAAGACATCGTATATTTTATCACTGCATATGGTAGTTAAAGAGAAGAACCCAAATCCACAACTCATAAGAGATCTACTCCCATTAGCCCAAAGATTCGTGCGATCTGTAGAAAGCACTGTGTAAAAATATAGAGAGAAAACTTGTTAAAAATAATGTTTCCAGGGCTTTATTATTGTCTTATTCAAAAATAATCGCACGACTCGATGGGGTAATTTAATGGAGCCTTGCCACACTGTGTATTTGTTTCGCCATTCTTATCGTTTAGTAAATATGTATTTATTAATATTTGTTTATATTTATTATGTATTATTATTATACATACACATATGTATGCGTCTCAAGTACTACTTATATACATACATACATAATCGTACAGTGCATGTCAAAAGGATTCGTCCATTTCCCTATTCGCATTATCTTTATACATCATTCATATACATACAAACATAGTTACATATTATATATATACAAATTGAAATCCTTATTTACATACTTAGATGAGAGTACCAGTATATATATAATCCATTTAGTTATATAAATGTTATATACATATTTATGTAGTTATGTATTATTTGTAGTTAAATAATGTTTGTAATCGTACAATAATTAATAATTAGCAATAATTATTATAATATTATTAATAATTATAAAATAATGTTTAGTGTATTGGCTCAAAAGTATATAAATACAGACAGACAGACATACATACAAGTTGGCTTTAATGTGTGCATACATACATACATACATTTATTAAATGTTTAATAAAAACGAAAGAATAAATCTAAGAATTATACATTAACATTAGTGAAAATTGTTTGATATTCCATAACAAAAAGAAAAAATATAAAATATTTATAAAAATCATATTCAAATTGTTTTCTTTAAATTCTGTGACAAAAATTGTCGAAAATATACAGCACCAACCAATAAGTGCAACAAGTATGTGGGCTTACTCGCTTACTTCAATTAATAAATACAAATTAGCATTATTCTTCAATTAAATTCAAATACCAAAATCCGGCGTAAGGACTAAAACTTAAACGTTTTTGTACTAAAATTCCAATTTTTTCTAATACTTAGTGGCATATCAATTATTTTTTTACATACGAGGCATGGATTCAATTAAATTGCACAAAATGTCAGCATTAATGCTTTCTACGCGATTTCTTCTTCTTTCTATGACCCCTTGCAGCCAAGTAATAAATAGATGTCATTTGTAAATAAATTAGTATAAAAACAAGTAAAAAAGGAGTTAAGCTCGGCCGGGACGAACTTAATATACCCTCCACCATGATGCTGTCGATTTTCGTAGAAGTGCAGTAGCATTACAGGAAAATATAATTTTTTTTAATATATCCAAAACAAATACAAATATTGAAAAAATAATTTTATAAATAAATATAATATTTTTATTATTTCAAACCACGCTTATAAGGGAAGGCTACCTACCAATACGTTCACATATCGAAATAATACTTCAAGTCATTAAAAAAATATATATTCTTATATTTATATTTTCATAAAGCTTAAATACCATAAATATTGGTAGATAGTGGGTTGTATTTTCATTCTATTTTAATTCCAAAAGTACAAATTTTGAAAATCCATTATCTGACGTACATAGTGCAAAATAACCTAACTTCATGATTCAACCTATTTTTGCCGTAAAACTAAAAAAGTACGAATTTGGAAAAATCTTTTTATTTTGAGTGTCTATGCAGTCAGAGGAATGTATACACCGAATTCACTGATTCTAACTGCGGCCATTTGGTTGATACCATTTTTATCCCCTTTTTCCTATTTTACCTCCTTAAGAGTACGACTTTCTAAAATCTCTTTATTTTAAGTGTCTACGCAATTAGAGTGTACACACCGAAATTCATCATTCTAGTTGTAGTCGTTTAGTTGGTACTATTTTTATCCCTCTGTACCCATTGTATCCCTTGAAAGTACGAAATTGAAAAAAAAACTTTTATTTTCCGTGTCTACTCAGTCAGAGGAATGTATTCTCCGAATTTCATGATCCTAGCTGCGGTCATTTGGTTGGTACTATTTTTATCCCCTTTTTCATTTTAACAACAAAATGTACGAATTTCGAAAAATCAGTTTATTTTAAGTGTCTACGTAATCACCGAATACACCGAATTTCATTATTCTAGATGCAGCCGTTTGATTGGTACCATTTTTATCTCTCTATTCCCATTTTACCCCTTAGAAGTACGAATTTGGAAAAAAATACTTTGTATCTACTCAATTAGAGGAATGCACACATCGAATTTCGTGTTTCTAGCTGTTGTCGTTTGAAACGTACCAGTTTTATCTCTTTTTGCCCCATTTCACCCCCTACGAATAAAAATCACTTTATGGTGCACGTTTTTGTTATAGGGGGAATATGTATACCCAATATCAAGTAAGTACCAGCAGACATATTGTAAAAATATGCTTAAATACTCTAAAATATTTGGTGTTATTACGAGTATTTTCAGTCCTTGTGAGGGAAAAAAATTTCCCTATGGACCGATTTCGCCCAGTTAGAATCCCAACAGATCTACGACTATAAGACACATTTATGGAAAATTTGGACGTCCTAGCTCCTTTCGTTTAGATGCTAGCGTGCTTTCAAGAGACGGATAAACGGACGGACGGACATGGATAGATCGTCTTAGGATTTTATGACGATCAGAAATATATATATATTTTATAGGGTCTTAGGTCGATATTTCAAGGTGTTACAAACGGAATGACAAAGTTAGTATACCCCCTTCCTGGAGGTGGAAGGTTTAAAAAGTCACAGATTTTGGAAATTATTTTCCCTACTTTGGGAATTTAGGTATTTATTATTAAAAGGGATATAAGTGGATATTTTGTTTTTACTTTTTAATTTTGTGATCGGTACTTTGCGTTCCGAGAATTAATTATCTAAATTCACTAGGGACTGAGCGAATTATTGCAGTAAGTCATTCCATGTTTGTTTTGCACTCATATCGATGAAGGACTTCACCTACTCCTGAAGTAGAGGTTTCCCATTTTGACTCATATTCTGGCCATAACTATCCTAGAAATCGAGAAATACAAGATATAATTGTAGTTTGCGTTATTACAAATCATTACAAACGCTAAATTAAAATTGGGAAAATAGGAAGATTTTAATAAATGTTTTTGAGATACCTCTTAAAATAAACCAAAATTCCAAAAACGGGAAAAATAAATCCAAAAATCGGATTTTTAGAAAAATTACAATATTCCTTCATTTCAATACGAATCAGATTTTTTATTTTTGAAATCGCTGCTTTGGGATTACTGAAAACGTGCTCATGTGACCAAGGTTCATATTCCTTTCGTTAAATTAGTGTTCTAGCACAAATGTTTTCGGAATGCTGTCCGATGAAGTAGATACCTTAAACCAAATATGGTATTCTCGAAATCTTCGATAACAATCAGGCTCCCACCGATGGGGTAAAAAAGTGGTGGAGATGATCAGGTAGTCCAGCCCATCTTAAACCTTTGACTGTTTAATAAAGAAAACAACGAATCGTTTAAAATTATTTTACATTTTATTTGCAATACTAAGCCAAATTTTTAAAACTAACTTATATAGAAATCTTTATTCATATAATTTTGTTGCAATTTCAAAAAATAATGGAATTCTAAAAGTGGGACTGAACTCCATTAAATATTCTAAAAATGTCTCCAAATCATACTTAATAGAAATACAAAGGAAATTGATAAAAGCACTTTCAGTTTTATTGTTTTAATTAAAAACTACCGATAACAAACATCCGATAACGGCAACAAAAAATGGACTCTGCAACTTTCTTAAAGCTGTGTTACTCTCTCCCTTACGATCCTCCACCGAACCGTGTGGGATCTCATTGTCTTCCACATCATCGCCATGACCGCGGATGTCCTCCTCGTGATGATGATGTTTATTTTTAATTTCTTCCATGGCCAACGGCATGGCTTCGTTAATGGTTCTCAACAAAGGATAATTGTTGTGCAGTCTGCTGGGCAGGCGCAGCCCAGAATGTTTCAAATGTCTGAAATCCGCATAGACCTCCTCTTCGGGTTCACACTCGCCCAGAAAATCATCAGTGTCTATGGACCAAATCATGATGCCACCCAAATTACGATCAACGGCAAATTTGACCTTGTTCGCTATGGAGCGAGAATTGTCAAAGGTCACCACTTGTATGAGGCCGGTGAAAACATCTCGCTCGGAACGGGCCACCACCTGAGAGGTCTCCGGATCCCACATTGTTGTCCAACCAGATGTTTTATTTGATAACATCAGGCAAATTTCATTGTAACCCAAGAAGCCATCTTCTCGTGTGTACGGTCCCTGGAAGGGAATGGTATCTGTTTCGTCGTCGATGTTGCCGTCATAGGGAGTTCTGAAGGTACGGCCGTAGAATGGAACTCCCATTACGATTTTTTCCGGCGGAGCACCCAATTTCAGCAGGTAATCTATGGTGTATTGCTGGAAGGGAGAAAAAAAGTGTATAACATTAGTCTGGAGTTAACATTATGAATTCCCACTACACTAGTATACAATTTTTAGTTTCAATTGTAGCATCATCGCCATATTGAAGAACGGGTAGTAAAAGCGCAGAGTATGATCCGAACACTGTGAATACTACGGCTGTTTTTCTTTAAGCCGGGATAACAAAAACGTTAATAAAAATGTAATTTTTAGCTCAAAATAAAAAATATTTTTTTTCAGATTGTCGCCAACTACAATATAAATATTTGTATCAAAACAAATTTTCAAAAAAATATTTTGTGTTGACTTTTTTGGACTTAGCCTCGATAACGATAAAATTGTTTTATTATTATTTTTTTCATACACACATTGATATTGTTGTTGGCGGAAATTTTAAAAAAATATTTATTTTTTTATTTTGAGTGAAATTTTTACATTTTATTTAGATTTTTGTTATCGCAGCTTAGTAATCCAGTCTTAAATAAAAAGAGCCCTATTATAATAATTAAAGGACTACAAAATTGAAATGGCAGCATGGGGTTTTCGTGGATTTCATAATATATTTGTGGGATTTAATATTCTATTCTAAGTATTTTGAAATGTTGTAAAAGTTTATAGAAAAAGAACTGAAAATGAAAATGTCCCTGCTAGCACTAGTATACTTGTTTGTGCTTATCAACTAATCAGAAATTCTCTATTAATATTAAAAGCTACTGACCTATAATTTATATGAAGTATTGAAGGGGTTTAATACCCTTTTTTACATTAACATATTGTTTGATAAGACATCCATAACTTATTAAAAACAACAAAAAATACTATTTTTCTGTCCATGTAATGCTGATTTCAAAAATCAACATAAAAAATAATAGTCCGCTCATGACCGATTATATGCTCAATTAAAGGTTAATTGTGATGACTACAAATGTTCCGAATATTACTATCACCCATACACAGTAGTTTAGGAAAAGTCTAAAAAATCAGAAAAATTTGATATTTCCGAAAAAAGTCGTTTTTGGCTGGCACAAACAAAAATATAAAGAAAATTTAGAAAACTATCTATGAAACGAATTTCAAATATATGATAATAGCTCGAAAAACGACTTTGCAGAATAATTATTCTTCTATATTTTATTCATTTCATAATATATGGGTTCTTAACGAAAAACAAGGCTTATTTGAAGAACATATATTGACTAGTGTCTGACCCTTATTGTAGAAGTAAAGAATTTAAAAAATGTCTATAATTTTTTACGTAGTTTTTACTTAAATAGACTTATACAGTTATCCATAGATTTTCTTCAACTAAGCCTTGTTTTGTTCTCTTCGTTAAGCACCCAGCTATTATAAAATAAATGTTGTTTTAAAAATAAATTTATTGAATTTGTAAAGCGGAATTTCGCGCTTTTTATCTGAAATTCTAAATATCATGATTTTTTAATTATTTTGCTTCTACATAGATTGTAATACTTTCTACAGATATCCATAGATCTTTTGTATATAGAATGCTAGATCTTAAAAAATATTTTTATTTTTTTTTTGTGAGATTTTTTTTTTCTAGAAAAAAAATAATTTTTCTTATTTTTGGGAGATTCATCATAAACCACTGTTTCTTTGTGAAAGTAAAACTCGCAAAATGTTTAGCCATCAAAATCTAATTTATCTAAATCTAATTTTAGTCGGGAACATCCACAAATTTGAAGTCAGATTAAATAATGTTGTTTTAATTATTCCTGTTATATATGATATTTAATTATATAATTCATTGAATCTCCAGAACACAGAAAACATATATAGAATGATTTTGATGGATTTTGGGAAAAATATTGATTTTAAAATCGGGATCAAAGTTAAAAGTACTGAAGTACGTGCAGACCTTTCAAACAAGATATAGAACATTTAAATTGGTTGAACTGATTGCGATATATAAGGATCTGAATACACAATTGTCAGCAAGATTATTGTGGAAATTAAAATACCTGCAACACTGCAAATAAAACTTGAACATATTTCCCTAAGACACGTGTAAAATATTTTTTAAAGAAAAATATTTCAAGAGATTTTCAGAAAAATAAAAAATTTAGACAGCGGAAATCCCATTTTTAATCCATATTTGCATAAAATCTGCGGAACATGCTAAAATAAAAATGGTTATATCGAGTTTTTAATTTTTTATCATGAAAATTATTTCTGTGAAGTCGGCATTCAATTAAAACCATCCGTTCAAAATATGATTTTGCTTAAACATCAGCCGTTTAATAATTTTACAAATCATGGAAATCTGGGTCTTCTGTATAAACTCAGTAATATTCCCATATTTTTTAGGCGGACCAATTTGTTTTAATAAAAATAAGTATTCTGGAAGAGTTAAAATTATTTCCCTTCAACCTACCACACTCAAGAAATCTCCGTATGGCGCTGTCAACGGAGCATTATAGCCAACTTTATGATCCCAATTGCCGTGATAATCGTAACACATAATGTGCAGGAAGTCCAAATAACGCGATATCTGTGGTATATCATAGGCCTCATCGATGACTTTTTTGGCCGCGCCTATTGCCGAGGTCAGCAACAAATTATGAGGATTGAATTGTTCTCGCAACTCCCTGCACAACGAAACGAAATTCTCACGGTCGATAGCTGGATTGCCATCACGCTGTGTGGGATACTCCCAATCCAAGTCGAGACCATCGAAATTGTACTTCCGAATGAACGTAGTGACCTGCTTGACGAACTTTCCTCTGGCAATCGGATCGGCCACCAAGTTAGAGTAATTCTTGGAGCCTTCATTCCAACCGCCAATGGCTAAGCTGACTTTCAAATGGGGATGTGTACGTTTGAGACCTGTGAGACGTTCATAGCCACCTTTGCCATACTCTTCCTTCAGGTCCTGCCAGGGATCTGCAAAGTGAATGAGAAATGAAATACTTTGTATGTGACTACCACGACAAAACACTTACCCAATGACTTGATGGCCGACAGTTGTGGATCCAGACCGGCAAAGGCATAGACGACATGAGTACATGAGCTGGGGTCAAAGTTGTCTATGGCATAGGCACCATGTCCCGGCCGGTAAACAGCCCACGTTGATATGTAGCAGACCACGGCTTTGCCATGCAAGGGTCCTGTGGGGAAGAGAACAATATGAGTAGTTTGATATTCAATATTTTTTGCTTGGGGTGTTTTGCATGCATTTGCATGTCTTCTTTTCGATGAGAAGCACCCTTTTTTATTTCTATTCCGTTGTTGTTATCAACGAAGATATTTACCGGTTTTTGCCTTCGTCTCCGGTATGCCGACAGAGGAAACCACTAAAAGTATAAAAAACAACCTGTTTCCTGTGCAGATGTGTTGCCAGGTCATCTGCAAAGAAACAACAAATAATTGGAATAAGAAAAAATAAGAAAACCGCACATTTGTTATAGTTGGGAAGCTTTGCTGTGACAATGTGGTTTAATAACTAGCCGATCGTCAACAGCCAACACTTCACTCATAAGATTTTAAAATAATCTTGTTGAGTTCTTAGGCTCTCCTGATCATTTCGATTTTTCGAGACTACCGGTCATTCGTAAAAACCGCAAAACTGGATTTTGTAAATAGCGTTACACTCGAGATGGTTACACTATTTTAGGGTAAGAAAATGTGGTGCGTAGACTGTGAGTAATAAATCACATACTTTGGGATTTTATGTTTGTCTGTAAATATATACACATATTTGGAATATACCTAAGCATTATATAAATACCATTTTAACCAAATATAAAACAGTAAATACGTTTTTACGGCATTAATCATTTTGCGTGATTTTTTACCTCAAGCGATTTTTTCGCTTAACTGTGTTTGTTCGAAAAATTATCAGGATGTTAGAATTTTCTAGAAATAAGTGCTAATTAATTGCACCACAATCTATTACTTTGAAAGGTTGCACTATGAAACCAAAAATAAAAACTTTGTGTCCGAAATCTAAAAATTTATTTTTGGTTTGATTCATAAAATTAACACAAAATATGTTTATGGATACTCTCGTTTCGGAAATTTCACTTTCTCATAGAAACAGTGGTCTAGAAAAAGCCGCATAAAAATATATTGTTTCGAAAAAATTATTTTTGTTGCCACGAAAAAACTCATAAGAACAGAAAAAATATAAATTTTTTATATATATTGTATTTTAAAATAGCAAACGTTCTAGCGAAGAATGCAATGCATATATGTAAAACAGCTATAGATAAATGTAGAAGTTAAGTAAACGCAAAAGATTTTTTAATTTTGGTTAAATAGTGAGAGAAAAACTTTACAAACTAGATAACATAATATTTTGTTTTTAAGCTTTCGAGGACTAAAAAAATGTTTAATATGGATATAATCGAAGAAAACAAAGCCTATGGATATTGTAAGTGAGGGATAAGTTATTGCTTAAATTGATTTAGTCATACGGGAAAATAACTAGTACTTCTATAAAAACGAACATAACATGTACATTTATTAATAGATTTCCTTAAGATAAACCTTGTTTTCTTCGATTAGATGTTACCTATTAAGCAATAAAACAAAACAATCTGTTGTAAAGGGCTTTCCCGCTATTTAAACAAAATTTTTAAAAAATTCTTTTACATTTACAACTTCTATATTATCCATAGATCGTTAATATGGACATTATTTTCTTCGCTAGATTAGCTGCTGTTAAAATACAAAACAAAATATTTTTTCTGATTTTTTTCTATTTCTGTTTTTTTGCAAAAAAGATTTTATCGAAAAAATTGATCTCAATTTTTTGGAGATTGTTTCTATGCGAAAGCAAAATTTTTAATCATTATAATCCTTTAAATGAACATATAATCGGGTGTTATCAGATTTATATTTTCATAACATTGGAATTTTAGATATTTAGTGTTATAAAAAATGTTATTCCACTAAACGCGGCATAATTTTGATCTAAAAATATTAATAAAGGGTGATTTTTTAAGAGCTTGATAACTTTTTTTTTAAAAAAACGCATAAAATTTGCAAAATCTCATCGGTTCTTTATTTGAAACGTTAGATTGGTCCATGACATTTACTTTTTGAAGATAATTTCATTTAAATGTTGACCGCGGCTGCGTCTTAGGTGGTCCATTCGGAAAGTCCAATTTTGGGCAACTTTTTCGAGCATTTCGGCCGGAATAGCCCGAATTTCTTCGGAAATGTTGTCTTCCAAAGCTGGAATAGTTGCTGGCTTATTTCTGTAGACTTTAGACTTGACGTAGCCCCACAAAAAATAGTCTAAAGGCGTCAAATCGCATGATCTTGGTGGCCAACTTACCGGTCCATTTCTTGAGATGAATTGTTCTCCGAAGTTTTCCCTCAAAATGGCCATAGAATCGCGAGCTGTGTGGCATGTAGCGCCATCTTGTTGAAACCACATGTCAACCAAGTTCAGTTCTTCAATTTTGGGCAAAAAAAAGTTGGATATCATCTCACGGTAGCGCTCACCATTCACAGTTACGTTACGATTCGCATCATCTTTGAAGAAGTACGGTCCAATGATGCCACCAGCCCATAAACCGCACCAAAATGTGACTTTTTCTTGATGCATTGGTAGCTCTTGCAATGCTTCTGGCTGATATTCACTCCAAAATCGACAATTCTGCCTATTTACGTACCCATTGAGCCAAAAATGAGCTTCGTCGCTGAACACAATTTCTTTCTTTCTGAACTTTCTTAACAGAGCACGCATTTTGATAATAAAATTCAATGATTTGCAAGCGTTGCTCGTTAGTAAGTCTATTCATGATAAAATGTCAAAGCATACTGAGCATCTTTCTCTTTGACACCATGTCTGAAATCCCACGTGATCTGTCAAATACTAATGCATGAAAATCCTAACCTCAAAAAAATCACTCTTTATTTAAAAATTAATTGTTTCCAGTGTATTTGAATCTTCTCTGCAATCAAAGCCAATTTGGAAAATTTTGAAATCTCGATATTTTAATGAACAAATTCTGTTAAGCCAGCATGTGGTGATGAAAAGCGGTAATTGTTCGGAAAACGTTGTTTCTACTAAATAATGATTTCTGTCTGTTCCTAATACAAGCGATTCACGCATGTTGCTGTGACAATTATTATTATTCAGGGTGTACTGTACTGTGTGTGTGTGCACATAGCAAAATGGCAAACAATTGATTAATAGGTTCATTGTTTACACGCACATTAGTAAGCCCCTGACAAGCAATTGACACATTCCAATGAGGGTGGGCCAGTGCATTATTGCAGCCAGATGGCATAATGGTTATGAGTCTTAGATAAGGGCATATATTTGCGACTAGTGTGTCGTAATGCAAAATTTTACTTGACGCTCCCGGTGAAATGACCGGCCACGTAATACAACTATATAATATTCTTAGGAGGAAGATCGTTAATATGGCTCAATTTCACATTTGATACATTGCATTGCTTGGCGCAAATTGAAAACTTCAAAGTATTTTTGTTGTCAAAAATCAATCTTTTTTGTGTTATGACTCTCTAATCATAATCGTATGCATTTACTTTTGTATGTATTTACTTTTGTGACTAATTAGACTGCAACTGTCTGAATGAATGTGCCAATTTGAATGTATTCAATTTTTGCAAGTGGTAATATTTTCTAAAATGGGTCATATTGCTACAAAGCTTTCTTTTGTGTTAAGATAAATTTAATAAAATGGCAAATAGTATTTTATATACCCTCAAGCCACCCTATACTTCCAATATCGATTTAGTCCTAAAGTCTCATAAAATTCGAAAATGATCAAGCGATATACACTGGTTGCCAAAAGCAAACGTATTCAATTTCTTCTTGCTCTTAAAATGAATATTTAATATTTTAGCTATTAAGAAGTAGAACAAAACACTTTTCCGATTTTGCTATTGTTTATGCTTTTCTATGTCAACGATTTTTTTTGCAATTTTTGGAGGCATTTGTAGCCATCATAATTACGTTTAATTGAACATATAAACGAGTGAGATTGGACCAATATTTCCAAAAAAAGAGAGTACAATTCTAATAAAAAAAATATAATTAAAAAATATCCATAAAAAATTGTTAATAACATTTTCCAGTTTAGAAAGTCAAAATACATCAGAAAATGTTATACCATATACATTAGGATGAGCCGCGGTCCATACAAATGGAAAAACAATTTCCAGTCACTCCACGAAAATAAAGTTTGGAATGATGGTGATGCAAAATGTTTCGCTCCTAGATAATACCCCTAAAAATTATGTTTTTTCCCGTGTATTTTTTTGTGCACTTTAATACAAATTTTGATTCTTGTCTTAGAGTAACTTATTGATCGACCTTTATAGTAACTTTTTGTGTTTTTTCATAGTGACAACTGAAAAAATTTTCGTATGTGGTGTTAGTTTTTTATAGAAAATAAATAACGACAGTCATTACCTTTCAAATGATGCCTAAATGATGAACATCGGAATTTAATTGACGCCGCAGCGCTCATTTTTGTAAAAAGAGTTTGAAATTTTTGGCTCTGAAAAGCTTTCCTGTATTTAATTATTTTACAAACAAGGAGTCAGTTACGTCATTTTTCGTCCGATATTCATGATTTAGGTATCATTCTATTTATTTTTCATAACACCTCTTACGAAATGTTTTCAAGAAATATGAGATTAAGCTATCACCTTGAAAAGCCACAGAAAATCAATATAAACGTCCAATAATACGACCAATGAGTTATTCTAAGACATGAATACAAATTTGTATCTAAAGTGCTCCCAAGGGTCTATTAATTCAGAAAAAAATTGGACAAAAATGCATCATAAAAAAATTACACGGGAAAAATATGATTTTTAGAGGTGTTGGCACACAGATGGCTCGGACCCAGTGAAGATCATTAATCAATCCAATCTCCATTTCTGCAATTTATTTCGTTGGCCTATCCTAATATACATATATTCGGCTAAAGTATTGTTTTGTTTTTCTTATGAAATATAGGGTGAGCCATGTAACATGTTAAATTTGAACTACATATTAGTTTGACTTTGAAAGGTAGAATAACATTCATTTTTATTTTCAGGGTTATGTTTGACATTTGCTAAATGGAGCGCATACGCTCGAACAAAATTGGGGAACTGTAAGAAATTTTCGTGTTTTCAGATGAAGTTCTCTTAATCCCGCATTGGGGTTCACACGTGACTATTGAGAAGCCAATGCACCCACAACAAGTCACTGTTTGGTGTGGATTTTGGGCTGCACTGAAAATTTGGATTGATCGGATGAGGTAATGCAGAGCCAGTAGTGGTAGTCATATGAATGATATTGTGTTCCATTTGTAAATGACAAAGTTCAACCTTTCCAATAAAACCAGAATCATTTGGCACTTGTTTTTATTTATTTTATATTTGTTTTTATCACTTTAATGCCCAGTTTTTCAGTCAGACATCATCTCATAGATTTAAACTACCGAATCAATGTAAAACATGTATTGGCGATAGGATGAGATCTGATTGAAAAACTGGACCCAACAAAATATATATGCTTTTGTCACGTCCCTTCTAGTACTTCTCACACAAATGTCCAAACTCTTTAATAATGCTGTTTTTACACTGCTGCTTGGAATTGTCTAGGCCTTCGTGTTTAATAATTGTTTTTAATAATATGTAATTCGGGAGTATTTGTCACGCCCCTCCTAGCAAGTGTGAGTGCTTGGCATTTGAAAAATGCGACTGAAACGCATTTTTCGTATTTGGAACGATTTTATCTTATCTTACTTCTCGCCCACTGTCAAATTGTGTCTGGAACAATTGTAGTCCCCTTAGTTGTAATTATATGAAGTCTTGATCGCTTATTTCTGTCTAAAGTAGGCAGTCGTTATGATAAAACATTTGCAGCGAAAGGTGCTTGCTCGTTAAAAAACGTAAGACAGATTAAACGATTCAATCGCCAAACATAAATAAAATGAAATATTTAAATTTCTGGTAGTATACATTCTTCGGAATTTTAGTATTTTTGATGACAGTCAATACGAAACGTCTTAAATTGACTAAGAATTGAATTATAATTAAATTGTTCGACAAATGAGTCACTTTACTAATATTGAATACAAAGATTTTCATTCCAAAGATTAACGATACATTCGATTCTTTAAGTCTCTGTTTAAATATTTACTTTTTCAAAACAAAACCGTACATACATATGATATGTATTTATTTTCCCTTTAAGGTGCAAATGTTCCATTTTTGTTTTGTTAAAAAATAATATAAAAAACGTACGAAAAACTTTCATTATATATTCCAATCACGAAATTCCGATGAAAGACCAGAACTTTTAAACGTTTCTTGTAGTTTTTTAAAACTCACTTTGAGCCAAGTGCAGAGTTAATTAAAATGCACACAGAAACCACACCTCAATACTGTACAAGTTACAATCGTCGTTAAGCGTTGCTCTTAAGGAGGGGGCAAAACCCATTTCCAAATATTTAAAACGAAAGTTTTTATTTCTCAATATTTTGACGCATAACAAGGGAAAAGTACCTTTAAAATTTTCGACGATGAAAATAATTAAAATTTTTTTTTTTTTTTTTTGGTTTTTGTAAAATAAGGTCTTTTGATTATTTGTGTTAATATTTATTATATTGTTTTGTTGATAATAAATTATTTTATAAACTCGCGCTCCAAACGCTCAGCTCCGTACACGGTGGTAATAAAGAAAACAAGTTGCTGTTACCGATCACAAGTGCTGAACTCGACTCGACTTGAAAACAAAGCGAACCAAGCAACAACGTTCACCAAACCGGAATATATTCAACTCGTAAACAATTTTACTTTTTCATGTGTTGTTGTTTAATTAATGGATCGCTCACTGTCTGCCTGGCTGGGCATACGTTTGTACATGAGGCAAAGATGGAAGTGCAAAAAAACCCAACATCTTTTGCTTGTATTTTCCGCAGCTAGAGGTCGGAAAACTCTTCATTTCAACACTCTGGTCTCTGGTGGCTAAAAGCCACACGCAATACTCAAAAACTTCATTCATTTTCATGCACTTCAGTTCACATTAGCGGAAACTATCTGCGCAAGCGCAATTGATCCAATTTGGGGCGCATGCGCTGAGCGCAAGCATTGATTTATTTCACACTTTCAATTCAAAACTTACTTTTGAGGTAGATTATTTATTTCAACGATTGTTAATAAGTGCACACACACACAAATATATTGTTGGTTGGTTTTCTAGTTTTTTCTTTATGTGAAATTCATTAAAACTTATTTGTGTTTAAAAAATACTTCTTCTCGTTGGCGCTCCAACCAAGTGTCCCCGGTGCTCTTCGACTATAAACTGAAGTTGTGAGTTTTGACCATTCATTCAGTAGGCAAGACTCTGCATTACGGAGACACTCAGAGCAAAACATCTGTACAATCTTTTTGGTTAGAGCTAAAGCAGCTTTTACGGTAGGGTTGTTTATTTTTAAGACTGGATAACTTAGCTGCAATAACAAAATTCTAAATAAAATGTTAACATTTCGCTAAAAATAAAAAAAAATCTTTTTTTAAAATTGTCGCCAACAGCAATAACAATGTGTGTATAAAAACAATTTTTGGAAAAAATGATTTTATGTTAGAAATTGTGGACTTAGCCTAGATAATTATCCAGTGTAAGTCAAATTTACTAAGTCCAAAAAAATTATCAGAAACTATTTTTTTTTTTGAAAATTTGTTTTGATACAAATAACAAATAATATTTTCCTATTTTTTTTCTATTTTTATACCCTCACTCTACAGAGTAATTTGGGACAGAAAAAATGTAACGCATTGAAGGAGTGACTTAAGACCCTAAGTATGTTTGTACCAAATCCGATGCACAACATTTTAAGTTGTTTGAGCCATGTCCGTCCGTCCATCTGTCTGGCTGGCTGCATGGTGTAGACGATAACTCTCGAAAGGAGTTAAGGAACCAATTCAAAGTTCGAAGATGGGCGAAATTGCCACGTCCCTTCTGGTACCTCCCACACAAATGACCAATATTTCTATGTTAAATTAGAACTAATGTAACTTCCACACCGATACTCAGAATCAGCTATATTTTGGTATTTGATAATGTTTTTATAATCACTTTATCACGCCCCTTCTAGTACCTCCCACACAAATCACCCTAACCTACATAAAATTAAAAATTAACTTATATACGGATGATCGGAATACTGTGAAATTTTATATTTGGAGATGCTTTTATAGTAGTTACATTCGCATGGAATATGAGCGATATTGCCACACCCCTTCTGGTACCTCCCACACAAAATGGCATACATTTTGGTTACAATAAAACCGACCTAAAATCCATACGGGTATTCAAAATCATTTGCAAGGTGATATTGAAAATGTTTTTATATTCACTAAAAAATATTAGGTAATATTAAATCCTTCATAATTTCTACACTGGTGCATGGAATCCACTATGACTTGATATTTGATCATGTTTTTACAACTGTTTTATAAATGTGGATGCTGGGACCATATGCCACGAACCTCCTAGTACCTTCCACACTAATTATCCTGCCTTACGTAAAATTTAATTCCTTGTAACTTCCGAATATATGTTCTCTGAGAGTGAGGGTGTATATAAGTCGGTTAAGCCGACTGAAGCTTACGTACTTGTTTATAGTTTTTTCGTGCGTCAAACATAGTTTTTTATAAAAAACATTGATTTCTTATTTTCACTATTTCTATGTGAAAATAAGTAAGAAAGAGGGTGTTATCGGGCTTATATTTCCAAAATGAGAGTACAAATATCGGAACAAATTAGAATATTACTATTTTTTCCGAGATGTTGAAAATAGGTGTTAAAGTCCTTTCAAGAGTCTGTTAATGTAGAAAAAAAATGGTCAAAAATGTAACATAAAAAATGACCCCTGATTTTTAGGAGTGTTTTCAGGAGCATTTAGTTCACAGACTACTTGACCTAGAGACGACTACCACGATCATGATGAGATGCAAAATGGTCTTGAGCCAGGACAATATCCCAGTTCAAATCAAATATTGATTACAGACCAAAAAATACAAACGGAAAAACTAAAACAAATGAGCGTTGGCACGGCTGAAGTATTGCTGGGTAACTATAGCTACATATACACATACTTAGATATGCAACTCAATGAGATGCTTGTAAGATGGCATGCGTGCTTTATTACTTGGAGCGATTTTTTAAACGCAAATTCGGCAAGTGAGTTGTGCTTTTCGTTCGTTTGTGAGAATCATCTCCTTATAGAGGCCGGGTTTGATGTTGAAAAGTCGCTGCGAAGCCACTTGAAAATACTTTTGACAGGGTGGAAATCATGATAGTGGTAGTCTGCATCCAAGTAATAAATGTCACCATGCCATTTGTAAATAAATTTGCATTCTATTAAATATAGATGCAAAATGGTCTTGAGCCAGGACAGTATCCCAGTTCAAATAAAATAAACTTCAAGGTTTTACAAATGGAATTAAGAAACAATGCCCGTCCCGTGGTATCCTCAAGACTTGTCATCATCGCTCTCGTCCGTCTTTTTGTTAACATTTTTCACTGATTTTTTTTCTTTGAGTGTACGATGAGGTAGTCTTTTTAGTAAAACCACTTTGAAGGCATGACTCTTGCTTGCTCATTTTTAAACGATACGCGAGAGTAGCTTAGTTGTGTCGAGTCGAGTTTCAATATGACATTTTAAGATCCAGTCGGGCAGTCGCACTCCCTTCGTAGTGAGACAGTTTTTTTTTGTCTGCTCGCCCGTCCGTACGTCTGTCTATCTTTCAGCATATATTGGTAAGACAAGTTTTGTTGTTGCAGACATCTTGACTTTGGGTTTTGCTTGACTGAGAAAATGTCTGGTGGGCTATTGCTGCTGCTTTTTTGTGGTTAATAAGAATTATTTTTTTTTTGATTTGCTTTGGTCGGTCGGTCAAACGACATATGTACATACGAAACAATAAAGCGACGGGAAAGCGTAGCAGGCACTTGAAGTGAGGGCGAAAGAAAAGTTCGATTTGAAACAAAAGCCGTTACTTGAAAGTGTGAGTCATGGTGCAAAATAAAATCGTTGTGCGAAAGTTTCAATGCGAAAATAACGAGTATGAGAACCGACCGACATTCTTGTTTTTGTTTTGTTTCTGTCAACATATATCGATATTGTTTGGGATATAAAAAAGTGGTCAGAACATTGCAGATATGTTTCAGTGTAGGTATGAAAGTACATTTGAACATATGCACATTAGGGTTGTTTTTTAACTTTTGCGAAATCAGTATTAAAATGCTAAAATTCATTATTTTGGCGTGTCGTTGAAATGCAGAAGAGCTTAAATGTCAAATTTAGTTGTAGTACATGGAATCTGAACCTATCAAATCGCGAAATCCACAAATTATACACAATTCTAGGTTAAATTCCACAGATCCGAACCACAAATAAAATTACTTCCGGTTTACATATAAAAAACTTACATATGGGTAACCAAAATCGATAAACGGCGTTTTCATGAACCATAATATTAGATAATTTTACTGTACAATGTACTGGTGTGTCCAGGCTATAAATGTCGAACTGCGAAAGGCATATCTCATATATTTTTTCATTTGACCCCAATAGCTGAAATAACAAATACAATTTCGATCGAAAAGTGATAACCCATACCGAATTCTATTTTCAAACTTTGAAAATAGAAGTTTTGGTTTTTTATATTTTTCTCAGAAAATAGCTAAAAAATAGCATTCCAAATGCTCTGTAAATTTCGGAAAAAATGTGGAAATATTCATGTATATTTTATGTTTCTTTTAATTTTAGTTACTTAACTTATAATATATATACAAGTGCATACATAACTCCAATGGGAGCTTCTAGCATTTATTATTATTATTTTTTCTTATGAATATCAATAGATGTATACCCTTCACTAGGGTATTATGTCTTTGTGCATTTGTTTGTAACACTCAAAGCTAAGCGAGAAAGACATATAGTTTAGTATACCAATCGATTTAGAATCACACTGATTTAGCCATGTCCGTCTGTGTGTCTGCCTGTCCGTCCATCTATTCTTGTAAACAAAGTACAGGTCGAAACTATTTAATATGAAGCAAATCGGTTCAGATTTAGATGTAGACAGATAGATTTCGATCCCGATTTGATGTTTTCCGCTTTCGAAACCAAATATTTTGGCAGATTTTCTTCAAATTTGGCACACCACCTTATATTTAAACAAGAAGCATCTCAGGTTAAAATGAGTCAAATCGGTTCAGATTTATATAGCTCCCATACAAATATATCTCCCGATTTTGCTCAAATTTTGCAAAATGTCTTTTATATCAACTAAAAGTGGGTGAGGTCGATTCAGATT
Organism: Polietes domitor; assembly: GCA_947397865.1. Classification (NCBI taxonomy): domain Eukaryota; kingdom Metazoa; phylum Arthropoda; class Insecta; order Diptera; family Muscidae; genus Polietes; species Polietes domitor. The sequence goes on along the minus strand of OX377621.1, from coordinate 5,846,888 downwards.
TATTATAGCTTCCAACAAATTTCGCTTTCAATTTGGGGATTTCCGCTCTAGAAACCACTAATTTAACCGATTTCGTTCAAATTTGCCACAAGACCTTACATTTTAAGTAGAAACGTCTATAGTAAAAATGGGTCAAGTCGGTTTATATGTTATATACAAATGTCGCAGATTTGACTTTTTCTGCTCTATGAAACACATATTTTAACAGATTATCAGAACATGTTATATTTCACCTGGAAATATACATTGTGAAAGTGGGTATCATCGGTCCATGATCTAAGACATTATCCAAAATCTTCAGCGAATTGATTTGCAATGGCGTATATAGGGAAGGGTATCATACAGTCGGCCCTACGCTTGTATATATATTCAAAATCCAATCCAATCCTTACATTTTAAGTAGAAACGTCTATAGTAAAAATGGGTCAAGTCGGTTTATATGTTATATACAAATGTCGCAGATTTGACTTTTTCTGCTCTATGAAACACATATTTTAACAGATTATCAGAACATGTTATATTTCACCTGGAAATATACATTGTGAAAGTGGGTATCATCGGTCCATGATCTAAGACATTATCCAAAATCTTCAGCGAATTGATTTGCAATGGCGTATATAGGGAAGGGTATCATACAGTCGGCCCTACGCTTGTATATATATTCAAAATCCAAATTTTGGAATTTTTTGATATTTGAGAGTCGAAACTTTTTGAATTTTAGAGTCGAAATCTATCCTCAGTGGACTTTGGTTGCTTATCCGAACAGCATTTTTCTATTGTAGCTAACTGTAAATCCAAAATCGATATCAAGAGTTTTTGAATCGACTAAAATCGAGACCGTTTGCCCATCACTACTATTAACAGTGTTCCCAACTGCTTCTGAGCAAAAAAGTAGCGACGGAAAAACGCCAATACACTAACCAAAAATTACAAACGAAAAAAAAAAGGAAAATGTTAAATAATCAATTCCTACTTGGATTCGGCTACAACCCAAATTTTTTGTAGATTTTAATGCCGCTTCCGACAACAATCGTATTGTATTGTATGACTACCTCCGAATTATTCAAATAATTAAAACAAAATCGTGCCGCCGACAAAGAAAATTCTTATACGGCGCCACCGAAAGCCTTTCATTTTTGTACCGTCGTCTCCGTAAATGTTGAGTCGGCTTCGTTCTCTGTTTTCGGTGAAGAATTAATTATTTTAATTTTAATTAAATAAGTAATTGCAGCTCTTCTACGAACGACAAAGGCAAACAAGTTGATGTTCTTGTGAAAACTACGAATTTTGTAAAGTGATATGACCACTCGTCATTTTTCAGAAGTTTGAAGGGGATCTTTTGTGACGTTGTATTTTGTATTTGTGTAAAAAAGCAAAATCGTTCTCGTTCGTCGTTTAGTTCAAACCAAAAAATGGATGAAAAAGTCGAAAATCGAGGGGAGTCGGCACCAAAACGTTCTCGATCCGACGAAGAGCTAAAGAAAGACAAGGATGCATCTTCGAGCTGCAGTGGAGCGAGCGACAGTGGGCAGCAAAGGTATTGCAAGGGTTTGGTTGTAGGAATGTATTGATTTTTACGACATTTCGTATTTTTGCAGTCCCCCCCTTAGTAGTCAACAAAAGAATGTGAGTGCATGCAGCGTTATTAGCAATAACAACAATAATAGCAACAACAGTGATAGTGGCTTAAGTTCCAAAATGGAAGACTCTTCTTTCTGCGATACGACTGATGTGATGATAGTCGACACAAAAGTCGATGATGAAATCGATAGAATGTCAACAGCTGTTAGCATTCCTCCGCAGGAAGAAAGTATGGAAAGCATCGAAGTTGATGGAGAAAACGTGTTGGGTTCTGGCGATGCTGCCACTTCCGCTGCCGATAAGCCTTCGTCCTCCAATCTCATTAAACGTTCTAGACGTAATCGATCTCGTAATTATCGCGCTGCAGGACGTTCATCGTCCTCGTCGTCTTCCTCATCGTTGTCAATCACAGTATTAGTTGGGGAAAGGGAAGTTGGTGCAGAAGCTGTCGTACCAGCTGAAGCTCAAATTGAGAATGTCGAGACATCTGGAAATGCGGCGGGTGGAGTCTCTTCTCCAGCTTCACTTCGCACCTATTCCATCGAAGGATCTCCTCAGCGAAGAGACAGTAATGAAGTAAGTTCCATGAACAAATATTCCCTCCGCTAAACAACACGTACACTTTTTTGAGTGAAGGTATATGTTAATCATGAACGGGTAAACAGTTTCCAAAAGGTTTACGACGATATACGCCGTTCAGCTATAACATAATTATACAATTAGGATTAATTTACAATCATCGCCTTAATTCAATATCCGGGATTTATATCTACACGGCAAAAGAGGAGATGTTCCGATCAAGAAACTCCAAGGATGGTATAAAATGATTCGCAAGTTCCTCCAAGATTGGCCAAGAAATAAATTAGGGGGTAACACTTAGTTTCGCAAACATGGTATGGATTTGTTTAGGGAAGAGAATAAAATAAATTATAATTGCATAATTATAATCTACAAACAGATTCTGCACGGTAGAGTTTGCGAGGCATTGTGTAGAGATGTGAGGTATCTAAAAAGTATTTCTAGAAGGACCCATGTTGTGAGCGCACATCTAAATATTTTATTTACCAATTTTTGTTATTTGTATTTACCAGAATGTTGCTGTTGCCCCTAATCTTGTCAGCTCCTCAAGTGATTCATCGTCAGATCATACTTCTCCCGACGATGACAGCGATGACGATGATACAGATTTCTCGCCTTCCTTATTTGGTGATAGATTAAGTCCCGACTATGCTTCCCCGGACTCGGCGGACTCTGCACGTGTCAAAGAGAAGGACGAAGAAGTCAATAAACTATTGAATAAGCCAAAACCATCGTACACTTGGAATGCTACCTATGAACTAATGCGTCGAGAACACGGGCTTAGTGGCGATGGCAGATCATCGTTGCGCAATGGTTTCACTTACGGTTTCAATAATCGCTTCTACGCTTCACGTCATATCGTGGAACGTATGAAATTGTCACATGTCCTCAGAAAGCATAATGGTTGTGTTAACTGCTTGAATTTCAACAAAGGCGGCGATCTCCTAGTAACTGGTTCGGATGACGCTCGTCTAATTGTCTGGGACTGGGCCGGTAATAAGGTTAAGCATATTTGGAAATCTGGCCATAGTTCCAATATATTCCAATCGAAATTTGTGCCAACCTCAGCGTGCATCGACATAATATCAGCAGCTCGCGATGGTCGTGTCAGACGTTCAATAGTTCCATCCGCAGGTGGCAAAGTGCAAACATCTAATCTTTATATACATCGAGGGCCAGTTCATAAACTAGTAATATGCCCAGATAATCCCTCGGAAATCATAAGTGTTGGCGAGGATGGCTTCATCTGTAGCAAGGATTTGCGCGAAGAAAACAATAAAGTTGATATGCTGCAAGTAATGTCGCACACAAAGAAATCCAGAAAAGTGCGACTGTTTAGTATTTCACATCATCCCTTCGCACCGGAAATTTGTGTCAGCGGCAGTGATAGCTACGTGCGAGTCTACGATAAAAGGCGCATGAAGGAATCTGTATGGACTATGTGCCCCGAACATATTCTTGAAGTGAGTTAGCAAATGGAATGAATGTCTGTCCTTAAGATATTATAATCTTTGTTTTTTCTTGCCTGCACAGGACTGCATTCCGAATGTTACTTGTTGTGTCTACAATAATACCGGTACTGAGATTCTGGCATCTTACAGCGAAGAAAATATTTATTTGTTCAATAACAAAAACTATATTTCGGGAGAATATCTTCATTGTTACAAGGGTCATTAGTAAGTTTGTCAACTTGTGTATACCTTCAAGAACTGTTCTCTTATTCAATTTTGTGATCTCTGCAGCAACCAGAAGACGATAAAAGGCGTGAATTTCTTTGGTCCCAATTGTGAGTACGTCATTAGCGGCAGCGATTGTGGAAATATATTTTATTGGGACAAAAATACCGAGGCCATTCTCAATTTTATGCCTGGTGACACTTCGGGTGTGGTAAGTGTACATATGCGAATGTCTATTGCTTTTAGTGTGTTGTATAACACGGTTATTAGAGTGACACGAACATAATGGAAAAATCACAAATTAAGAGAATCTATTAAAAATATGTTGAATGATTCCAGCGTGTTGAAATTTTGCATGTAGCCTACGTTTCATTCATTATTCTAATCTGGCATATTCGCTATCCTAATCCAGTATATTTTTTAGAAGATTCGTGTACTTTGTGCTTTTGAGACACATTAGTGGCCATGCATGCTTGTTTCATAATTATCTGTGTGTTATTCATCCATTTTGAAATATTTTGGTTGTTTATTAATCTCATTTCTTTTAAATTAATTATTAAATATTCAAATATTTTTAACAATATTATTTTCAAAAACTAACATTCAATAACATTAAAAAACACATATAGTGTTTGTGTTCAAATGGTTGAATTTTTTATTGTGCGGCAATTATAAAATTTAGGAAAAAACCTTTTATTCGGCAAAGCGACAAAATGGGCATTTGAAAAATTCACAAAACCTATTCAGGAGGGCTATGAATGTCCTGCATCGTAGGATTTTTTCTGAAAATATTTGAAAAATTAAAAATTTTCATCGATGCAATAGGCTATAATATAAAGAATATGTGATAAAAATTTGAGCGAAATCGGTTCAATAGATTGGAGATTTTATGCTGACCATTTTGAAAAGAGTTTCGAGAAAAATGAAAAAGAAAAAGTATCGGTTCAGCCGAGTCCACTTCTAAGCGCTACATTATAGGAAATAATTTGAATTTCGTTTTTTGGGACACCAATATTAAAAGTTTCAATATAAACACATGATTTGAAATGTTGTGGCATATTAATAAATAAACCTTATACTCAAATATAATAAATAGTTAAACAAGGATTTGGATAATTCAGTAAAACAAAAAAAAACAAATATTTCTAAAAATCTAGAAAATCGAAATATATTAATATAAATTGAATTTTTCTATTTAATTAACTCTTTTATTCGTAATTTAGAAGCCAACTCAAATTACAAATTAGGGAAAAATAATTAAAAAATTAAATCATAATTTAAATGAATTCCTGTAGGAAAATAAACTTTTCAGAATGAAGAAATTCTATTTGAATAACAAACGTATTTGTATTTAATTTTGTTATCTATCCTATCTTACAATTGTGGGTTACATTTTCGCGTTTGAAAGCGCTAAACACATTTCTAAATTGTTGTATTTGCACTAGTCTTTTGTTTCAGTTACAATGACATCAGCATGTTCGTTAAAGTATCATTGATATCAAAATTTTAATTTTTGTGAAAATAATTGATTATGTATCTCTTATAAAAGTTTTTATATTTACGCAATGACTCGTATCATTTGTACCCGCCTAGAAAATAATCTTCGACAGATTTAAATAGAAGCATTCTCCTTATTAGTACCCTTAGTCTATGAGCTAGTTGAAGAATCTTTACACTCCTCAGCAAAATAATTGCTAAATATAACATTATACAATCATTCTGCGGAGCTCTTAAATTGATGGCAAGATTCGGTATATATATATGTATGTATACTAGAAGTACATGTTGAAGACCATTAATAAAAGTCCAAGGGTTCTTTATGTCTTTCAAACTGCAGCGTTGATGCCACAGGTGTGCAAAAAAATGTTAAGTTAACACACTGATATTCAATCTTATCGCTATTGAAATTTTATGTCGACATTGTCATGTCCGCCTATACAAGTCATTATGCAGCGTAGGGCCGTAGCAAATTTATTTCATCGCAAATTTAATGAAGAACTGAGAAACTACGCTTTCAATGATTTAAAGAGAAAAAGATATTGAAATCTTCATAAATCATAATATAAATTTGGCATTTACGCTTCGGCCTACTTTCTTTTTGACTGAAATATTTCGCCATTCATTTTTTCTTTGTTGTCTTGTTGTGTATTTCTGTTATCGCTTTAAATATTTATTTTGCTTTCATTTCTTTCGTATGGTGCTTACTTAATATGTTTTAAAAATAGAAATCATTTATAATTATAACCTGTTTGCTGCATTTGGTTCTAAATTAGTGATCTAATGAACTAATTATAACACAACTAATGCATTTTGGTTGTGTACTATAAAATGTGTGTATATATGAATGTACGTGGCATAACTACTTTAAAAACTACTATTACTGTATCAAGGGTATTTGTTAAATGTGCCTTATAGGTCAATTGCCTGGAACCACATCCAACCACTCCCATACTAGCCACATCTGGTCTGGATCACCACATCAAAATTTGGACACCAAGTGCCGAAAAGGTACGTATTTAAGGGCAAAATATGAGTGATATTAGAATTGATTTAATTTAATTTCATTTCATTCAATTGCAGCATCCTCCGGATTTAACTAAACTCAATCATTGTGTACGTCGTAATCTTCGTCGCACTATTATCGACGAAGCCATTGAATTTGACAACAGTCAATTACAATATTTCATAAGGCAAATCTTGTGCCGTCACAGACATCGCAATCGCAACCGTGATCGCAATCGCAACAGAAATCGTGATCGCGATCCCAATCAATTGTTATCCGACGATGACGATAGCGATGATGACTCTTCATCGGTCATTGATCTGCAGACCGACAATGATGATGACTCTGATGACGACGACGATGATGATGTATCCAATTTGCAGCGCCTAAATTGTGGTACTCAGTAATGTGCCATAGTAGGGCGGGGCGGGGGAGAAAATTAAAATGTATGAGACTGTATTTTTCTCCTTTCTATTTCTGTTTATTCGGAATATCTTGTAAATGATGATGTTTTTCTTTTTGTTTTGTTTGCTCAAAAGCGTACTCTTTTAGCAGCTTTAAAATTTATGTGTGATTTTTAATTTTTTTCTTTTTGTTTTTTCTCCAGTTTTTAGTAAATTTCATTTAAGTTTTCTCTTTTGTTCATTCATAACATGGATATTTTAGTTTAGTCTTGAATTACCATGTATTTGCTTTTGTAAGGATAGCCATCTTAAAGATGGATTTCCATTCTTTCCAACCGAAAATAGGGAACTTTATGTTTTTATTAACAACGCTGAAAACCGAAAACCGGATAAAAGGAACCTTCATAAAACACGAAACATATGTTTTTAGATTTTAAATCGGTTATTTGTTAATCAAAAAATATATTTATTTATGAATTTATAAAATAATTGCATTGAATTAATAAAATGTTATATCATAAATAAAATTGTATCATTCTTCTCTTTCTCTCTCTCTCTCGTTCTCTAATCACTCGTTTGACATATCAGTGCTGCACTCCTCTTCACCCAATGTGAAGCTTTGACATTGGTATTCAAAAATATAGGTAGTACATAATTAGTCGAATGACCGGTCGTCGACAGAGTTCCTTTGCGTTCGGCTGTTTTGTACAATGGGCTCTTATAGCGGCTACCCTCCTTCAGCTCGGCTATTGTGATGGGCATTAAATATATAGCAGGCATTGCATATATTAAAACCTTTGGCAATTGCTCATCCATTACTTGTTCTTCCCAATTCCAACGAGCTCCCTCCAAGTACAGACCATTTATGTAAACGCCATCGACCGGTGGCTGTTCTTTGCTATAAACATCCAGCACTTGATGATCGAAGGTCAGTGTGTCTATCGGTATTTTATATTTTCGCGCAAAATTCTGCATGGCTGCGGTTAGAAATGCTTGGGTGAAAAAGAAACCGGATATCCAAAATGTGGGTGGTTTGTTGTGGTGGTGCCTGTAATGCAAATATGATTGAACATTCTGAGTAATTATTTATGCATATATAATTTGATAATAAGTGAAAATTTGCTTTGTGTTTGTCTTATTTGTTTGTGTTGTACAGTGTGCAATAATATGTATTTTGTTGCTTTTTGCATAATTATTAGGAATGTCGAATGGGAATGGAATACACATTCCCATGATTCCCTGGAAATCCAATTGAAAATTGAGATTCCGGGTTTTTCAGGATCTCGCGTATTTCGCCATCCTGGAATTTTTTCGGTATTTCGAGATTTACATTTCCACTGTTAATTTCCCAAATTGTAACAACATTATACATGAATTAATTTCAGTCAACATATTTTATTATTAAATTTTAATAACATTATTAAATAAATATACTTATTTATTATAAAATTATATTCTAAATTAGCAATTTTACCCCACATCGGTGGTCATTTACATATTTCAAAATCTAAAACAAACTTCAATTAGACTTATTCTGTCAAGATTGTCATTTACACCAAACTCAAGAACATTGTTTGAAATATGTCGGAACCTGTGTGGCAAGTATTAAAATCTGTGTGACAAGTAGTTAAACGTGAACCTTTGCTGCTTCAGTTTCCAAATCATCTGCTCCTAATTCTAAAATCGGTATAAATGCCAATGTATAGGCGGCTAATATACGGACACACAGGTATCTGAAGTAAACCCCAAGACGATTTTGGAGGTTAGCTCCGTCTAACTTCGTGGAAATCGAACATAACCTCCAACAAAAGAACATACATAACCCCAAATTCAACTTGAGTTAAAAAAAAAACTTTTACTCTGCCTAGTTGTGTTTGGACATACCCCAGAGGAGAAATATTTAAAACCTTTACGCTGCGTAGCTTTGGATGTATTCCATAAGAGAATATCTCCAATAGGGATTTTTTTCACAGGACACAACCCCGTCTACCACCAAATTTATCATGGCGACAACAAACCTGTGGGTGGTACTATCTTCCTTTATTCAGCGGCATTATCACCTCATTAATGCTTCCAATATTAATGAGAAAACCCTTAAAGTTTCTCAAAAACATTCGGGTCGTTTTTAAATTTAAAAAATGAGTCGCAAACACAGCCCTTTGTTCATATTTTTTGAGATAGTTTTTATATAAGAAAAACTCAATAATATTTTTGGACGTGACGATTATAATCAAGAACTTCTAAAAAGCTCAAGCAGCGTCGTGATTAAAAAATATATATTAAACAGCATCTGAATTTTCATCGACACGCAATTTCCAAACTTACCATTGATGCAGCCAATTGAGCCTCTTAAACAAATCTTGAATGTACGATGACAGTGGCTTTAAGCTCGGATATGACTTCTTCATCCATTTGGCCGGTGTTCGATTCAATTTAATGGCATCGATCACATTTTCCAATTCCGGCGTCATAACAATAATGCCATGTACTGCATGTTCGATATCTCGACAAGATGCTCGAATCTCAAGCTGCAGCTGTAGGAAACGTTCCATTTCCTGGGTTATCACAGTATTCATGGATTCGTTGTAGTCAACAGCATACTTCTTCTTAGCGCCATCGACATCCATGTTAGCCGGCATATCGGCCTCAATTTGTCTGACCGTATCCATTAGCATTTGATCGGCACTTTGGCCGCCACCACCACCTGATGATGTCACCTCACTGCCCAGTATTAGAATCATGGAGTCCACTAGGGTTTTGGTAGTTTGCAAATCTCGTGTTATGCCCGAGTTGGCGTGCAAACCATACACGTCTGGAGTTGCTAAACTGGGATAATTTTCGTCAACATAACGTAAAATTTCGCGGTGTTCAGTTTTGCGCGGTACTGTAAAACGCTCGTCGATAGCAAATTTATAACGATTGTCCGAGACCACATCGGGATTTACATAATCCCCCAGGATTGTAACAATTGCCCTGCGGTCCCAGGTGTCTGTAACACGGCCACCGTAGTTGCATTCAGCCGTTAGGTATCCAATGGCATCATACGGCACATGTTCATATTGGTTTAGAAGCATCTAAAAGGGAATTAAATCAGAACATAATTTAACAGTTCGAATGCCGGTTGCAATAGCAACTTACACTCAATTGCAGCGCCGATATTTGTAAATCCGATTCATTGAATCCGTAGGCAATGTTCCAACCCAAAGGTCCGTATTTGCGTCTTTCCTGTACGACAGCATGAAAGAAACATATACCGAAGAGTAAACGGGTAAATGCTCGATCTTGATTCGCCACCCCCGTGTAGAAAATGGGATCGTTGATCGGTTCCGAATTGTAAGAACGCATAATGTTCTCTTTGAGCCCTGTCGGTGGTTCATTGGTCATTTTCACACCATTTTGCAGCAAGGCTACTGGAAACTGCGGCGTGGGATAGCTGGTCAACCAAAGACGGAAGGAAGCTGCAAACGAATACAAGATAATTTGAATCGAAAGCCAATATTCATGGGTGATATACACTTACGAGATGTGTTGAAGGTATCCATATTTTCCCATAAGTATTCCAATTTTGGCATCCAGGAAGCCGCCAAGTGGCAATTCTGCAAACATACCCAATAACCCAATTCCTGGGCAACTTTGATTAAACTCTGTGCGATAGGACCTTGTCCCTGGCCCAACGATATACTCTGGAAGGTCTCATCGTGGCCCATCTTTTCGGCAAACGAAAGCAGCGATCCCAGGGGATCAGCTCCGGGTGAGAGGATAAAGATAAGCGGAGTTAAAGCAGTAGATTCCGTATACGATTTGTTTATGTCAAACTCAGGCGGCGACACAAACTGAGCCCCGATTTCAGCCTCTATGAAATTCCGTATGGCCAAGAACACCTTATCGGGTCTCAGAGTTTTCAGCACAATGATTTTCTCAAAGCGCGTAGTCTTATTGTGCCAACCATCAGGTAGTGGCTGGATTTCAGGCTCAGAGTGGTCGTAAATCTTCTTCCAGGCAGCACTATTCGTCTTAAATGAATCAACTATGTCCTTCAGATCGGGAAATTCTTGCAAACGGACAACATTGGCCCAGATGGTATCGCTTATCCAGGTTGGATCTGGATTCGGTGGACCGTGACCCATTTCCTTGGCCCCCGTAAGCAGGTGGGCCAAATGTCTCATTTGTATTTGATTGTTGCCAAGCAAGATGCGTGAGCAGAGTATGAACGAGAAGAGGAGCTTATCCTTTTCAAATATGGACCTACAAACGTTGTTGTAGAGATTCTTGCTCACCGCATCCACCAGGAATTTGATGCGTCGGGGCAGTTCCTTAGACTTGTTGGCCGTCTCTATGGAATACATGTACAAGTTGATGTACCAGTTCAAAGAGAACTGATACATGGGATCGATGTTGGGCATATCCGTTATGGAGTAGTACAGTATGGAAGAGTGTATTGCCACGGGTTTGTAGTTTAGCCGGAATGCCTCAATTTTAGCCGTTGTCTCCTTTGAAGCCTCCTGTTTCGCCGCTATGTCAGAGGATAAGGTCTTGGATTCTCCCAGAATCTGTATGGCACCTTCGTTTTCCAAGATGTCACCCTCGGAGCTGGTCAACGTTTTCAAAATCATATTTTCCGCATCGATTAGTGCAGTCTTATTTTTGGCTGCTTCGGCTGTCAAGGTCAAGCGGAGCTCTTGCAAATCGGGCCTCTCTTTGGCCACCACTATGCTGAGCAACTGATCCTCGAGAGCATTTTGGGTCAAAGCAAAGTTGATTATGGTCACTTTGTTGAATGTCTCCGGCAGAAAGTGAGGATTTCTCAGATTACAAGTCATATAAAGGCGGAAGTTATTGTGCAGAGGGACTATATTGTCACCGAGGCTTATATATTGCTGACCTCCTTGTAAGAAGGTTTTTCTTAAGAGTATGGGATCTAGAGGAACTTCAAGTTCTTCCAGAATATTTTCGATAATCACGGGATAACCGTACTCCATGGCCTCCGCTATGACCTTCATATAATTGGCTTGATTGAATTTCACAGAACTTAGACGATTCTTTCGTTCCATATTTTTCAGCCAATAATTGGCCTGGCCTTGGGGATCTATGAAGAGACTGTAACGACTGGAATTTGCCGAAATAATGGCGTTTTCCGTGGAGAAGACATCGTTTGGCAAGCCATATATATTCCAATTCTGTATGTTGATCTCCACCCCCAAGGACTTGGTGATGTTGTATCCCTCCGAAACGGGAATTTCCAAGCTGGTGCATTTCTCATACCAGTCCGCCACACACATGGTACGAAATTTGTAATTGACTGCTGAGAGATAGGCTATGATGCCGCAAGAGAGCAGGATGTCGCCCGGCAGATGGTCGTAAAGGGTTTGCAAGTGCTCGGCAGCTTTGGTCCAACGTGATTTCTCGCCGCCCAGACCATCAATGAGAGACTTCGCCCTAGTTAGTTTATTTTGACACAAGTCCGCTTCGTCTTGGGTTCTCCTCATTTCTATATTGGCCTTTTCCAAATCTTCGTTCAGCTTCGCCACTTTAGCCTCCAAGGCCGCCAATAGCTCACGTTTCTCGTTTAGAAACGTCATTGTGTCGGCATATTCTTTTTCCGCAGCCGCCAATTTCGCCTTCTTGGGCGCCACAACTTTGGCCACATAGTCATACAAGTCCATTGCTATAATCCATTGGCACAAGCCCTTGGCGGCACTGGAAGCTTTCGCCACGATATTTGGATTGAAATCCTTGTGGGGTATGAAGTCTTTTCGTATTTTCTTCATGATATCCGCATTGATGTTGTCTTTGTCGAAATCCTTGAGGGCCTGCAAAAAATTCAAGTCTCCCAATATTCGTTTACTGGGACCCCAATAATCGTTAACCATTTTCCCCGTGGCCGGATCGGCGATACGATCCGAAGGTATGCCCTTAATAACACAAACAGCCGCCATAACTAGCTTTATCACGGAAGGAGGATTCTTCATGGATTTGACCAAAGTGATATCGGCCGGCTTGAGTGTGTTCAGGGCCTGTAAAGCTTCCTCTAAAACTGGTATGGCTTGGGCCAAATCTTTTTCACACTCGTTCTTCAGTTCTTGGGCCGCTTCGGCCTGAATGCCTGCCACCACTTCATCCTTCTTCACTTGTTCCGCTGCTGCTTGGGCGGCTATTGTTTCGGTGTTGATTTCCATCATCATTTTGCGCGATTTCTCAGCCATAACCAACAGCTTCGGCTGGAGGGCATTCAATTCCTTTTGCATAACGGAAATAGCTTCCGCAGCATTGGCCAAAGTGTCCAAACCTCCAATGTAACGCATCTTGGCATCCATAACCTCCGTCTGTTTGCGACCCATTACCGTTTGAAACGATTTAATCAACTCCAAGAAGGAGGCATTTGTGAGGTAGATATATCTCCCAGTTAGATCACAGAATTCTCTAGAGACATTGCTCGCCGTGGTGTGGAAATATTGGCAAGTCTCCACTATGGATTGTTTCATATCCTCGGAAGGTACATTTACTTTTTCCAAAGAGATCTTGGCAATCATTTGTAATGCTTCTTCCGGCCAACTTTGGTACCAGTCAATGGTACAACAGTTCACCAGCGAAGGATACAGTCGTACCCGTGTCCTCAGGCTGTCGCCAATTGGCGATAGACATAGAACTATGTGCAGTTTCCTTTTGCAACGATTGACAAAAAACGAGAACACCTGGAGGGGAGAGATATCAATATTGCGGTTGCCACCTTGGGCGGCAAGACGGACCATTTCCAAGATCTCCTGCTTTTCATCAATAGCATATATGTTGGGGACTTCACCCTGATTAAGGAGGCAGTCAATGTCTTGCAAAAATAACTCCATTTTTATTTGATTTTCCGTCATAAGGAACACGGTATGCTTGTCCATGCCGCCAGCCTCCTTGAGAACATTTTTCAGGTCGTCATGCCAATCGTTGGCGCCATAGTTTTTGGTAATTTCCGGTTGGAAGAAAGACGTCTGCACCATGTTTGTAGCCAGTTTAGTCAGCGACTGCCTACCGGAACCACCCAAGCCAATCAGCAAAGCACTGGCGCCACATATTGAGATGATGCGACAAATTCGATTCAAATGCTGCAGAGCAAATGTGAACAAGGTAATGTCCATTTTAGATCTTCGCGTCGAATTGTAATCTTCCAAACTGGCTATGGCCAATTTGTGTAGAGACTCTATATTGGTAACCTCTTCGTAACGCCTCTCATCCGGCACGGAATCTTCGTCGAAGTAAACACCGAAAAAGATGCGATTGGCGCTGTCCATGGTGAACACTGGGTCACCTGTTTCCTGTTCGATGCAATACTGTTCGAAAGCCGATTCCATTTTACCCTTGAAATGCGTTCGCACACATTCGTTGAACTGCAGGAACATCCATTTGCGGTCCTCGTCGTCTACCAAACGATCATAGAAAATCCGTAGTGCTTCGTGGTACCACAAACGAACGAATATCTTTTTATCGGTCACCGACTCCTTGCGCAACAGGGAGCAACCGGTTACAACCCGTGATATATCGCGTAAATTGAAGACATAATGGCTTTTGGCGGGTGTAGCTCTCATTTCTGTCTGCACCAGCTTATAGATCTGTTGGGTGGCGGATACAATAGAATTCGCCATGGCGAAGACATCACTGCCATGTCCAGATTTACGAAAACCATTCAGCAGGACGTTTACAAATATCCTGTTCATGGTGTCGTCGCTGAAGGTATCGATGGAGAAGACATTGAAATGGTTTAGGAAACGGGAATAGACATTCTGACGACTTCCTCCGGGTAGACCACAAGCACTTACGAATATGAGATCATGTATAAAGATCTTCGTACTGTCCCTCAAGTCATAGACATGACCATAGTCGAAATACTGTCGCAATAACTCCAAGGGAGGTTGAGCTCCATACTCCTCTTTTATGGGCATATTCAAGTCGTCCACAAAGAGGACGGTGTTTTTGCCTTTCGGTGGTCCATAAATGCCTCGTTTCCATTTTTGAAGCTAAACAAAGGTTATGTGAGTTCTCTTTCAGAAGTTTTCCTAATAAACTCACCTTGGATATTAACAGTTCTTGGGTCTGATTGGCGGAAATCATGACCGTGAAAGTCATGAAGGCTGATTCACAGGTCTCGCCGTTGAGTTTGTTCATTAGATAGTTTTGAATATAAACACTCTTACCCGTACCCGTAGGCCCCACCAATAGGAATTTCTTTTTGTGCTGTAGAAGAAGATTTGTACAAAGATAATGGATGTATACGAGTATAAGGCGGGAAATCCCTTCATTGCTTACATCTATATGCAGCTTGAGCAAGTGCAAGTAACGTGCCGTATCAACTGTTGGCACCTGAACACCCAAAGAAGTTTCCTCTACTTCTAGGCGTTTGGCAATATCGTTCCACGAACGCCACGAACCTCTCTGTTTGAAAATGTAGAAGTAGTCAACCAACAGACCTTCCAAAGGCAAAGAAATATCCAATTTGCCCACGGTGTCCGGCAGTCCTTCTTCATCGGCCCACAACTGCGCAAGGAAAGAGTCAAACATTTAATTTTAATCCCAACTCATGTGGCATGAACTTACTTCTCTGTAAAATTTATCGAATTTCTCGCGGGATCTTGAATCCAAAATGCCCGCGACGCCCCATACCAGACCATAGGTAATTGCTGATTGAAAATACACTGGCAGATATTTTTGGTAATCATCGGGATTTTCTTCTATCGCCTCACTTAGGCACATGTCGAAGATATCGAATGTGGTCTGGAGGCAATTGAATTCTCCGGGCCTTAAGTATTGATTACAGTGCTTTCGCACAAACTCTTGACACTGTGGAAATGAAATGGATAAGTTTGATTAAGCCGGCCCCACTTTTCACTGCACTCACCGGCTCCAATAACCATGAAAACAAGCCCAAAACATACGGCGAGTTATCTTCATCCGCCCAACGTGCATCGGATCTTTTCAGCCAAGAGTTTGCAAAAGCTCGCCAACCCAACGATGAGGGCTCCATGTAAATCATGCCACATCTGGAAACGGTGGCCGGCGAAGCTTGCGTCAAATCCATTACCTCGAATATCATGGACATCTCCTTGGTCATGGTAATGACCTCGCCAGAAGTCAAGCACAGTTTCTTATTATCATCCAAAACTGTGTTCATATTTTCGATCCAAACCGCATCGACGGGACCATCAAATATGACCTATAAGAGTGGGACTTGCACGAAGGTTTCACAGTTATGGAATTGTACTTACCCATTTCCTGTCCGGGGTGGCAGTCGTAGCGAAATCTCTGAATATACGAGCCACCAGACCATCAGTCCATTCATATGAAACAGGATCGAAGGAACCATATAGCTGATTCATGGTTATAGATTTGGGATTTATGATGCCCATCTGAACATGTTGAAAGTAAGGGTTCTTCTCAGGGGCTTTTAGTTTCAAGGAAGAAAGAATTTTAGCTAGGATTTCGAGCGTTTTGCTCTTACCCGCCAACGGATCTCCCACCAACATAAAACCATGACGTACTATAATCATTTCATACGTTTGTATGACCTTCATGAGGAAGCTTTCGGCCGGCTCCAAATCCATTTCCCCGCAGAACCTTTTGAATTCGCCCTCGATCAAACTGTAATCTATGGAAGGCAATTGTATGCTTGGGAAAATGTCAGAAATGATGCCTTCGAAGAGTGGTATGTCGAACGACATAAACTTGGGCAGATTGACGTCGATGAGTGATCGCAGAAGGAGTACGTCTTCCACTTCATTGGGAAATTGTTTTTTGATATTGCCGCAGGCCGAGAGAACGGTTTTGACTGCTCTCATGCCGTAATCATAGTGATTCTGCATGGATAGTTGTTCGGAACATAAACGATAAGTGGTCACTATTTTTATGGCCAATTTGCGGGCATCGACGAAACCATAGGAATACAGGGAAATCTCACCGATCATCGCGTAATCGGGTACCATCATAGCCACCGAGCGGAAGAGAACTTTCAGATTGTCGGGTAATTCCGAGCGGCCGGCATAGCCAGGATTCATGGTTATGCAGACATAGCAGGCCGGATTCAAGGTTAATTCTGTATTTTCGAATACAAACTTCACTGCTTTGGCCCTTACAGCTTGAATAATTAACAAAATCTGCTGGGCAACCACGGACAATACTTCCAACTCGATGCGATTGAATTCATCAAAACAAGCCCAAGCTCCACAAGAAGCCAGCCCTTTGAAGAACTTGCCCATCGCCTTGTAGTCCAAGCCATCGGAGCAATTGAATACTTTACACTGAACTGCCAGAGCCTTTGCCAAATCTTTGGTGGTTTCTGTCTTGCCTGTTCCGGCTGGCCCCTCGGGAGCACCATTCAAGTGCAGCTGATAGGCTCCAACCAAAGTCCGATAACAACGATCCGTCAAAGGAGTGATAACCAGACGGTCTGAGTTTCCCAAATACTCATTGGCGTAAGGTACGGTAGCATTGATAATCCTCACCCAACTGTCGTCGTCCTCCCAATAGTAGCGTAACTGGGCCATCCACTGAAAGTCATACTCGCTATTGATGTTTAGACGTATCAACTCCTCAACCACATCCTTGGCATGGACATCGATGACGATGAGAGATTTGATTGTTATGCGATTCAAATTGCTAAGGGATGCAGATCGGACAAGATCTACAATGTGTCGTAGGTCCGAACTGAGTTCGTTGAAAAAGGTGTTCATAGAATGCGGATCAGCTGCGGACTTCCTAAGATTGCTGTGAACATTACTGGCCCAATAGACCTGCGATATGCACAGCACAACCATCTGCGGCCAATGTAGAACCCAGGCATACCTCTCCAAGGTGGAATAGTGTTCGAAGGATAGTTCCATTTGCTGTCTAACCGCCTTGAGCATTTCCGCTTCCACTCCCAACAGCCACTTCTCTACGCTTCCCCCCGCTGCTGCTGTGGACACCTCATCAACGAATTTTATGATCTCCATGTCCGAACTAATCATGGCGAGGACATTGTTCTTGTCATCGAACTCCAAACTATTGATACCTTCAAAGCATTTACTCAAATGAGGTAGGACTCGGAGCGGATCTTTTGTTTCCGATAGGATTTCCAACATTTCATCATTGGACAGAAAGAAGAAACGGGGGAAGTACAGTCGCTTCTTTTCCAAATAGTTATTGACGCCATTGGTGATGTCTTCCAACAGCTCGACTGCCTTATCAAGAGACTCCAGTAACCCGGCCAGAGGGGCAGTTTCCATTATCAGCGGCTGTCTCAAGACCATGGTCATATTTCGTGTGAAAGTTTGTTCCACTATCGTAAATAGTCGCCCTTCTTCGGGCATCTGTGCCACAATATCTTTGGAGGAGAATATGGGCAATAAGTACAAGAAGTTCGCCTGCACCTTGCCCCACTGCTCCAAGGTCAGATTGACTCTTTTGATCTTCTCATACCAAGCCAATACCTCGTTCTCACAGGGTTTCATGAATGCTGAACCACGCATGGACAGCGTTTTCAAGATGTGATCATCTAAAAGAGCTTGAATGTCATCGAGGTTGGAGAGTATCTGGACACCAGTCTCCTTATAGGGTCCCGTTGGAAATACTCGCGTATCCCACTCATGTATCATGGCCTGCAGGCTATTCCAGAGTTGCAGCTCCTTATTGGCGCTGATGCTTATGATTTCGAATTGATCTAGTTTGGAGTCTAAATTATAATTAATAATTTTCCTCAGTGTAGTGCCTGCATCCGGTGTTATATCGAAGTCGGCTATTTCCGACATCTCCTTCCAGTGACGTTTCCTCAGTGCGGGATTACACATGTTGTTGACTATGAAGACGCCGGTGGTGAAATCCTTTATCGATTGTATCATTTTCGAACATAGTCTCAGCGGTACTGGGTGATTGTTAGGATCGGGATCTTCAGTTTGCCCCTGGTGAGAACATTTTACGAACGTAACAACCGCAAGTAGTTGAATGATAAGAGGTTAATGAACGTACCTTAAACTTGCACACCGGATTATCGATGAGATCCTGTTTTATCTTTTGCCTGTAGTATTTCTGATTCTTCTGAAATTCTTTGAGATAATTGTCCGTTGTGTATTCCACAAATTTCGGTTCGAGATATTCAAAGGGGCCGTCCATCCAGACGTTGTAGTAACGCAACCAATTGATGCATAACCTTGAAAGAGCAAGCGTAATATGATGACCATTTTCAGGAGATTTAATGCAAATTATCATTGCGAAAGCCATTGCTCAAATTCAGCAAATTCTATGTGTGAGTGACCTGTCGGATCCGTGCCACGACGTGAAGTCGCTGTAAATAAAAATATAAACTGGAGAACCCCTTAAATGGTGACAGTAACACGTGATTTCTAATTCGTGGCGATGCCCATCAGCATATTCGCAAAAATTCTTATACGCCACCAAACGAATGGGAACTACATCTCATGTTGCGATTGCTAGTCATAAACTATTACACCAAGTAAACATTAACCAGCACTACCATTGGAAAGGTCTGTTGAAAACACTCCGGTGATCCGGAATTACGTTTTGGAAAAAGTTGTTTACGACTACCAGGTCAAGTGTAAGGCGACCTTATATTTAATTTCATCGATCTTCTCGCTGACGGCCGTTTCGAGGCACATGTTGGCTCGCACTTGACATAGCTCGCGAATGTGTGGACCGATTTTGATGAAACAGGATTAGCAATAGCCTGGACTACAATCAGTAGGTGGTAACATGATCAAAGTCTGTCAACTGTGGACGTAGATACAGCTTTTAGGCTGGACTTGATATAGCTTGGGAACGTGTGGACGAATTTTGGTGAAATATGTTGACGTTTCTTGAAAAAAGAATGGCCTAAAAAGCCATAGCTTTAGGAATATGCTACTATAAGTTCGAGTTTCATGGTGTCATTTCCGGCTAAATGGGCCTGTTCACACTTAAGCCAGCAGTGTCATTGGAAAGATCAGTTGAAACACTCCGGTGGTCCGGAACTACCAAATCAAGTGTAAGGCGGACTTATATGTAATTTCATTGATCTTCTCGGTGACGGCCGTTTCGATGCACGTGTTGGCTCGCAGGGAAAATTAATTTTGGACCTGTTTTGTGTAACTTACTTTCGTTCGTACGGCGAATGATCGAAAATCACTTCAAATCACTTTTTGTTCTTTATGACAAGAGCTAGAACTTTGCCTCAGAGAGTAAATCAAAATTCCGAACGGTTTGCAAGATATGAGCCTGAGAATATGATCACTTTTTTCCAAAAATTACACCGAGGCCTCAAATCTCTGGGGGCCCATAAAAAAAGTGCATGACTTTGGGGGGAAAAAAAACACGGGTCTTTTTTTTTTGGTCTTTTATCATGTAACGGTGTCCGTATATGGTTATTTTTTTTCGTGTTGCACTGTGATATCAAAGTTTTTTAACGTTTATCCAAAGGAGAACGCGGTTTGGCATGCGCAAGACTTTATACCTCGTCTGCGTACTTTGAAATGAAGTCAGTCGTATATTTGTCGATATTCATTAATTTAATAAATGATCGAAAAATTAGAAAAAAAATAAATCAGACGAAAATATTTTTAAACCAAGGACTTACTTCATTAACGTTGCAAATGGATAAACAAACGTTTTCAAAACATCCATTGTCTGGTACTGGGTTTGCGGTATCTTGAATAGCTTCTCCTCCTTGTTGATCCAAGACACGTAGTCGTCGAACGTCTTCAGCTGATCAATGAAATTCTGCAGCATAATGTAGTAGGATTTGAACTTCAGCGGGTCACTCATGTCATTGATAACCGCCATCTTCGGTATCATTTCTTCGATGTCATCGTTGAGTTTCTTCACCACCTCCTGTAGGTGTTCTTCGAACAGCGATTTGTAGTTCTCTTGCTGCGAGGCATTGTAATCACAGACCTCGTCGATGTCATAGATCCAGTTGATGGTGGCTGTGGTCAGGTCGAAGTGATAATGTGACATTTCGCACAACTCCACCAAATTGGTGCCCACTTCTAGGGCGTATTGTATGCGATCGCGTAGTTCGAATAGCTTCTCCTTCTTGACATAGATCATGTATTCCGAACTGGCCAGAAGCTCTTCGGTCGTTTTGGGTATTTCCAGGGCCCGTTCTTTGATGTTTTCGAATTCAGCACATATGGCCAGCTCGGTTTTGATGTGCTCCTTGGTAATCTCGGCTGTTATGCGGGCTATGAGGCCATCGGCCACCTGCCGTAGACGTTTTATACACTGCTCGTTGTTGACTATGGCCAAGACGAAAAAATCCTGTTTGGGTTCACTGCGCAGCATGTTGATGTATTCAAAATACAAATCGATTTTCTTGAAATACTCCTCAAACTCCTTGGGCTGGGCCAGGAAATTGTCCAGATCTTCGCGAACTTCCTGGCTGTAGAGGCCATAGTATTTCCGTTGGTACATCTCCAAATACTCCTGGATGGGTTGATAGGTACGGCTTATGACCTCTTTCAAATGTTCAATGAACTCATTGAGGAATTTCTCGTTAAGGTTTATACGTAGATATTCGGCAGCTTGGTTGACCGTCGAAGGGTCTATTTGCGGCTGTATAGGTTCCATGCGATTGCCCACTTCGGCGATTTCCTTGATTATGGTCACATATGTGTCTAGAACTTCTTCGATGCTGGGACTTATATCAATGCCATCCCCTTCGTCATAGCAAATAAGGCTAAGGCGTAGCATGGGTATTTTCCGGCCACTGGAACAGATCCTTAGCAGCTCGTTGAGAGTGCGCTGTTTCAGGTTATTCATCTGTCTATTGATCAGGCCTTCGATGCAAAGGAAGGTTAAAGGCCACAATTTTGGAGGCACAACTCGTTTCTTGTGCATTCTCCTGAGGGTATTGATGAGTTTCGGATACCAAGTCCATCTGAGGAAAGTGTTATAATTATCCAAAGAAGTGCGGCAATATTTAAGCAGCGCCTTGTGCGAAATACACTCACGATGTCCCAAGCCAAGTTGCACTGCCGTCGCCTGGCCCACTGTGATTTGTAGAGGTTCAAATATGACCAACAGTTCGGGAAATTCCAATTCTGTGGAATTTAAAACGCATCTAACCGGCAACTGTAGTATCAATAGTCGTTGGCCGATCTTACGACGATTGGTTAAGTATTTCTGATAATTTTTGGTTTTGCCTGGCAAAGAGAATCGAAAGTCAGCCTTGGGCAAATCAAAATCTGCCGGATCTTCGTGTGCCATCTCCGGTTTGACGAGAATGCTCTTCATACTGTAGATTTTCATCAAGCGATCGAACTCATCGTGCACATCCTTCATATATGACTTGACCAAATCGGGTAGTTTTTGCTTCAGGCGTATTGGAGCATAGCTGAGTATCTTCCTTTCCGTGCGGGTTAGCATTTTCGGTACTGCAATTTGTCGCACAGATCGCCGCAAATTGTCAACGTAATGTGATTGGGGCAAGTAGCGTATATCCGGTTCCGGTGGCAAAAATTTACGCGACAGTTTCATCTTCACCTCGGCCGCTCGGTACTTGAGAAATGTGTGGTGTCGCCTCTCGTAAACACGAGACAGATGAAATTTAAGCAAGGGATTCTTTGTGTACTCCTCGTTGTCGTATCTATCCAAATTGGCCGGCGGATGATACATACGTTCCAGTTTGCGGGTGAACATTATGGAGAGGTTTTTTTTTTAGTATTTAAATTATTAGTACTTAGCGTTTTGTGGTATTTAATATTTTCAGTATCGACTTTATTTTGAAAACATATTATTTAAATTGTCTGTCATTTCTATTTCGTCTTTGTTAATGAATGGCATTTTAAAGTCAAAACTGAATACAGCTGTTGTTTATTTTATTCTTGTTTATTTTTATAACGGAAATCACTTAGCAATCGTCGTTGCCAGGTAGCGGTTTACTGAGCGCAGTGTTGCATGCTGTATATATTTTGCTTATAACTTCTTTATACTTCACTTTAACTTTAAGCAAAAAAGCACACATGGGAGAACATGACAAGTAGAAAAGTTCAGGACTGATTTAGGAAATGTAAAAATGGTGTAAAATAAATCCCAAAGTGGTCGAAATGAATAAAACTGATACAAATTATTTAAAAGCAGAATGGAGCATAAATAGGCAACACAACTGACATTTTTGGGATAAAAAATAACTAAAAACGCAGAAAAAAGAGATGGTAATATGTATCTTATAGTAAAAATCGGCTAAAAATACACCCCGTTGATATAGGATAGTCTCACATGAAATTAAATTATGATTCACTCTCAAACGTCAAAAAAGCATCAATGCTATTCGAAAAAGGGAATTCTGTTATTTCTGCTGTGTTCAGATATACATACAAAAAAAAACTTTTTCCTGACTTTGAATTTTTTTCATATGGAGTTAGATAACCAAAATCCGTTTAATGTGGATTTTGAGTACATATCCGAAATCAGCGAAAACACAAGTGATCTTCTGTGTTATTTTAGAGTAGACTCACATTCAGAAACAAGAATGCAACAGTTTAAGTAAATATCTACCAAAACTGAGGAAAATTGAACTTCGCTAAATATCGCTAAAACAATAATTTCTCATATCAAGTACAAACTTTTCCTTGAAAATAGGGCATGCTTTGAACTTGATTCCAGTTCAACTTTTCCTCAAAACAAGTAAAATTTTCTCAAACTGGGGACAATTTTTTACAATCCAAGTAAATGTTTACTTAATCTGAGGAAAATTTTTAAGAAAGGAAAACTTTCCGACAACTTTCGTCAATCCAAGTAAATTTTTACTCAAACTAATTAAATTTGTAGTCAAACAAAGTAAATTTATACTCAATCTGAGTAAAATTTTCGTTAAATCAAAGGAAAAGGAAAAAAGTTTACTTAAAATAAGTCCAATTTAACTAAACATGAGGAAAACATTACTCAATAATTCAAAAATTTTACTTTGCTTCAGATTTTACAAAAAACATACCCAAAATGACAACATGTTGTAGTTCTCAAACGTTTCAAGTCACTTCTACCATAAAGACTTGATAAGGTGGCAACAACTAAGAGAGAGAGAGAGAACTACTTTATTGTTTAGCGTATACAAATTAAGCTACATAGCAAGGTCAATCGAACAGACAGATTCAGATTTTATTTATTCCAAAAACTTAAACAATTGAGTATAATCTTACGACTAACATTTGTTCTTAATTTCTAGCATATATACTAATACATTTCTAGAACTATGTATCTAATACTTATACTATGTTGCAGCGTACTGCAACATTACCATAATACATTCGTATCGCTATACATTTATATTCTCCCAAAAAAAGAACAAGAAAAAAGGGAGTTACTTACAATCGAACAGACCTTAAGAAGAAAGTCTTGGCAAACGAACGAGAATTGCTTTTTAGACTATTATTCATGTATTTTTTAAACACACTGAAGTATTTTTTATCAGTTCATTCTCTTAAAGAAATTTTAACTAAACTGGAGTACAATTTTTGAACTAAATTGGAGTACGGATTCAAAATGCAATTTTTCTGAGTGCACCTAATTAAAAGTGTCATTTTCGGACTTCTTATAAGTAACATTGATTTATTTAATATTATTAATACTTCATCCTTTGTTTTGAATTGCAGAGAGAGATGCAAAAAATTCAACGAAATTTCGGTCCAGGTTGATTTTATCGCTTCGACGTGGCTCATATTTACTTTAGACAATTGTCTCTCCCAAGGACAAGTCCAAAAAACAGTTGCTTACTTGAAAAGGAACTAATAGAGAACTAGTTCGTGCATTCTCGTGGACCAGTCTAGAACTACTTCTGAACAGGCCCGTTTCGCTGCTGCAGGGATTTCATTGAGTTGCATATGCAAGTGTGAATAATTTTATTTTTTAACGATTTCTTAAGTCTTCCACAATAGGCCATTCAATTTCCATTTGACATAGATCTCTTTCCACCAAAATAGATTTCTCAATTTTATGAAGAGGAAGTAGTCCCAGCGAGCCGAATCTGGAGAACGTGGTGGTTTTCGCTACTTTTGGTCACCTGAACTGTGCTCATCTTTATTTGCCAAAACACATTGATTTGATTTGACAAAAAATATATAAGCTCGGGTGCCTGTGTCAGCCATCTCTTGGTACGTAGGTTAATAAAATCGACATGCAGCAGACAAACACTTTGATTTTTGTTATTTATGTATGTATTTTATTCAATATATATATATACGTATTTAGGTTTATGGGTTGAAAGTGAGGTATGATTTTCGAAAGTTTTCCTGGAATTCATATTCACCAATTTTAAAAGTTCATTATTATCTCTTTAAGAAGAGTACTTAAATATTCTTGATGTAAACCCTTCATTTTCAATATCCCACATATTTTTCCGTAGACCAGTAGTACAGTTGGTTTAGATTATATAATATTATTTGGTTATGATAAAGTATTCAAATTAACTGGATACAATGCAGCCAGCTGCTTAATTACTGATCTCTCGCAGGGCTAAAGGTATGGCATCGTTAATGGTACGCAATAAAACACAGTTCGCATAACGTTTGGGGTGAATACGGCCGCCACATGCGTAATCATCAAAAGTATGATTATCCTGTTGACAACGTCCGTGGACATCGTCCGTATCAATGGACCAAACCATAACACCAGCCAACTTACGGGTCATGGCAAATTTTACTTTGTTTGCTATAGAGCGAGTACTGTCATAAGTTATAACCTGCATTCGATTGCCCCTTCTGCGACGAGCTAGAACTTGTGAAGCTTGCGAATCCCAAGAGGTGGACCAGTCGGAATTTTGTAGTTCCAGGCAAATTTCATTGAAACCCATCATGCCGTTTTCCCGAGTGTATGGACCTTGGAAGCCAGGACCATCTCTCCTATCACCAATACAGCCATTGCCTAGGGTTTCGAAGGTACGACCATAGAACGGTAGACCCATTACGATTTTCCCGGGAGGGGCGCCCAAACTCAATAGGTAATCTATGCTGAATTGCTGAAAGAAATATGATAAATTTTTAAATATTGTTAATTTTATCATTGGTATTTTAAATAAATAAATAAAAGGCTATAAGCTTGACCGGACCGAATTTTATATACCAGCATGGGTTGCATACAACATTATTACCGGTACTTTACGGTTAATACAAACGGATAGCACAATTAATATATCTGAAACCTACCACATTGTATTCATCCCCTTGAGGGCCTCTCAGTGGAGTATTGTGGCCAATGTGATCATCCCAACTGCCATGATAATCGTAGCACATCACATGAAAGAAATCCAAATAATGCGACAAGTGACGTATGTCGTAGGCATCGTCGATTACACGTCTCGAGGCACCTATGGCCGCGGTCAAAAGTAAGCCATGCGGTTTGAAGGCTTGCCGTAACTCCTGACAGAGAGCCACAAAATTATTGCGATCAGACGATTTGCCTTCACGTTGCGTGGGATATTCCCAATCCAGATCCAGACCGTCGAAATTATATTTTCTAATAAAAGCTGTAGCTTGAGCAGCAAATTTTGCTCTCGCATTCCGATCGGTCACCATGTCAGAGTAGTTTTTCGATCCCTCATTCCATCCGCCAATTGCTAAACTGACTTTCAAATGAGGATGGCTGCGTTTGAAGTTGGTGAGTTGTTCATAGCCGCCTTTGCCATAGTTATCCTTCAAGTCCTGCCAAGGATCTGAAATGAATTCATTGATCTCAGTTCGAAAAAATGTCTTGTTAAATACAAAAACCACTATTTTTTATATCTAATTCCGTTACAATTCTCCAAAATCCTACAGAAGAGTCGGCTAAGCCGACTTATATATACCTTCAGTCTCAGAGAACACATATTCGGAAGTTGCAAGGAATTAAATTTAACGTAAGGCAGGATAATTTGTGTGGAAGGTACTAGTAACATGGTTCCAGCTTCCACATTTATAAAACAACTAGCTTTTTTACCCGGTTTTGCGCAAGTTCATTCTTCCCTATTTCCCTATTTCATATGCTTTTGAATATATAATGGGTACTAATTGATATTTTTAAAATATAGTTTGTGTGGGCAGTACCACGCCCCTTTGTCCTATCATGACCTTATATAGCCAGAAACCATCCTATGTCAACTGGTTAGCTACAGTAAAATTTTCAAGCGAATCGGTCCACCATACAGAACATACACACATTCATCAAATCAAATTTCAAGTCATAGTGGATTCCATGTACCAGAGTAGAAGTTATGAAAGATTTAATATTACCTAGGATAGAGACAAGATGGGGCGTGGCTAAAGTGTAAATATTTTTGAGGCTTAAAGTGATTATAAAAACATTTTCAAATATCAAATTGCAAATCATTTTGACAACCCGTATGGATGTTATGTCAGTTTTATTGCAACCAAAGTTTATGCCACTTTGTGTGGGTGGTACCAAATGGAGTGTGGCAATATCGTCTATATTCCAGGCGAATGTATCTTCTATAAAAGCATTGCTAAATATCAAATTTCACAGTATTCCGATCATCTGTATAGAAGATATAACAGCTTTAATTTTACGTTGATTAGGGATATTTGTGTGGGAAGTACTAGAAGGGGCGTGGCAAAACACACCATACTTAGTACACTTAAAGTGATTATAAAAACATTAAGGAAGTTACATTAGTTTTAATTTAACATAGGAATATGGGTAATTTGTGTGGGAGGCATCAAAAGGGGCGTGTCAATTTCGCCCATCATCGAACTTGTACTAAGTTTGGAAAAAATGTTACCATGTGTAATGTTTAAATTGTTTCCTTAGCTCCTTTCGAGAGTTATCGTGTACACCAGCCAGCGAGACGGACGGACGGACATGGCTCAAACATCTTAAAAAATTGTGAAGCGGATTTGGTTAAAACATACTTAGGGTTTTAAGTCACTCCTTCAATGTGTTACACTTTTTTCTGTCCCAAATGATATATAACCTCCTACTCTGTAGAGTAGAGTGAGGGTATAATCATAAGGTTCATGGTCGTTATTTGAAATTGTTACAAATGGTATTGTAACTGTGCAGTGACGTTTTGGGTAAGATGAATCATAAACTCTAGTGGTATACATAACTCTCGACAGAGAACATTTCTTTTGTAAACAAATCAAATGCTATGAAGTCACTTGCACGTTTTCTCTTTGTTCTTTTAACAAAATTTCAAGCGTTAAGCTGTATTAAAACAATGCTAAAACTTATTACACTTCGTGGAATAGGGTATTATAACTTAGTTTCACGCCAAATGTTCGACCACCACTTATACTTTCTACAACTACTTTCTGTATTAATATACCTATGTATGTATATGTATGTGTGTTTGAAAACTTACCCAATGACTTAATGGCTGACTGTTTTGCATCCAAACCGGCAAATGCATAGATGACGTGAGTACATAAATCGGGTTGAAACTGATTGATGGTAAAGGCACCATCTCCTTGTCTATATGCAGCCCATGATGATATATAGGCCACCACCACTTTACCTTTTTGAGAGAAGGACATACATTAATTAATCCACTTTAAAGGCGTTCTACTCAAAACAAATATAACTACCGTCTGCTCTCCCAGGTGCCATACTAACAGAAGGATCGAAGATATTTACATATGATTACTCTTTACTTTACTGTAGCGTAACAACTTTATCAATGAGGTTTTTGGTTTTAATCGAATTTCACAAGAATTAATATTGTAATCTCAAATTAAACGTTTCACAGCTGTTCTTGTGCTCCTGTTCTCATCACCACTGACACTGAACACGATCGTATGCCGAACTGTGTATTAATACAAAATGCAGGGAATTTCCCACTATCTTAATACTTCTATACATACATAGGTGCGTATGATGTCTGAGCTTTATGCAAGAATATCAAAGGGAATTCTCCATTATTTCAATACCTACGTCTATCCATACATTGTGTGTGTACCCGTAATGTCTGAAATAATCAAAAAGTGCGGGGTAACAGTGCACCGTCCACCGAAATTCAAAAACTGCTTTTTTGGTATTGATTACATTTGACGGAACTACACAACACGATCAACTTTTAGATTTCTTCGTATAGAAATATTTTCTTTCATGAAGTTGCGATATTTTGACTCCAACAATTACATTTGTATTTTTATATTTGCATATGACTGAACTAAATAGTCGCAGAAAATTATAGGCATCTACATACGTCTAAAAATAAAGAATTTATACGAATACGAAATTCACGATTGAAACTTCTTCCTGAAAATGTGGGTTTCGTCATCTTGCATTTCAGGTGACGATATACACTAGGCTGTCTCATAAAATGGTGTTGTTTCTGTGTCGATGTTGAATCTATTTATGTATATTTATAAATCAATGTGTGTTTGTATGCCTGTATGTTCCGTATATGACGCCAAACCGGCGGACCGATTCGCTTAAAAATTGTACTGTATCTAACTTCTGGACAGGGAAGCATCCTGGATATACTAGGAACTATCCTGGAAATACCAGGTCAAGGGGGGGGGGGCGGTGTGGAAACTCCCACACAAACAAACAATATTTTAAAACTATCAATAATACCTCATTTTATCTTCCAAAATAGGAGAATAGGGAAGTATGAACCCATGCAAAACCAGGTAGAAAATACTAGTATAATATAAAAATTACTACATTACAAATTACTACTACTACATCACCCTCCACCCCATTTAATGAAAGTGACAAAAATTTCCGCCAAAAACAAATATGATGTTATGTTATGTAGGGTCTTTCCCGTTCGAGATCTTGACTGAAGGTCAGTGTCATAATCCGCGGTGATAAGCCAGAAATAAACCGAAAAAATACGTTTTTTTTGATATTTTTAAAAAAGATTACACTTTACATTAATATATTGAAAGTGATATCATTAGGTTCTGTATATTTCATATTCTTTTCATAATAAAGAAAAATACATTTCGTTCGTATGAAATCGCTCGTGCAATTTTGATTACTTGCTGATTTGGAGAAACCTGTGATTACCCCCTAGATGATATGGATTATTCCAACAAAAAGCGACCCAAAAACCTTTTTTTGAATATCCATCTGAACCGATTTTGTTGAAATTTGATACATATATTCTATTCCTTCTAGCGGGCGTTTGTCTTAGGTCGTGGTCCAAAGTTGGACGTATTTATGAAGAGTGAGCTTCGTTAATGATTGTACTCGTAGATTGAAATGATCGCGATAACGACTGAAAGTTTTCTTATTTGTCGTATTTTTTCAAGTTTGTTTTGCTTTTTACTTCGATTTGATCGTTTTATTTCTGTTACAATACAAATAAGTGATTATATTCACATTACCATTTAATACCTTCGTGGAAATAGAAAATTCCACTTGAATGAATTCCGCTTTTTTCATCCTATTAAGGATGAATGTGAGAGAAAAATGATGTGTCCTAGTAGTTCAAAGACTCCTGAAATTATTTAGTGGAATTACCAATATTGAAGAAGTTGGAAGTTTTCGTTGGAAATGTCCAACCGGTGGCTAGTTCCGAAAACATATAGTGATTATATAAATCCGGGTGTTTTCCGAAAGTGTTTAAATTAAATATTTTTTATTTACACAATTCATTTAGTTTTTAAATATATGTATGTCATTTTAATTAACATTAAATTCTTTCAATTGAAGTACAACTTCTTAACTTATAAAGTAAAAGTAAAGGAATTAACAATGTTTTTAAATATTATTAATATGCATTTGCTTATTTCACATTTATTATTAATGAGTTTTAAGGGTTTCTTTAATATTTCTTTTGTTGTGATTAACAGGAACAATAACAATAATATTGATTAAATTGTTTTTATGTATTTATTTGTATATATGTTTTTGGCAAATAGATTGTTTTTAAGTATATGTATGTATGTCTGTACATACGTATGTATATACTATTAAATTGAATGTTATTTTTTTCTTGATTTGTTGTTTTTTGTTTAATTGAGTGCGTCTTAAGATAAGATGATAGTTAAATTACAATTTGCATGTGTGAATGTATATGTACTTATAATTAATAAAAGAACATGCAACTTTTGTTAACTTCATGTTGTAATTTACATGTACATAGTAGTAAATTAGAAGTACTTATGAGCACATGGCACAACACAACAATCAAACAGTGTTATTATATTTTATGCCCTGATTTGTTAAATTCAGTTTTATATGTCCTATCAAGTATGCACACACACACTTAGATAATAAGAAATTTGATTTTAGTGAAAAACATTGATTCATAGCTACTAAAGTATTTTGTGCTAAGCAGACTTTGAAAATGCCTATATCTCTATATAAAACAATGCGTCGTATTCTCAGTTTGTCTAGAAATTGCGTTTTCTAATATACTAGCTACGGCGGATAGATCTAAGAATTGATGTTGCATTTTCGGTTAGTTCATTTGACTATTTAAGATATTAGTTACTCCCGGGGGGGGGGGATGATTTTTGTGTCGGACTTATGTACATAATAGGTTAGCATCGAAACGTGAAATGTTACAGAACATACTACTTCCGACTTCAACTAATGAACTGGTTGCCATTTCTTCGAAAGCAAAACACTCTCGTTAGAAACCTCAACAATGTCCCACACAGGAATGGGGGTTGTACTACAAACTCAACATTTTCAAATCTGAAAAAATACAGATTTTTGTTTCATTTCTCGTTGGTAACTCTTGGTGCTACCTGCGATTCTATATGATCAAAATATAGCAACGTAGCTGTAAAGAATTTATTTTTTGCTTTTAGTAAAAATCGGTGGCATAATGTATACCAAATTTTTTTGCACAGAGAGATACCAGGGCTTGACCAAACCCACATTCAATTTACATTTATCCGTAAAACCACTCGTGTGTACAGCAAGAGCAAATATGACATCTGGTATTACCTGAATAATGTGGATTTATTAAATAACATATTCCAGCCTGGCCAGGCCCGGCTAATGCCAAGAGTAATAGACATCCCAGCAAAAACTTCTGCTCCGTTTTTAGAATGTTAGTAAGGGGAAACGAGGGGAAAGATACAGTATCATTCCCTTACAAACCGGACGAGCCGAATAAACACTGATTTTTGTAATTGGAGCAAAGTGCAATAATGACATGTCTAGTATAAAAATAAAATGTATCCGAAGGGACTAGATCATGGACTCTTTTCGCCACAGCAAGTGATGAGAGATTTTCGTCATTTGCTTCTTAAAGGCGTGACGAGGACACCTGTCCGAGTTTTTTCATTTTGCTTTTTTTATTGCAATCAAAGAAAGTCAGATTCAGCTCTTTCCGAATTTTCGGCCTTTGATCACATAGAAATGTTTTTTCCCCATGTCCAGTAAGAACTAATATATGCAAACAATGTTTCTTCGTGCACAGTGTTTGAAATAGTATCGGACAATAATAATACCGATACCAAGATCATTGTTTCTATTTTAACGTAGAACCTACTTTATCCAGAATTCCTAATTTTTGTACTTCAAATTCGTCCCCTTCTTAATATTAATGCTTCCTACTACTACGTGTTTTCTTTGTTCTTGTCAGCTTTTCTCTCCATGTGGTTGTGATTACTTATCAAAGTTTAGCACATAATCCTTAAGGAGTCCCGGTAATTTAAGTTTATTTACATTTTGAGCTAATTTTCGATTTAACGATTCGTAAATGGCAAGGCGCGATAACTGTTTTAGACTGCGAGGTTGGCGGTACAATGACGATATGACGGCTATCAATTGTTCTGTCTTTTTACTGGGCACTTGGGCCACATAAAAATTGTGCAGGGATTTGAGACAGTTGTACAGCGTATCGTGTTGCATGGTGGCGTAGAATAAGAGAATTATGCGTATAAATGTCACGTCTGGATCGTTGAGTATGAATTCTTTCTTTGTGATCAACACAATGTAGTAGAATAATAAATAGCGGGAATTTGTGCGAAATGAGTTGCGGAATGAGGTATCACCACCGCCGGCGCTGCCGCCGACATTTGAGCCACCTCCACTGGCGCCTCCGCTGCTGTTCTCTGCCGTGGAACCAGTTAAGCCCAGCGCATCGCCAAAACGTGCAATTTCATTGGAGTAGATGGCACCACCAGTTGTCATACTACTTAGTACTATATTCGGATCGGCTCCGTACTGTATTAGCGTTAAAGTGAGTTCGTGTATGCGATGCATATCCTGGCAATCACGTACGTTGCGAACCATATCCATTACGGCCTGCAATATGTTCTGATATGTTTGATTACAGTCGAGACCATGCTGCAGCAGAAGTAGGAGTATGTTCTTAATGAAGTCGAAGTTCGTGTGTCTTAGCGTGTCACTGCTCAAGGTAAAATTTTCGCTAACGGTAAATACCAAGACCTGCAGAGGTGTTAAATTGTGATGATACGAACAATTTGGATTTGCGCCATGTTGCAGCAGGATGCGAATGCAGTTAACGAAGCAGACCTGCAGATATTTATGAGAAGTTAGTAAAGAAATTGTTGTTGAATATACAGCCACTACCTACCTTCATTGAATGAGTATAGTGTTGCAATGTGTCCTTGTTGATGAGAGGTATTAGAAGCACCATGATAGGCACGGAACCATCACGGCCCACTATATTTGGATCGCCATCTTCTTTTATCAACATACTCAGCAATTCGAAACACACTTCCATGTCTCGAATGTGACGAAAAACACACGCCAAAGCGCTATTGCCTGCTTGATTGATGGAATTCTTAGCGCCATGTTGAAGAAGAAATCTCACCAAATGTAAAACATCCCATTTGCTCCACTTATCGTAACCGTAGCTGTAGAAATATTGAAATGGAAATTCAATAAATTGTTCAAGAACTATGAAAACTACAAATTTTTAAATTCCCAGTTCAGGTGTATTCTAAAAATCAAAATTTACAGAAAATATTGCTAGACTTTCGAAGGCCCTTAACAAAATAATTAAAACAATTTGCTAAACCTTATCTTACCGGGCTTCTTCCAGCGCATAACGCACTATCAGAGAGTGCAAAGGCGTATTTCCCAGAACGTCAGGTTCATTGATGAGTTCCTTACAACCACGTTCCAGTAGTATCCTCAACATACTCAAGGTGTCCTCGGCAGATTTGCGTGCTATGAATATAACTGTAATACAGAAATGTAAGTAAGTTAACAAAACAATTGCATGCTAATTACCCATGTGCAGCAAGGTAAATTGCTGAGTACACGTCCTCACTGTTGTGACGGCTCCATGATGTATTAATAGTTCTAGGAAACGCATGTCATGCAATACTGCATGATGTATGGGATAGTATTCATCTTTTATGAGATTTATTTCATCCG
The DNA here is from genome assembly GCA_947397865.1 of Polietes domitor. Lineage (NCBI taxonomy): Eukaryota > Metazoa > Arthropoda > Insecta > Diptera > Muscidae > Polietes > Polietes domitor. The sequence goes on along the minus strand of OX377621.1, from coordinate 5,812,896 downwards.
ATCGTGTCACAATTAAAGACTGGACACAATTCCAAGCTCCGCGCTCACAGGCCATATGGAGTAAATGAAAAACGGGTCGTTTTGAGCGAAATGGTATCTGCAAAAGGGAAACAAAGCTTGTAAAAGTTTTGGCTTTTTCCTCTAAGGCAGGTTCATTTCTCATTTAGGAAAGATACATCAAGTCGTCCTGTCGCCTCTTTCATTCCTCCCTTATACTACTCACCCATGGATCATCTAACTTCTGGACCAATATATTAAGCACATTGATCTGATCCCCATCGATAGCATAACAGATTGCATTTTGTAATTTGGAATTATCAAAGTTACGTTCCCTGTACTCGTCGACATTGCTATTACAATTGAACAGCTCACAGTTGGTTGAGTGCGATCCGGGGAAGCACATGCGCGAATCGCATTCAATACGTCCGCCGTACTTCAGCAACAATTCTACACAGGACTCGTGACCTTTCAGACAGGCGATGTGCAAGGACAGCGAACAGGGGCTGCGATTGACGTCGGGCCGATGCCGTTGCAACAGCCATTTGGTCAATTCGATGTGATTAAGGCCAACCGAGCGTTGCAGTATATTGAAGCCGCAATCATCGTGGATGACTAAAATATTCTCATTCTGAAAGAACAATGATTTAATGAAAAAAACCCATGACCCATTATTACATCAACTATAAGTTATGATATGACTTTGTTCTAACCTTTGGAATTTCTAACAGTAGTGACTCTAGAGGTTGTATGGAAATTTTGGGATTGGCACGCAAAATTTCAAAAAGCGTTGTGATTTTCTCCTCCGTGGCCTTGGACACTTTATGTCCATCACGATGAGAGAGTAGAGCCGAGCCAGATCGGAATATCTGACTTACGGAGCCGCCCATCGTCCTTGTTTTTTGGCTCGCCCCAATTATCAATTATCGGGGATTATACCAACCGGAAACTGATTTTTAAATTGTCTGAGAGCTTGTTTTCACCCGGAAATAGGTCAAGTCCAAAATAACATCAAATTTGAAATTTGGGTCATTATTCCTGTGTGTCTGATGTTTTTTCTTCTGCTGTGTCTAATACACCCCAAATTAGTATGGAAGTGTTTGTTTATGCATAACTTTCACTAGTAATTTCTCGTTCACATTTCTTCAACGTTTTTTTTTTGTTATTTCTGAGATAATTTTTTGCAAAAAAAAAAATTTCTCTGCACTTTTTCTCACAGAAGCAACAACAACAAAAGATGTGATTTCTAGTGTTGGCAAATATCGCAAAATGAGTACCGGGTAATGGATATCGTTTGTTTATGTTTATAGGTATTCAATAGCAAATACTTTCGAAATATGTTAACATGCCAGTTCTAACTATTTGAAATGAGAAAACTTCGTTAGACATGTTGCGGAAAAAGCGATGCAAAAGACATTTTTAATAGAGTTAGGCAACTGCAATATATTCAAAAATGTATTATTTCTGAACTTGCGCATATATTTTGTGTGACCAAAACCAGGCGTATTACTTACGTAACTTGCTCCACAAATGCTTTTGCACAGATTATTTTTTATTTAATTAATTTAAATAATTTTTAAGAGTTTATAATTTTTAATCTTTTTTCTTAAAAAAAAGTATCGAGTAAATATCGATTACTTAGTTGAAAAGTGTTGAGAAGTCCCGGGTAGTCAAAAGTTGCCAAAATTTACAACACTATTGTTTCTTCTTCATACATTCCCTCGAATAACAGCTGTTCCCTTGTCAGAAGCAAAACAAAAACAGCAACAACCAGTGTTACCGTTGTGCCACTAAAGTGGCAATTTTGCCACTTTTTTCGAGCCGAGATACTTTTGTGCCACTTTTACATTGAGGTACTAAATGTGCTACTTTTTGCTTTTTTGTGCCACTTTTTTCAGTTCTCGTATCCTGGAAATTCGAAATTCGTACGGGAATCCCACGGGAATTCAGTAGAAAATTTAAAATTTTACATATTTCTTCGAATATTTTTTCCATCACGCACCTTCTAGTACCTCCCAACTATAACCTATAACTGCTAGAAGGGCTGAATACGCCATTCAAGCCATCATAAAGACCACTTACCCCCTAGGCCCAGATTGAGAGTGGGCTTTGATCCTGACAGCAGTAGTTTGGTCCTAATGTCGACACAATCTGGGGTGAAATGATGACCACAGACTCGGTCGGACGTAGTTAATGTTCTGGAGATTCCTATAATCTCCTTCCATATCGCCTTGTTCGCTAAGGTGAATTTGTACATAGATACTCCATCACCTCGTCGAACTTTGCAGTCTTTCACTACACACTTTTCTTTGTACATACTTTTGTTCATAATTAATTATTAATTATTTAATTTATAAAATATAAATCACATTTAACGGGCGCGGGCTTTGGGAGCTTTACGCTTGCTTTAATTGGAAGGAGTTGCGAGTTGCTAAAAAAAGGAGTAGAAGCAGAGCGCAGAGTTGAGTATAGAATGGATTAGAATGGGAGAATTTGCAATTTAAGAATGAGAGAGCATAGAGACAGTGCAATTTAAGAATGAGAGAGCATAGAGACAGTGCAATTTAAGAATGAGAGAGCATAGAGGCAGTGCAAGTGGTGAGTTTGCTGATAGCAAGTAGCTTTTATAGCAATTAGCTTTTGTATGTAAAGACAGATTAGAAATCTGGCAGCAATGAAATCCGTTAATTTACATTTTCAAATACAAGAAACTCAAAATACGATAAAATTGCAATAAATGTATTGATATTATATATGTTTCAGAACAATAGGGCTGTTTTCCCTTAAGCCGGGATAAAAAACTGCGTTAAGAAAAACATTAATAAAGAGTTAATTTTTACTCAAAATAAAAAACATTTTTCAAATTGTCGCCAATAATATTTTAAAAATATTATATTTTGTTAGTATATTTTTGGGCTTAGCCTCGATAACCATAAATTTTACTTACACTGGATAATTATTCAGGCCATATATATATTAGGCTGGGTCGCCGTCCATACAAATGGAAAAACTAGTTCCCGTCACCCCACGAAAATAAACTTCGGATTGTTTAATGAGGATTTGCAATTTTTAAAAATATTTTTTTTTATTTTGAGTGAAATTTTCATAAAAAAATATTTTGTGTTGACTTTTTTCGGACTTAGCCTCGATAACCATAAATTTGACTTACACTTGATAATTATCTAAGAGGCTAAGTCCACATTTTTTAACATAAAATTGTTTTTTTTTTTTTTTTTTAATTTGATTTCATACACGCATTTGTATTGCCGTTGGCAACAATTAAAAAAGATTATTTATTTTGAGTGAACTTTTAATTTTGTATTTAGGTTTTCATTATCGTTATCCAGTCTTAAAGAAAAACAACCCCAATGAATAGTGGATGTTTTGTTCAATATTCATATTCAATTATTATTTATTAACAAATTTATCGTATTCGCGTTCAATTCGTTGCCCCATTTTGAGCGAATTTTGGGTACTTCATGTTGACACTCACATGTTTTTTAATTCCAAATCTAATATAAATGATGCAAAATTGCCTATGACAGACTATTCAAACAGAACAGTCACTAAATCGTTCCTCTGGTAAAAAAAAAAACAAATATTCCTGTATACGATCTTTCAGTTTTATTATGTACTAGTATTTTGTACCCGGCGTTTCGAAGATAAAATGAGTAATTTTTGATAGTTTTAAAATATTTTTTGTGTGGGAGGTACCTTTGTCCTATCATGACCTAGTATATCCAGGAACCATCCTCTGTCCAGAAATTAGATATAATAAAATTTTCAGACGAATCGGCCCACAGGTTTGGCGTCCTATACGCAACATACAGACACACATTGATTTTTATATATATAGATATAAATATTTGATTTAACCGATCTCGATGTCTGTAATTGACTCTAATTATTTTTCAATATTTCGTCTCTCATTGAGATCCAATTGACAGAATATAGAAACAACTAAAACGACGATGTTTTTGTCTAGATATTTGTTTTGTTAACAAAATAATAATATTTTTATTATATTTGTATACAAATAAGGTGGTACTTGTAGTATTTTATCAACTAAACTTCTTTAACGTATTTATCAGTTTTGCCAATCTCGGTTTTTGAAGTATATAAATGATTAAAAACATAAGAGCAGATTATTAGGAAGCTAGTTTTAAATTCTGCCTACATTGTTATTCCGTGAAACTTACTTCCCAGCAAAAAGATTTGTTTAAAAAAATATTATTTTTTGGAAAATGTTCCACTATTTTTATGTGAAAGTTTAGTTAACATAAAGGGTGATTTTTTAAGAGCTTGATAACTTTTTTTTTTAAAAAAAACGCATAAAATTTGCAAAATCTCATCGGTTCTTTATTTGAAACGTTAGATTGGTCCATGACATTTACTTTTTGAAGATAATTTCATTTAAATGTTGACCGCGGCTGCGTCTTAGGTGGTCCATTCGGAAAGTCCAATTTTGGGCAACTTTTTCGAGCATTTCGGCCGGAATAGCCCGAATTTCTTCGGAAATGTTGTCTTCCAAAGCTGGAATAGTTGCTGGCTTATTTCTGTAGACTTTAGACTTGACGTAGCCCCACAAAAAATAGTCTAAAGGCGTCAAATCGCATGATCTTGGTGGCCAACTTACCGGTCCATTTCTTGAGATGAATTGTTCTCCGAAGTTTTCCCTCAAAATGGCCATAGAATCGCGAGCTGTGTGGCATGTAGCGCCATCTTGTTGAAACCACATGTCAACCAAGTTCAGTTCTTCCATTTTTGGCAACAAAAAGTTTGTTAGCATCGAACGATAGCGATCGCCATTCACCGTAACGTTGCGTCCAACAGCATCTTTGAAAAAATACGGTCCAATGATTCCACCAGCGTACAAACCACACCAAACAGTGCATTTTTCGGGACGCATGGGCAGTTCTTGAACGGCTTCTGGTTGCTCTTCACTCCAAATGCGGCAATTTTGTTTATTTACGTAGCCATTCAACCAGAAATGAGCCTCATCGCTGAACAAAATTTGTCGATAAAAAAGCGGATTTTCTGCCAACTTTTCTAGGGCCCATTCAACCAGAAATGAGCCTCATCGCTGAACAAAATTTGTCGATAAAAAAGCGGATTTTCTGCCAACTTTTCTAGGGCCCATTCACTGAAAATTCGACGTTGTGGCAGATCGTTTGGCTTCAGTTCTTGCACGAGCTGTATTTTATACGGTTTTACACCAAGATCTTTGCGTAAAATCTTCCATGTGGTCGAATAACACAAACCCAATTGCTGTGAACGGCGACGAATCGACATTTCACGGTCTTCAGCAACACTCTCAGAAACAGACGCAATATTCTCTTCTGTACGCACTGTACGCATTCGTGTGGTTGGTTTAATGTCCAATAAAGTAAACTGAGTGCGAAACTTGGTCACAATCGCATTAATTGTTTGCTCACTTGGTCGATTATGTATACCTTAAATCGGACGTAAAGCGCGAAACACATTTCGAACCGAACACTGATTTTGGTAATAAAATTCAATGATTTGCAAGCGTTGCTCGTTAGTAAGTCTATTCATGATGAAATGTCAAAGCATACTGAGCATCTTTCTCTTTGACACCATGTCTGAAATCCCACGTGATCTGTCAAATACTAATGCATGAAAATCCTAACCTCAAAAAAATCACTCTTTATAAGCGTATGTTATTGAACTTATCTTTCCAAAATGGGAGTACAAATATTATCTTTAATAACATTGAGATTTTGGTAAAATTTAAAAAAATATATCCATAAATTTATTTAATATCCTTTTCGAGTTTAGAAAGCCAAGATACATAGACTTTCGGAAAAAAATTGTTGCATAGTGTAATATGTAATTTTGTTCTAAAAATTAATGTTTGCTCCCACAACTGTGTATCCTACTTTTACTTCCAGAAAAAATACATACCCGTTGTTCTAAGCCTATCTCATTTTACCCCTTTTTGGTTTAAACCAATTTACACCACATTTACAAGATGATATGAAACTAATTCTTTTTTGGGCGAATCATACATGATTTTAACAAAGGGTTGTCATTGGGAGGAATGGGTTCATTTATCAGTCACTTCGTTCGAATCAGTGCTTAAAAGAGCTGCATGTTCAAAGCTTATATGACATTTTTTCACAGGAGAAAGTTATTCATTTTTGGATACATTGTGGGAGTTCTTATGAATAACTTCTTTGAATTAAAGAAAATGCACAGAAACAAATTCCTTTAGGAGTCCTTCTTAAAACCGATTTTACATTGCTTTGGTTTAATTTTACTTTTAATAAAACTCAAAGACAAAATTAAAAACTAGTCTTTGTTCTCATAAATCTGACCTAAAAGCACTTGACAAACCATTAGAGCAAACAACTGCAATTGCAGCCCACTGTGCACTGACTGGACACACACCCAACTTTGACGACGTAGACATATTAACAGAAGAGAGTAACTACCAGAGGAGATATACATTAGAAATGCTCTACATTACGGACGTTCCTACTGAAAAGAGAGACAGACACAGACAAATGCGCACACATATACAGAAATATCATACACAAGAATAGGAAAGACGGACAGTAGTTCACAAAAACTTGTGAAAGTGCAAGGATCGTTTTGTTTTTTTAAATGTAATTATATTAATTGTTTAAAAATTGTTTGTATATTGATTGTTATTGAGGATGATCGACGAAGTTGTTCGAAATATCGGGAACAAAATTTAAAAATAAAATAATAAAAAAACAACATCTTGTTTTCACTCGAAGTTATGAGCAAAAGACTGAAAAAAGAACTACTATTTAACGATTTTTAAAAAAGGTATATCTTTGTAACGAGTAATCAGAAAAAACTCAAAGTATACCAGGGGGTGTTTTTAGTGGGTTCTATAAAAAGTAAAAAATGAAGGAAATCAAAATATTTTTTTAACTGTCCGATTTGAGAAACTGTTTAGAATGATTTGGCTTGGATGTATGATTTAGAAGTAATGATAATATCATTCATTTTGAACTACGTTCAATTTTTTTTGCTGGCTATGTATGCAAATTTGTAATGTCACAAAAAAATAAATTCAAGGGTTTTAACCGATTTTAAAATGAAAGGAAAGATTGATATAAACTCAATCTACGATGGGAAATAATGTAAACATGAAACATTTTTTAGGGTACTCAAGTGAAATTACTTGGATTGGACAACGAGCCACATGGCGTATACTTATTATTTTAATACTGTATGCACTAATATACATTAGAGTGGCTTCATTTGTTAGGGGAAAAAGTATTGTCGATGTCCTCGACTAAAATTAAAAATTGGTTTGTTTGCGTTATTCCAAAATATTTCGCTTTTTAACATTGTCCGTTCGTGAGCTGGACGGTTTCAAAATAAACTCTATAAATCTGGAACAGAATTTACGATGTGATTGGTATAGAAAAAACGCTATAGATTAAAATCCTGCTCGAGCCTTATCAAACCATATTAAATATGTTGCAATATATCCCAGTTAAAGGCCAGAGTTTAATGGTTTTATTGTGTTTTTTATAAAATCTGCAATAACTTGCACATTTTCAGTTCGATTTGTGTTTTTAGGGACTCGTTAGAGGAACATTGATCGACAGTTGCGATTTTCGAAGCTTTTAAACCAGAACTTACATTTTTTCCGACGTGCACCAGTAGGAATGGTCTTGGAAATCAGTTATTTCATGTCAATCCGGAAAAGAATTAATAAGACTCCTATTTTTCTGAAATATTCTTCTTTAAAAAAACATTATTTCGGCATTTTTCGGCAAAAATTAAAAATCTGCAAGATATCAATATTTTGGAATTTAAATTCATTATACACTCCACCAGAGTATTATGCCTTTGTGCATTTGTTTGTAACACCAAAACGGAAACCAGACCCATTGTTAATTATAACGATTGACTTAGAATCACTTTTTGAATCGATTTAGCAATGTCCGTCCATCTATTCATTTAATCAAAGTACAGGTCGCAATTGTAGCCAAAACCAAATGAAACTTTGCACAACGAAGGCTTTCGGTATAAGGACGAACGCTATTTAATTTTAAGCTATTAATTTATTTAATTTTAAGATCGGTTCAGATTTAGATATAGCTCCCATACGAATTTCACTCCCGATTTAACTCTTTTCACTCTAGATACCATATATTTTAACAAATTTTCTTCAAACTTGGCAATCTTATATTTCAAATAGACACCTGTGGTAAAAATGTGTTACATCGGCTCAGATTTATATATATATCCCATACAAATTTCGCTCCCAATTTGACTTTTTCCGCTCTAGAAACTACATATTTTATCACATTGTCTTGAAATTTTGCAAAACATCTTATATTTAAACTAGGAACACCTATGGTGAAAATAGGTCAGATCGGTTCAGTTTTATATATTGCTCCCATTCAAATTTCACCACCGATTTGACTTTTTCTGAACTGTAATCCAAATATTTTAACTGATCTTCTTCAAATTTGCCAAAATATCTTATATTTCCACTAGAAATACCCATGGTGAAATTGGGTCAGATCGGTTCAGATTTATATAAAGCCCCATACAAATTTCGCTCCCAGCTTGACTTTTTCCGCCCCAAAAACTACGTATTCAATTCAATGCGAATGCTTGAATGCTTGAAAGTTGGTCACATCATTCCATGTTTGGATATAGCCCCGATACAAATATTGCTCTACATTTCACAAATCGGGTCTGGTCATATTAGCCTATGATTAGAAAACATACAAAAATCCTCCCCGTTTTCATTTTTTTTACACAATTGAATTGTATTCGGATAGAAAGTGAAGTGTATCATATAGTCGGCCTCGCCCGACTTTCCTTACTTGTTTTGAATTCGAAAACTTTTGAAAGATGTGAATGGGAAGGACCAAAAGTCTGTTTTTTTTTCAAACATTTAGTTGTATTAAAAACTTCAATAACTCAGTCAATTAGCGAAGGATTTTTAGAAACAAATTAGCGTTTTATTCCTTACTGAACATAATTTTAAAATAAATTCACTAACTACGTAAAAAACATTCCCAAAGTTGGAAAATATAAAAAAAATAAACAAAATTTATTTTTTGGACGAATACAAAAAGATTCCCCAAGTTTTAAATAAGTTCTAAAATTCACAGTTTTCCGGTTATGTTTCGTCTCAATTTTTAAAAATTAGTGCCTCAATATTTTTTACCCAAAATAAAAAAATTCCCAAAAATGTTATAGATATATGTTCTCTGAAAATTGTATGCATTGGGTTGTATTAAACAAACAATACACACTAAAAATAGATGTTAACATTCCAGACCAAAAAATACTTTTTTGTTGCATAGTGTATTTAAACACTAACAAATAGCGAAACAGCGTTAACGAACTTGCTCATTGCAGTACCGCAACATTTCATTTAATCAAATAAAAGCTGCTTCAGTGCTTTTGTCTTGCCTGCAACGGCAGCTTGAAACATGGAAAGGGTTCTGTATTAATATTTTGTTTTTATTTATTTCATATTTATTGTAATTTCTCATATCTATGTATGAACACTCGCACACATATTTCTCTTCGATGAGCTTATGTTCACAGGCATTTTCATTTTCAACACACATTCAACTCTTACTTTTGCTCATCGTCACGTTGCACGCAAACTAGTTTCGACTCTGCAATGATGTAAACGATGACGTTTCACATCGAAATGCTGCGAGTTCCGAGTGTGTTGCATGCTGCACTACCAGACTACAAGGTAGTTAGACTGTTGGTTGCAACTGAACTAAATTAACAAAAACACACAGAACAAACGAATCATTGCCATGCCATGCCGTGCCATGATTTGTATGAAGGTAAATTTATGATATTAAAAGAGCTTTACATGTTTGCGTAGAGACACACAGAGAGACCGAGTAAGCGAGAGTGAGAGAGCCCCCAATGAGAGCTCCCCTTTAGCAATGACCCTCGTAAAGTAAGAGCGCGTGTGATGAGAGAGAGCCGTATTGTTGTTTGTTTGGCATGGTTGGGTGGTGGGGAGAGCGAGTGCGATTTGTGTGTTTTGTGATGAACTTGATGATGATGATGATGTGGTTTGTTGTAAGCTTCCATGTGAGCGTATGTTCCGACGTTTGTTTAGTTTAGTCTACGGCGGACTTTTGTATCGAACGGTTGTTTTTTGAAAACAAAATAAAGCAAAAAATAATAAGAAGAGGCAATATAACGTGCAGTGTTTTTGAATGCTAAAAAAGAAAAACAAAAATATCTTTTTGAGTGTTTCGCGTACGTCTGCTACAACATAACGACACGGTGGAGGCGCCAAAATTTCGTATTTTGATTTTTCGCATTTTTGACAATAACGTGGATTTTTTTCGGTATATTTTGAATGGAACGCGGTATATGATCGCTAGGAAAAGAGGTGCGTGCGCGGGGTAACGACGATTTAATGACGTTGTCAGTCACCCTGTAAAGTTGAAACAATACACTCACTGCCTGTAAAAAGTTTGTGTTCATTTGAAAAAAAATAAATAAATAAACAAAATTAAAAAATAATTATTAATAAGAAAAACCAAAATAAAAGCCAAATAATTAGCATTAAATATAAAACAAAAAACCCAAAACCTAAGCCTTTGAAAAAATAGGGATCTAAACAAAAAACCTGCCACAAATCCTTAACTGCCTTAAAACAAAAATTAAGTCTGTGAATAAAAGTTGAAGTGATATTTTTACAAAAAGTTTGAACAAAACAAAAATTAACAAAATTGAAAAAAAAGAAAACCCCCACAAAATATGAAAAGCAAACTAACTTGGTTCAACATCGCAATCTCATTTTTATTTTAATCGATAAAAACAAAGCAACACCAAATATTAATAACAAATTGGGGTGGTGTTAAGTGAAAATCGTAGTATTTCGATTATAAAAATATTTTAATTAAACAGAAAAAAACATAAACTTCTTTGGAAAGCCCCCAACATCGGCAGCAGCAGCAGCACAAATTGCAATTTGTTGTGTTGTGCATTATGCGATAACTTTTGTTTTTGTAAATACAAGTTACGTTATCCCTCGAATCGAATCGCATCGAACCAGCCAGCCAAGCCAACCCCAACAAAACTCTCTCTGGCTCACACGTCTCCATTCACTTGCAGTTGTTGTTGTACTCTCACTCCAACCGACTTGCATTGCATCGAACACGGATACTTTTTTGTGCAAGCAAACGGTAACGACGAGACGATCATACACGTCGTCAAGCGCTGCAACGGCGTCTGCGACTGCGACTGCTGCTGGCAGGCAATGATGTGCTGTGGTGTGTGGTAGTGGCAACACACAATACACCGTTCGTTCGTTCGGTCGTTCGTTTAGTCGTTCGTTCGTTCATTGATCATCATGCTCTCATACCAAGGTCAATAAACGTAAGATTGCACGCGATATCAACTACAACAACAATAACTGCAACAGCAGTAGCGACGGCAACAGCAACAGCAACAACAAAAACGAAAACAACAATAAATCCAAACAACAACAATAACGAAAGAAAACAAAAAACCGGGGTCAACGGTAGGAAGGAATACGTACTCACTCACTCACTCACATCCATGCAAACATACAAACGTAAACGTAACGTACCGCATGTACGATCACTTTTTGTGTGTTTAATTTCGCGAGAGCAAAAAGAAATGTGAAAATTATTCAATAAAACAAAAGTTATACAAAAACGAAATACAATGCAAAGTAATCTCTGTGCAAATATAATAACAAATCATTAAATGATGGTGTTAACGAGCGGCAATTTAATCGCATAAAACTCTATTACGTAGACGACGTAATCCGGCGCGTTCGTCGTCCCCACCTCCCGGAAGAAAGAACGAAAGAAAGATAAAAGCCCCGCATAAAAGTGATCGCTCTGGCCAACATTGTCTTTGTCCACCTTCAACCCACAACATGTCTTCAATTAAAGGATTCAATGATCTTTAATAGGTAAGTTGGTTGCCAACACTCAGACATTTTGGAGGAGTTGCCCACACCCACCACCACCCCGCTTGCCACGACCGGTTTTACATATTTTCACATTGTCTGTGTGTGTCGGGGGAAATTTTACTTTTCGTTTTTTGACATTGCTCGTTTTTTTCCTTTTCTGAATTTGTTTTTCTTGTTTTTGTGATAGTGTTTATTTTATTATGTGCATTGTCATGATCACCCGAGATTTTCCTTTCTTTTTGAGCAAAAGGTTAAATGTTTGTTGTACTCTGTGCTGGTACTCTGCTCTGTGGCGGTTCGTTCGGATACACAGAGTTGATTTTGGGCCTGGGAAATGCCAGGCCAGTGCAGCAGTGCGGTGTGGAGGGGAGGTGTTGGTATGTTGGAGAACAGGATGGTTTGATCGGCCGCTAAAATTAATTTTAGTTGGCTTTGTCATTATTTTGCAGAGCAATGAAACCCAGTGTCAATACCTAAAGGCATACTTTTACACTGGGATTTCTCGCTGACTAATTAGTCCGGTTGTTACCTGCCTAATATCGTACTATAGAGTCCCTGTGCTTTTAATGGGAAACAAATCATTCTTCAGCAACCATGAAATAGAAAAAATAACAACCCTGAAGAATTATACCCCATATTTGTGGGGTTCATTGACATTGTTTAACATCAAATATAACCGAAACTAACAAATCCCATTTATTTTACTTTGAAAATCTGGGTTACCTTACCTGATAGGTGTTGATATGACCTGATCAGACTGACATTCGACAGGAGTGCCCACAATTGAGAGGAGAATCTTGTTAATTCTTTCGCGATTTCACTACAGCATATGATATTCGTTTTGGTTTAACTATCATATACTACCAATCGTATTCTGTATAAATTCATTTAATTTTATTCATTCTAAGTAATAATCAATTGTAGATAGTTTTGTTCGATTTTACTTTAAGCATTGTTTCCAATGACATGGCATTAACGAATGAGTTTCGTTGATTCGACGAAACGGGCGGAAAACAATAGTAATATCGTGAATTACAGCTTTCTTTTTAATATCCCTTAAAAAGGAAACTGAAACTGAAAATGTCAGTGAATTTGGAATTCGAAACAGGGTGCCCTATGGGTAAACCAAATTAGAGCTCGCTGAATCCATTTAAAATTGTGATTCCACGGATCATAAAAGAGCAAATTTATATTGTACTTATCCGAAAATCGATCTTCTTTAAATGGATAAATATCATTGGAATAAACACTTCTTGTAAAATAGAACAACATTCAAAGCTTTGTGAAAGCCCTGGGTTGCGTATACGTTATACTTATAAAAGATAATATTACTCATTCGCTCAGTTGTCAGACTAGAAACTCATAATTAACCCTCTACTTTTATAAAACGCAACCGCCATTTCAACCAAATTTTGACGTCTTGGTATTAGACCTGTTCGATTGGGCTTACTAGCTTACAATTAAGACACTTGATAAGGTGGTAACACGAGTAAATTCCATATACAAATTAAGCTAGTAAGCCCAATCGAACAGGTCTATTATTTAAAACGCAAATGTTCTCTTAAGTGATTCTGGCTTAGCTTTCGTAGCTTTCGTAGCTGTTGTCGGTTTTTCGTTAACTTTTTTAGATTAAACTATACGATTTAGAAAATCAGGGTGTAAATCAAATCAACTCGACGTGCTTAACCCCTGCAGAATGTTTTTTTGCTTCCCTCGGATGTCAAAAAAAAAACAATTATGTTTATCCATTGGGTACGCCCCACAGTACGCCACAAAAACTATTAGGTGAGCTCGTAAAATGAATATACCTGGCACTGATAACTTTCTTAACGTATTTAAGAAAAATATAAAGTTTCATCAATTAATTTTTTTACATAATTTTTCATACAAAATTTTTTGTTTTGGTCCGAATGTCTTGAAAATTTGCTCAGAGTTTACGATTAATGGAATGAGAAAGTTCAAACAGAAACATGAAAATGCCAGCACTGAATATTAGGGGGTGGAGGTTAATTTGTATGGGTGGAAAAAATGAACAAATTTTATGAACATTTCTCCATGAAACCATGGTCCTAAGAAGAATTATCAAACCGCGGAAATCGACTTCGATCTATATATTTACTTCCGTCTGTCTCAAATTTGAAGTCGATTTCCGCAGGCTAGGAATTCATATTACACCTATGGTTTCTTAGAGAAATGTTCGTAGATTACGTTTTTGTTTGACGTTTTGTGCGAAAAAATCGACCCGCCCTAGTGAACAGAAGCTACTGAGTTATATGAACATTTCCCTTCAGTTTTCGTCTTACAATATTTAGATTACTTCAGTAGATTCTTATTTCTTTCACTAAACAAATTATGGATTTTCTCAGTGAAACACTTTTCTAACGATTAGATCTTTGAAAAGTAATAGTCGAAAAAATTCTTTTTTGCCACCAAAATATCACTGTACGTCGCTTGTCTCGAGGGCATTATATTTATCCTAGTTTGCAGGTATTTTGTGCTATATTTGCAACCACGTACCCCTTCGTTATCATATGATACGGATAAAAGGAGAAAAACCCTCGAAGGCTCTTAGGTGCATTTGGATCAAATACGTTTCAAGCAATTTTCCGTCTTTTTGTCCATCTGCGAATGATCACATTCATTTATGATTTGGTATTTCTTAATGATTTTTAATTGCTTCGAACGTGTAAAATATAACATTCGCTCAAGTGATGCTAACCTAGGCATAGTTATAATCTTCCAATTTTAACATTTTTTATATTGACTAACCAGTTACCAAATTTGAAGACTTTATAACTTGTACTCTAATGCCTGGAAGACCCAATAAGTTAAGGATTTTAAATTTGTTATTGATTCGTAATTATGTACGGAAAAGTAAATGTGTAAAATGGTTCATATGGCTTTTCTGGCTCCTCTGTCGAAATTTTGTATTTGAATTTTGTCGGTAGTAGGATTGTTGTTTTAAAGATTATCCTTCAAAACCCTGATCTTGACTTCATGAAACCGGAAAGTTTCTTTATCAAGGAGTGACTAGTGCTGTAAATGAATTTTCTCTCTGAGCCTGAAGAGTTTGAAACCACAGCCATATCATGGACAAAATAAAAACTCAATTAAAATTTCATGTTATGGAGAACTACGGACGATAACTAGCATTTTTTGCCTCTTCTTCCAGTCCAAAACTGCTCCAAACAGTAGTATGTTGTAGATGCAGTGGCTGAAACCCACAAGCGAGAATTTTGACGATTAACGGAGGCATCGAAATATTAGAAGATCGTTGGAGATGATTTTCAATCATTATTTGTAAAATTTTGCTCAATGATTAAAACCTGTAGTTCGTTTTCTTGACGCTTTATTTTAGACCCTGAACTGCTATTCCTCCCACAATAGGCTCAAAAACCACAATTTATCTCAGAAATGTGAAATTTTGAGACACTCTCTATCTATGCAAGCCATACAATCACACTCGAATCCATTTTTTCGATGTCGATGTTGTTGATAATAATATAAATGATAGTAATATAAAACCAATTAAAGATTGATAAATTATATGGTCCTAAATATCTGATACTTCCAAGTCATTGGACTTAAACAAACATTTGCATAATCCGATTAGTTACTTTAATGTCAATGTTAAAAAATCTCTCCTTACACTAACAATTAAAATGATGTATTCAAAATCTTCTCATATCGTTTAGTGTTGAGGAATTTTAGGGGCACCAACGAAGAAAATATGAGAAAAATTTATTGTGAATTCATATAACACTTATCAAAATTAAAATCAAATATATAGGAAAACAATTAACTTAATACCCATACCATTGCAAGTTTAAAATACAATTATAACTGAAATATTTATTTTGCTATTTTTGGTGGAATATCCATTTACATGAACAGCCAGTCGAGCAGCCGGCATGTTTTCCTGTTGGCTTTCACAAATAAGCAAATATTTACAATTAATTTATCACATTAATACAAGTGCGAGTGACTGACAACTCTCACACACTGTGCTGTGCTCTGTTGTGTTGTAGTAATTGTTCACAAAACAAAATAAATATTCTAAAGGTTATTGACATTTTTGGAAAATAATAATTATTATTAATTGCAAATTATTCTCTTTGTTGGAAGGTAGTCAGCCGGTCGTCAGTCAGGCAATGCTTTGCGTTGATGGCAGCCACTACAGCAATTGGGTCAAAAATGTTATTTTTTGAAAACCTAAGCGCAAAACTCTTTTGTAATTATAAAATAAAACATTTAAACAAAATGCTGTTGTTGTAATCACCACCACCACCAACAACATCGTTTTTGATGTTGTTGTTGTCGCTGTAAAGACCCATTACAAGAGTCATACATGTTCAAGAAAGTAAGACCAACCAACCAACAAAAAAACGATTTACTCACATTCAAGTATGTCCAACAGCAGTTTATTTTTTTTGCTGTAACCAGTCGATATGTTTGTTTGTAATAGCCACCGTCAGCGATATTTTGTAACAAATACTTGCCGCAGTACACGGAGTACTACAATAGTAAAATTGATTTGTTTTTTTTTCTCGGTTTGGTTTGGCCAGTTGGTGGTTATGGTGACCCCATTGATTCACCGTCTTCCATACCATTATTAATAATATTGGAAATTTAAAAAAAAAAACGACAAAAACCAAAAAAAGATGTGTTGTTTGTTGTTCATGTAAAAACATAATTTACTTGACAAAAAAATCAACTTAAAACCAGTAAGGAAAGGCTAAAGTCGGGCGGGGCCGACTATATGATACACTCCACTTTCTATCAGAATACAATTCAATTCGGAAAAAAGTGAAAACGGGAAAAATTTTTGTATGTTTCCTAATCATAGGCTAATATGTCCTCGTTCAATTTGCCAAATCGAAAAGAATATTTCTATATCCAAACATGGAATGAAGTGACCCATTTCACAATAGGTTCTTCCAGTTCTCCAGGCGAAAAAATCAAGTCGGGAGCGAAATTTGTATAGGAGCTATATATAAATCTGAACCGATCTGACTCATTTTCATCCTGGGTGTTTCTCATGCAAATATAAGATATTTTGCCAAATTTAAAGAAAATCTGTTAAAATATGTGGTTTCTGGAGCGGAAAACTCAAGTCGGGAGTGAAATTCGTATTTGGGCAATATATATATCTGAACCGATCTGGCTCATTTGGTCTGTTTCATGGGTGTTTCTAGTTTAAATAGAAGATGTTTTGCCAACTTTTAAGAAGATCTGTTAAAATATGTGGTTTCTACAGCAGAAAAAGTCAAATCGGGAGTGAAATTCGTATGGGGGCTATATCTAAATCTGAACCGATCTGGCAAATTTTCACCGTGGGTGTTTCTAGTTGAAATATAAGATGTTTTGCCAATTTTGAAGAACATCTGTTAAAACATGTGGTTTCTACAGCAGAAAAAGTCAAATCGGGAGTGAAATTCGTATGGGGGCTATATCTAAATCTGAACCGATCTGACCAATTTTCACCATAGGTGTTTCTAGTTGAAATGTAAGATGTTTTGCCAAGTTTGAGGAAAATCTGTTTTAATATGTGGTATCTAGCGTGAAAAGAGTCAAATCGGGAGTGAAATTCGTATGGGGGCTATATCCAAATCTGAACCGATTTTCTTCAAATTAAATAGCGTTCGTCCTTATCCCGAAAAACTTTGTTGTGCAAAGTTTCATTTGGTTCTGGCTACAATTACGACCTGTACTTTGATTACAAGAATAGATGGACAGACGGACGGACGGACGGACGGACATCGTTAATCGATTCAAAAAGTGATTCTAAGTCGATCGGTATAATTAACAATGGGTCTATCTCGCTTCCTTTTGGGTGTTACAAACAAATGCACAAAGACATAATACTCTCGTGGAGTGTATAAAAACAAATGCGACTTATGGGAGTAGTGACTGACTGGCTGGGTAAATGATGAATTGTTGGGCTGCTGTTGGACTTACATTGAGATTGTATGGACACGTCCAGTGAAGAAATATTGAACACTTGTTGTTAATGAAATGAATTGTTCGATCCAAGAATATTAGAAGGAAAAAATTCGGTTTGAGTGCAAAAATATAAATTACAAAAAAATCGACAAATACGGACAAATCAAAAACAAAATTCAAAATAGCTATTCCAACCCCTTCACCTGGATTAATACTGTAATTGCATTGCCAATATAATGGTCACTTAGAGTTGTATATGATGGCTACAAATGTTGGATTATTAAATTTACACGGAAACAGTGGTTTAGAAAGAGTCTCCAAAAATGAAGAACAAATAATTTTTTCCAAAAAAAAAACTTTTTTTGCTGGAAAAAGACTATACAAAAGAAAATATTCGAAAACAATATTTTCTATAATTTTTTAATATCTAACACCCTAACGAAGAATGCTATGGCTACATGTAAAAGATCTATGGATAAATGTAGAAGTTATTACACTCTTTTTAGAGGCAAAAATTTAAAAAAATATGATTTGTTTTAATTTATGTTTAAATAATTTTTAATTTTTGTTTTAATTGCTGTTCGTGCCAGCTATTAAAACTATACAAAATAGAAGAAATTCAAAAAAAAATATTTTCTTTCACTTTTGGACAGCTTACATTCTAACGAAGAATGCGCGAAAGCTTCTTTACAAATTATATAGTAGAATATTTTCTTTTTATACCCTCCACCTCCAGGATGGGGGTATACTAACTTTGTCATTCCGTTTGTAACACCTTGAAATATCGACCTGAGACCCTATAAAGTATATATATTCTTGATCGTCATAAAATTCTAAGACGATCTAGCCATGTCCGTCCGTATGTTGAAAGCACGCCAGCATCTAAACGAAAGGAGCTATGACGTCAAAATTTTACATAAATGCGTCTTATAGTCGTAGATCGGTTGGGATTGAAATTGGGCGAAATCTACCCAAAGGGAAAAATTTTTCCCTCACAAGGACTAAAACTAGTCATAATAATCCCTAATATTTTACAGTATTGATATTGGGTATGCGCACTCCCCTATAACAAATAGGCGTACCATAAAGTGTTTCTCATTCGTAGGGGGTGAAATGGGGGCAAAAAGGGATAAAAATGGTACCTATCAAACGACAACAGCTAGAAACACGAAATTTGGTATGTACGTTCCTCTAATTGAGTAGATACATAATATTAAATATTTTTTTTCAAAATTCGTACTTTTAAGGGGTAAAATGGGAAAAGAGGGATAAAAATGTTACTTTCAAAGGATACAATGGGACAGAGGGATACAAATGGTACCAACTAAACGGCTACAGCTAGAACGATGAAATTTGGCGTGTACATACCTCTAATTGCGTAGACAAGTAAAATAAAGGGATTTTGAGAGCGCCGTACTTTTAGGGGGTAAAATGGATAAATATGGTACCAACCAAATGGCCGCAGCTAGAATGACGGAATTCGGTGTACATATTCGTCTGACTGCATAGACAAGCAAAATAAAAATATTTTTCCAAATTCGTATTTTCGAATTTTTTGAATCATTATAATGAATTTTCAAAATTTGTACTTTTGGAATTAAAATGGATGGAAATACAACCAACTGTAGAGTTTAAATTTTATTGAAGATTGCTGTCTTATATTTACTTTTGAATTGACTTGAAGTAAAGAGTGATTTTTTTGAGGTTAGGATTTTCATGCATTAGTATTTGACAGATCACGTGGGATTTCAGACATGGTGTCAAAGAGAAAGATGCTCAGTATGCTTTGACATTTCATCATGAATCGTCTTACAAACGAACAACGCTTGCAAATTATTGAATTTTATTATCAAAATGCGTGCTCTGTTAAGAAAGTTCATTGCGCGCTTCCATTTTATGGTCAGTTTAATCGACCCACTGAAGCGGCTATTCGGGCTATTGTGACTAAATTTCGCACCAAATTTACATTGTTGGACATTAAACCACCAACACGCTTACGTAGAGTGCGAACTGAAGAAAATATCGCAGCTGTATCGGCCAGTGTTAATGATGACCACCAATTTTCGATTCGTCGCCGTTCGCACCAATTGGGTCTCTGTTACTCAAAAACGTGGAAATGCCAAAATTGGACTAAGCGGATGGACCACCTAAGATGCAGCCGCGGTCAACATTTAAATGAAATTATCTTCAAAAAGTAAATGTCATGGACCAATCTAACGTTTCAAATAAAGAACCGATGAGATTTTGCAAATTTTATGCGTTTTTTTTTAAAAAAAAAGTTATCAAGCTCTTAAAAAATCACCCTTTATTATTTCGATATATATTATAAACGTATTGGTGGTTTTGCTAAGCGTGGTTTGAAATAATAAAAATTTTATATTTATTTATAAAATTAGTTTTTCAATATTTGTATTTATTTCGGTTTGGCTATATTAAAAAAATTGACATTGGCATGTAATGTTACTACACTTCTACGAAAATCGATAGTCTCTGTGGAATGCATTCCATGGTGGAGGGTTCGGACCGGCCGAACTTAACGCCGTTTTTACTTGTTAATGATAATCTATGGATAATTATAGAATTTATGACCCTTCTAGTAAAATAACTTGTTGTCGTCACGTTCAACAAATGACATATAAGTTTTTGAAATTCCCCTACTCGACAATAAAGGTCATAACTTCTACACTTATCCATAGATTTTCCTTAAATAGTTCTTGCTTTCTTCGTTTAGATCCCAGCTTCTTTAAAGTAAAACATAAATTCAGTTATATAATTTCTAATTTTTGGTTAAATAGGGTAAAACGATATTTATACTGATATTTATTTAAAAAATTACGATTTTTTAACAAATTATTGTGCGTCTTCAAAGATGACCATAACTTCAACAATTATCCAAAGATCTTTTATATATAGACATTGTTTACTTCGATAGAATGTTAGCTATTAAATACTGCATTTTTACGTCTGGGACACACATTTTTTATTTTGTTGTTATGAGACCATTGGATCCAATAACAGTTAATAGTTGTCGCTATCATAATTCAGTTTTTGTGTGTGTGATCTGGTTTTAACAAGACCTATAGCAACATGACATATAGCTTGAGAAAGAATTCAATTATTGTGTTATTCTTTTCTTGATTATAATAAGTCCATGGCTTAACACCTTTGAGTCTTTCATTCTATTGTCGTTTTGAGATCTAAAATCAGAAGTGTATTTTTAGGGAAGCTAAAAATAATACCAAAATTGAAACGACTTCAAGGCATCATTTATATATAAGTATTCCGTCTTAAATCAATGATACATTTGTAGAATGGTCACACAACCCGTAACAATTAAAATTTCCATGTTTTTTGTGTATTTATTTATTAAATATGTTTTAATGAGACATTGTTTTTAATATTTTTGAAAAAAAAAATAAAAACAAGTAAGGAAAGGCTAAAGTCGGGCGGGGCGACTATATGATACACTCCACTTTCTATCGGAATACAATTCAATTCGGTAAAAGTGAAAATGGGAAATTTTTTGTATGCTTCATAATCACAGGCTAATATGACCTGGTCCAATTTGTCAAATCGAGAATAATATTTGTATCGGGGCTATATCCAAACATGGAATGAAGTGACTAACTTTCACAATAAGTTCTTCTAGTTGAAGTATAACGTGTTAAGCTCAATTTTAAGAAATTCTCTGAAAATACGCGGTTTCTGGGGGAACGAAATTTGTATGAGGGCTATATGTAAATCTGAACCGATGTGACTCATTTTCACCATAGGTGTACCTAGTTTAAATATATGATGTTTTGCCAATTTTGATGAAAATCTGTTAAAATATGTGGATTCTGGAGCGGAAAAATTCAAATTGGGAGCGAAATTTTTATGGGAGTTATATATAAATCTGAACCGATCTAACACATTTTTACCACAGGTGTTGCCAGTTGAAATATAAGGTGTTTTGCCAATTTTGAAGAAAATCTGTTGAAATATGTGGATTATAGAGCCGAAAAATTCAAATTGGGAGCGAAATTTGTATGGGAGCTATATATAAATCTGAACCGATCTAACACATTTTTACCACAGGTGTTTCTAGTGGAACTATAAGCTATTTTGCCAATTTTGAAGAAAATTTGTTGAAATATGTGGTATCTAGAATGAAAAGGGTAAAATCGGGAGTGAAATTCGTATGGGGGCTATATCTAAATCTGAACCGATTTTCTTCTGGCTACGTTTGGTTCTGGCTACAATTGCGACCTGTATCGTGATTACAACAATATATGGACAGACTAAATCGACTCAGAAAGTGATTCTAAGCAGATCGGTATAATTAACAATGGGTCTATCTCCCTTCCTTTTGGGTGTTACAAACAAATGCACAGACATGAGAGTATCGTGGAGTGTATAAAAATATTTTTATTTTGTGCCTAAGATATGAAGAGATTTTTTGCAAGAAATTGTTAGCTTTTACCAAATATTTTTCTATAACAAATATTTTTTCAAAAATTAAAAAAATTTTTTTGCATACATTTTCCATAAAAATATTTATTTTTTTAATTTTTCGGTACTGCTGTTAGTTGTTTCCAAATATTTTTTCAAAAAAAAAAAATTAAAAAATATTTTTTCCATATTTTGTTGTGTTTAAGATATGAAGACATTTTTCGCAAGAGGATTTTATTTACAAGCAATGTACTACAATTCGATAATAATATTATACTAATAATATATATATATATAACAATTTTTTAAAAATAAGACTAGAAATAGTATAATCTACAAATTCCCAAATAGTATTATAAAGTGTCATCGATATAAGGTTTCATTAGAAGCATAATTTGAAACTGTCTATCGATGCAAATATAATATTTTTATTTTGTGCCTAAGATATGAAAAGATTTTTTGCAGAAAGTGAGAAAAGAAATTGTTAGCTTTTACCAAATATTTTTCTATAACAAATATTTTTTCAAAAAATATAAAAATTAAAAAAATATTTTTTGCATATATTTTCCATAAAAATATTTATTTTTTTTTTAATTTTCGGTACTACTGTTAGTTGTTTACAAATATTTTTTCAAAAAAAAAATTAAAAAATATTTTTTCCATATTTTGTTGTGTCTAAGATATGAAGACATTTTTTGCAGGAGGATTTTTTACCAAATATTTTTTCAGAAAAATATGAATATTTTTACGGAAAGATTGTTAGTTTTTCCAAAAAAATATATTTTCAATAACATACACAGAAAGTGAGTCCGGATACTCGAGAGTTAAGGTTTCACAAAAGCAAATTTTTTATTTTTCTTTAAAATTATGCATTTATATATATTTATATATTTTATTCTAAGAAAGATTTCGCTTTATAAATACTTTACATTCTATTTTTCAGTTCATTTATTAGATCTATGGAAATAACTCCTTACAGACCAGCAATGTACTACAATTCAATAATAATATTATACTAATAACATATATATATATATATATATATATATATAAAATTTTTAAAAATAAGACTGGAAATAGTAAAATCTACAAATTCCCAAATAGTATTATAAAGTGTCATCGATCTAATTAAGGATTCATTAGAAGCATAATTTGAAAAATGTCTATCGATCGGGACGGCGGACTAAACTGAATGTGAGAAAGTAACTTTGGACAATCCACAGTGGCAATTATAATACCATGTAAAAACAATAGTGAAGCTATATCTCCTCTAGATTTCCGTGTGATTTCTCTCATCACACATTGTTTAACTCGATAGCAAAGCTTGAATGCAAATTATTTCACATATGGCGTAGATTAAACAAAAAAGCATTTGTAGACGAAATGTTAACCACCATTCGGTTATTAACTTACGAAACTCTGCAACCGAGAGGGGGAAACTTACTCTTACCATGTTAAATTTGGATCAACATGTGTGTAACAATGTGCACATGTTTTTTTTATAAAAAAAATCAATCAATATTTCCATGACAAAGAACTTACATGTCGTTTGCTTAATATGTTAATGTTTTTGATCAAATCTATATTTTTGGTTATTTTAATAAAACACACCAGGTTTAATCAAAATTAACAAAAAACTTGATTTATGAAAAAATATGAGTTTGAGATTTTTCTCTATCAAGGAAATGTTATGTTTCAACTTGTATGGTAGTTGGATCAGAACGTATCAGAAAGTACTAATATTATTATCGTTTCACCTTTCCATTGAAGTCGACATGATCTCAATCTATTATTGTTCCAAATTATTTAACATGTTAAGAGAAAAAAATGCACGCTCGGTTGTATGTGCTCTCTGTAACACGTTTTCTATAAACAGTTGTGCTGTCAAAAACTGTCCCATACACATATTAAATTAATTATTAAAAATTTGCCCCCGGTCTAAATTATTGTGTAACAGTGTTGCCATACTTTAGCAAATAAGTTTGAATGCTACCAAAATAACAGTTAATAACAGTACAGAATTTATAATGAAGATCTTGGCGATTACACCACATCTAACAATTGCATATTAATTCGTTAACATGTTTATATTACATGTATCCACACACAAACATCTATGCACGGGTGTATGTAAGTAGATATTTGTAAGGCATGTGCACAAACGCATGTACATATGTGGATACCGCATTCTTGTGAAACGCACTGTATTTCCGCTTTTCGTCATTAAATACACAATAAACTGGATATTAATGTAAAATTTTCCACATTGTGCGTCTTGGCTGTTTGTTTAAATTAATATAATTGTTTTTGCTGTTGCTGTTGTTGTAATAAATAAATTTTAATTGTATATCAAAGAGGAGATTACTTAAACGACGATGACGAAGACAAAAACGACAGCGACAACGACAACACCAAAAGTATGCGAATGTCGTAAAAATGTGTGTGTGTGCTTTTCGACCGGTCTGGCGGTCGGCTTTAGGTGCCTGTGTTTTGCCATTTTTATACGAATATCGATTTTGAATTATTGTTGGACAAAAAGTGTAGTTTCCAATTTATTTTTAAGAAAAAAAAAACACACAACAGCACCAACCATACGTAACAATATTAATAAAAGCGGCAACCACACGACGACGACGACGTTGCACATTGCAAAGCGAAGCAAAGCAAAACATTGACATGGGCATGAGCATGAACATGAACATGAACGTGAACGTCGCCGTTTTATAACGAATGACCTTAACATTGACTATAACTGACTGCACTAGCCTCGCCTCGCCTCGTCTCGCTGGTATGGCCGCTTGTGTTGCCATACACACACACACATGCACACACTCACGCATTCAGTTGAATTTCGCAAAAAAGAAATATTTAATTAAAATATCAAAAATTGCACTTTTTACAGCCCAACTATGCGTTTTCACTTAAACGGTTCTGTTCTCTTGTCACTGCCTCCGCCCCACTCGTGCTCTCTAGTCTAGTGTGTGTGGGTGGGAGATGTGATTCCAAAAAACGGTATCTTTCTTTCTCTGTCTCTCTCACACACACACTTGTTAGTTTTCCCTTTATTTGTGAGTTTAGTTAAATTTGAATAAATGTTCTTTTGCTTTTCTATGTTCTGCACTCTAAACAACAATAGAAAATAAATAATAACAATATTTGTTAAACAAAACAGAGAAAACAATAATAATGTTTATCTTTACGTGTTTTTACAATGCCAAGCTCAGCTGGGGGAACACACACAGAAATACAGTTAACTTATGTTTTGTTTTCCAAGGTTTTACATACAAAACGAAAAGAAAAATCATTTTTAGACTACACTGCAAAAAAATAATTCAACCATCAACCCCACAACGCCCACCAATACCACCGCCACCCACCCAATCGCATTATTATTCTAAATTACAGTGGCTGTACCTGACTTTGCCACCGTTTTTATTTCACTGCAAAAACTTTCTCCGAAGAACAGCTGAGTTGCCACAATGAAAATGATCTTCTATTTTTTCTTTCTTTTTCAATTTTATAAAAATTCATAATTCCCACGTACGCTGTAGTGGTACATGATCATGATGAATGTGAACGTTTTTTGTTGGCTAGTTTAAAGCTGATAAAGCAAAACTAAAAATAAACAAGTACATATATACACATTTACCTAAACAAACATTCTGTGAAAAATATTGTCCGGACAATCAATTATTTTTGGGGCGCTAAAGAGATTCATTGAGTTTAACATCGCTCTAGAGTTGGCATCCACTAGTTTTCAGCTTGAAAAATACGGGATTCCGGCGTATTCCCCGGGGATTTTGTTCGCGATTTCGCGGCATTTTAGTTCAACATTTTTACGTAAGTTTCTCCCCGATTTTACATTCTTCTGGCAACCTTGTACAATTCATAGTAATAAGTGAACGGCGAAATATACTATTCTGTATACCGAAAATATACTACTCGTGCGAAATATACTACTCGAGAATACCGGCAAAACCCATGTTAAAAAATATAAACAAAAACTTAAACAGATTGAGTTTCTAATATTTTGACTATTGATCTTTGAAAGTGTAAATTATAGTCAAAATTGTAAACATAGATGAACTCACAATTTTTATTTTCAACTAAATATTGTGTTAATTTTTCCCTATTCCCTACTTCGTATGCTGTTGATGATAAAACGAGTACCAATTGATAATTTCAAAGTATAGTTTGTGTGGGCAGTACCACGCCCGTTTGTCCTATCATGACCTAGTATAGCCAGAAACCATCCTCTGTCCACTGGTTAGCAATAGTATTTTTCCTATACGTCCTATACGGAACATACAGACACATATTGATTTTTATATATAGAATAGATTATATAATTAAATATATTGTAAATTCGAATCATTTTATTACACCATTGTTCTTCCATTTGCTGAAATTTATATTTTTAGTTCATATTCTACAGAATTAATAGTAAAGAGAAGATTCATTGTATGCGATTAACATTCGCTGCATTTTGTTCCACTTCTGGCAAAATCTATACATTCTTTCTTATGGGTTGCCTGGTCAAAATCCGCACGGACTGCAGCTGCGGACAATTTTGATTACATGTATTCTATGGTAGCTACCTAACTCCGCAGGCGGATAACTACCATTTAGGTTTGATTCTAATGCAGCTGTTGACGTATGATTAATATGTGTTGATTGGGTGTAATATTACACATACGTCTTTGTACCAAACTGCATTGCAGCAGAAATAATTGAATAATTGAATAATTGAATAATTGAATAATTGAATAATTGAATAATTGAATAATTGAATAATTGAATAATTGAATAATTGAATAATTGAATAATTGAATAATTGAATAATTGAATAATTGAATAATTGAATAATTGAATAATTGAATAATTGAATAATTGAATAATTGAATAATTGAATAATTGAATAATTGAATAATTGAATAATTGAATAATTGAATAATTGAATAATTGAATAATTGAATAATTGAATAATTGAATAATTGAATAATTGAATAATTGAATAATTGAATAATTGAATAATTGAATAATTGAATAATTGAATAATTGAATAATTGAATAATTGAATAATTGAATAATTGAATAATTGAATAATTGAATAATTGAATAATTGAATAATTGAATAATTGAATAATTGAATAATTGAATAATTGAATAATTGAATAATTGAATAATTGAATAATTGAATAATTGAATAATTGAATAATTGAATAATTGAATAATTGAATAATTGAATAATTGAATAATTGAATAATTGAATAATTGAATAATTGAATAATTGAATAATTGAATAATTGAATAATTGAATAATTGAATAATTGAATAATTGAATAATTGAATAATTGAATAATTGAATAATTGAATAATTGAATAATTGAATAATTGAATAATTGAATAATTGAATAATTGAATAATTGAATAATTGAATAATTGAATAATTGAATAATTGAATAATTGAATAATTGAATAATTGAATAATTGAATAATTGAATAATTGAATAATTGAATAATTGAATAATTGAATAATTGAATAATTGAATAATTGAATAATTGAATAATTGAATAATTGAATAATTGAATAATTGAATAATTGAATAATTGAATAATTGAATAATTGAATAATTGAATAATTGAATAATTGAATAATTGAATAATTGAATAATTGAATAATTGAATAATTGAATAATTGAATAATTGAATAATTGAATAATTGAATAATTGAATAATTGAATAATTGAATAATTGAATAATTGAATAATTGAATAATTGAATAATTGAATAATTGAATAATTGAATAATTGAATAATTGAATAATTGAATAATTGAATAATTGAATAATTGAATAATTGAATAATTGAATAATTGAATAATTGAATAATTGAATAATTGAATAATTGAATAATTGAATAATTGAATAATTGAATAATTGAATAATTGAATAATTGAATAATTGAATAATTGAATAATTGAATAATTGAATAATTGAATAATTGAATAATTGAATAATTGAATAATTGAATAATTGAATAATTGAATAATTGAATAATTGAATAATTGAATAATTGAATAATTGAATAATTGAATAATTGAATAATTGAATAATTGAATAATTGAATAATTGAATAATTGAATAATTGAATAATTGAATAATTGAATAATTGAATAATTGAATAATTGAATAATTGAATAATTGAATAATTGAATAATTGAATAATTGAATAATTGAATAATTGAATAATTGAATAATTGAATAATTGAATAATTGAATAATTGAATAATTGAATAATTGAATAATTGAATAATTGAATAATTGAATAATTGAATAATTGAATAATTGAATAATTGAATAATTGAATAATTGAATAATTGAATAATTGAATAATTGAATAATTGAATAATTGAATAATTGAATAATTGAATAATTGAATAATTGAATAATTGAATAATTGAATAATTGAATAATTGAATAATTGAATAATTGAATAATTGAATAATTGAATAATTGAATAATTGAATAATTGAATAATTGAATAATTGAATAATTGAATAATTGAATAATTGAATAATTGAATAATTGAATAATTGAATAATTGAATAATTGAATAATTGAATAATTGAATAATTGAATAATTGAATAATTGAATAATTGAATAATTGAATAATTGAATAATTGAATAATTGAATAATTGAATAATTGAATAATTGAATAATTGAATAATTGAATAATTGAATAATTGAATAATTGAATAATTGAATAATTGAATAATTGAATAATTGAATAATTGAATAATTGAATAATTGAATAATTGAATAATTGAATAATTGAATAATTGAATAATTGAATAATTGAATAATTGAATAATTGAATAATTGAATAATTGAATAATTGAATAATTGAATAATTGAATAATTGAATAATTGAATAATTGAATAATTGAATAATTGAATAATTGAATAATTGAATAATTGAATAATTGAATAATTGAATAATTGAATAATTGAATAATTGAATAATTGAATAATTGAATAATTGAATAATTGAATAATTGAATAATTGAATAATTGAATAATTGAATAATTGAATAATTGAATAATTGAATAATTGAATAATTGAATAATTGAATAATTGAATAATTGAATAATTGAATAATTGAATAATTGAATAATTGAATAATTGAATAATTGAATAATTGAATAATTGAATAATTGAATAATTGAATAATTGAATAATTGAATAATTGAATAATTGAATAATTGAATAATTGAATAATTGAATAATTGAATAATTGAATAATTGAATAATTGAATAATTGAATAATTGAATAATTGAATAATTGAATAATTGAATAATTGAATAATTGAATAATTGAATAATTGAATAATTGAATAATTGAATAATTGAATAATTGAATAATTGAATAATTGAATAATTGAATAATTGAATAATTGAATAATTGAATAATTGAATAATTGAATAATTGAATAATTGAATAATTGAATAATTGAATAATTGAATAATTGAATAATTGAATAATTGAATAATTGAATAATTGAATAATTGAATAATTGAATAATTGAATAATTGAATAATTGAATAATTGAATAATTGAATAATTGAATAATTGAATAATTGAATAATTGAATAATTGAATAATTGAATAATTGAATAATTGAATAATTGAATAATTGAATAATTGAATAATTGAATAATTGAATAATTGAATAATTGAATAATTGAATAATTGAATAATTGAATAATTGAATAATTGAATAATTGAATAATTGAATAATTGAATAATTGAATAATTGAATAATTGAATAATTGAATAATTGAATAATTGAATAATTGAATAATTGAATAATTGAATAATTGAATAATTGAATAATTGAATAATTGAATAATTGAATAATTGAATAATTGAATAATTGAATAATTGAATAATTGAATAATTGAATAATTGAATAATTGAATAATTGAATAATTGAATAATTGAATAATTGAATAATTGAATAATTGAATAATTGAATAATTGAATAATTGAATAATTGAATAATTGAATAATTGAATAATTGAATAATTGAATAATTGAATAATTGAATAATTGAATAATTGAATAATTGAATAATTGAATAATTGAATAATTGAATAATTGAATAATTGAATAATTGAATAATTGAATAATTGAATAATTGAATAATTGAATAATTGAATAATTGAATAATTGAATAATTGAATAATTGAATAATTGAATAATTGAATAATTGAATAATTGAATAATTGAATAATTGAATAATTGAATAATTGAATAATTGAATAATTGAATAATTGAATAATTGAATAATTGAATAATTGAATAATTGAATAATTGAATAATTGAATAATTGAATAATTGAATAATTGAATAATTGAATAATTGAATAATTGAATAATTGAATAATTGAATAATTGAATAATTGAATAATTGAATAATTGAATAATTGAATAATTGAATAATTGAATAATTGAATAATTGAATAATTGAATAATTGAATAATTGAATAATTGAATAATTGAATAATTGAATAATTGAATAATTGAATAATTGAATAATTGAATAATTGAATAATTGAATAATTGAATAATTGAATAATTGAATAATTGAATAATTGAATAATTGAATAATTGAATAATTGAATAATTGAATAATTGAATAATTGAATAATTGAATAATTGAATAATTGAATAATTGAATAATTGAATAATTGAATAATTGAATAATTGAATAATTGAATAATTGAATAATTGAATAATTGAATAATTGAATAATTGAATAATTGAATAATTGAATAATTGAATAATTGAATAATTGAATAATTGAATAATTGAATAATTGAATAATTGAATAATTGAATAATTGAATAATTGAATAATTGAATAATTGAATAATTGAATAATTGAATAATTGAATAATTGAATAATTGAATAATTGAATAATTGAATAATTGAATAATTGAATAATTGAATAATTGAATAATTGAATAATTGAATAATTGAATAATTGAATAATTGAATAATTGAATAATTGAATAATTGAATAATTGAATAATTGAATAATTGAATAATTGAATAATTGAATAATTGAATAATTGAATAATTGAATAATTGAATAATTGAATAATTGAATAATTGAATAATTGAATAATTGAATAATTGAATAATTGAATAATTGAATAATTGAATAATTGAATAATTGAATAATTGAATAATTGAATAATTGAATAATTGAATAATTGAATAATTGAATAATTGAATAATTGAATAATTGAATAATTGAATAATTGAATAATTGAATAATTGAATAATTGAATAATTGAATAATTGAATAATTGAATAATTGAATAATTGAATAATTGAATAATTGAATAATTGAATAATTGAATAATTGAATAATTGAATAATTGAATAATTGAATAATTGAATAATTGAATAATTGAACAATTAAGTGTCCTTTCCGAAACACTTCAAAATATCACTGTCTTGCTGACACCCTCTAGAGATACAGTTATACATATCTAACTGATCACTGTGCGATTTAAATGTGCTCCAAATAGAGATGAGACAGTGAGTCTATTTTTAAAATAAAAAGGGGGCCTGCTCGAGCGCCTGCTGTCTGCATTGTTACTGTTAACGCGACAACTCTTTCGTGAAAAAAGGTCTCAGAAGGTCGAGGCTAAATTCAAGTGATAATTCAAACACACATGCAGACAATCTTCCATACACATACGCACTGGTGTACGTACACATATCAACTTTATGACGTTTGCCAAAGCAAGGCGGTCGAACGAAGCCCTTATCATCAGCGTTCAGTGACGGCAAACAAAAACAACATTCACAACTTTTTCTACAAGTGTAATAGGCAATAGTTTTTCAAAGTGAAATAACAACAACAACAGCAACTACATGAACTAAATGCGATAATATACTCTCGAGGCAATTGTACTCTAACTACGTATGAGTTATGTGCATAAGCACACACACACGCACGTGCATTTACAATTAGTCAAATGCCAATACCACCGTTGCGTTTTAGAGAGAGAGAGAGCGCGCGAGAAAGAAAGAGAGCGCTACAGAGAGTACGAGATATCCAGAGAGCATGCGGCACCAACTAACTAACAAGCTGATACTGCAACAACAATGCCAATAACAACATTTTTATATTTTTCTTCCGACTTTGAATATATGTATGTATAGAAGCACTAGTGCGAGTATATGTAAGCGTTAGAGGCTAAACAAACTATTTCGCTGCTCGCTCGTAGATACTAAGTAGCTTGTTTGGCGGGCTCGCTTGCTGGCTGGCTATCAATCGCCAATGCACACATACGTACAGCCAGAGCTACTAGAGGTTTTTGTGTCCATTTTTTCTACATATTTCTCCCGTGACCCTGGCCTGCTATTGAAGCTCTAGCCTAGCCAGCTATAAATGTTTTCGTTTTCGTATATGAGCGTACGAGCGTACGGTGTGTGTGTGCGCGCGAGTTCGTTCAGTGTTTTGTCGTATATGAACACAAGTACGAAAGACGAATATGAATGAGTAGTGTAGACGTAGCCGTAGACGTAGAAGTAGAGGCACAATAACAACATAACAATCTGAAATCGGTTGAGGTGGTGATGGTGATGGTGGTGGCAGTGGTAGTGGTGTTGGTGGTAGAGCTACAAATAGTTGTTGTTGCAGTCGTAGTCGCAGTCTTGGTGGAAGGTGATAGATTGTAGACAATATTTTGTTTACTTCATGACAAGGGGTTGACGAGGGGGGCGAGGTAGGGGGCGTTAAGGAAGGAGGCTAAGGCGACTAGACTCGAAGCAGCACAATTTCAGCTGGTGAGGTCGAATTTTATACACTCTTCGTATAGGTAATGACGTAGATCTGCATATAATTATGTCTGTACTTCCTTTGGTAATGTCGGGAGAGCTTTCAGTTCTCCGTTTTTGATTTGTTAGTAAATGTTGTTGTGCTTACAGGGTTGTATTTATGAAATCACTCCAAAAATACAAGTCTGCGAAGTGATTTAGCACCGTTTTCTATTTGTATTGAATGGGAAGACCACTACGCAACGCAACCAGGTTAATGTTCGAAAACATTAAGATTTGGTCCATCTGAAAAACAGAAGTACAGTCTAAACCCGGCATGAGCAAATTTAAATTATAAAATAATCGAAATTATGGTGGCTTCAAATCACATGTTGCATTACTTTATCAATAGTAGTGATGGAAAGTAAAACTTAAGTCATAGTCTCCAATTAAGAGTCCCATAGAATTGCCGTTTGCACGTGAGAATACATTGCCAATCTCTTCACAATTTGATGGATTTGTTCTCCAATTTTGTAAAAATAAATAAAAACAGCGTCTGTTTTAATTGTCATGAATATTTTAATACTCCACCATAGAATTGCCGTTTATACGGCCAATCTCTTCCCATTCTATATGACGAAATTATTAAGTCAATTCACAATTTGATTGATTTGTTCATAATACGAGTGTGTAGGAATTACACCAACACAGCGCAACAGGATTGGATAATCCTCTCGGTGATGTTACAAACGTTGTGACAATCACAGCATAGCGCATGTTGAAGGGTACAATTTTACGATCCGTCATAAGGTGAGTAAACAAGTGTTGTTAACAACTTCTCGTTACTATCTCTGCAGCAAATAAATCCAACAGAAGTTACTGTTAGTTAACAACGCAACGTAACGTAACAAAAAAAAAAATGTCACACACCACTCACTCACTTCAAAATCAAAAAAGCAGCAACAAAAATTGCCAAAACAGAAGTACTGTGCATTCTATGTGAGCGTGTGTAGGCCCAGGGAGGTGGTGGCGACAAGGTGTTTGTGGATTCGTACTTGCAGCAGAGATATGAGCAGAGATAGCCATAGAATATTCGTTCGTCCGTTTGAACATGGCCTTACACACATGAAAATGCATAATATCTGCTAATATTTGAATAGCAAACAATTATACACGTTCTTAATGAACAGTACGAGGGAGGTATGGTAAATCACTCAAACTCTTGGATCGAATTAAATCATCATGCATATTGACATACCATCGTCTCGCGTCATGGTACAGCACGCAAAAATGAAGGATTGATTGGATTGTTAATGATGATCCCTAGGTCCAGCCATGTGTGAGCTTAATACTTCTGAAAACATCTCCAAAAAGATGTTTATCCCTAGTAATTTTTTATGTTACACTTTTGCCATTTATTCTGAATTAAAGACTCTTGAAAGTACTTTAAATGTAATATTTTTTTCTTAGTGTAACTTATTGGTCAAATTATTGGCCGTCATTTTTTGTGTTTTTTTTTTCTTCAAAATACCATATCCTGTAGAAATATTGCCTAATTATTTAAAAGAAAACAATACCTTTCGAATGATGTCCAAATTAGGAATATCGGAGGAAAAAGGACGTCACTGATTCCATTTTTATACCCTCACTCTACAGAGTAGGAGGGTATATATCATTTGGGACAGAAAAAAATGTAACACTTTGAAGGAGTGACTTAAGATCCCAAGTATGTTTGCACCAAATCCGTTTCACGACTGTTTGAGCCATAACTCTCGAAATGAGTTAAGGAATCAATTCAAACTTTGTACATGGTTTACACACAAAAGGCCCATATTCCTATGTTAAATTAAAGCCAATGTAACTTCCACACGGATATTCGGAGTCAGCTATATTTTGGTATTTGATAATTTTTTTATAATCACTTTAAGCGTGCGTGGTATTGCCACGCCCCTTCTTGTACCTCCCACACAAAGTGCTATATACTTTGGTTACAATAAAACCAATATAACATCCATACGGGTAGTCGAAATCATTTGCAATTTGATATTTGAAAATGTTTTTTTAAACATAAAAAATATTTACGCTTTAGCCACTCCCCTTTTTGTCTCTATCCACCCATACAATTGTCCCTATCATAGGTAAAATTAAATGCTTTGTAACTCATTTGCCGGTGCATGAAATCCATTTGATTTCATATTTGATTATGTTTTTACAATTATTATGAAATGTGTAAGCTAGGTCCAATTTGTACTAACTTCTAGTACCTCCCTCAAACATACTCCGGCGCTAATCAAAATTTAAATCATTTCATACACATGTTCTCTGAGAGTGAGAGTTTTCTTACTTGTTGTGAAGGTTGTTTAATACAAAAGATGGTTTTTGTAAGCAAAAATTTCAAACTCTTTAAAAAAATAAAATTAAAATTACACGAGAACACAACATTTTTATGGATGTTTTCAGAAGCTCGCAAATATTTTGCAAATCTTCATTAAACGATTGGAAATTTTATTTGTGTGGACCCAGCCTAATATGTATACCTGATTAAAAATATCTATTACACCGTGCGACAGTACCTTTTGGACTTGAACAATACCATATACACATGAAACTACTATTTCTACTATATATAGAAAAACTGTGTACTCAGTGTTTCTTTTGGTGATATCTTTTCCTTTTTACAGGACTATTAATTTCCAAGAGATGATTTGTCTTAAAAATTTATTTTCATACTTTCGTGAACCATACACATTCAATATGGATATCAAATCAAAGAGAAGAATGCCTGTTAAAAATATTAAAAATATATTGTCTCTATTTGTATTAGTTTAGCGTTAACAATCATTTATAGTTCTCCCCCTTAATAGATGAATAAACTATCTAAGTACGGTGGAAACTTGAAATTGTTGTTAAAGATAGAAAGATTTAAGTATTTAAAGTATTTTTAACAGATATTTTTCGATTTCATTTGAAACCCATAACGCCTTTGTAAGACCCGTTAAAGTATGAAAATAAATTATTTCAACATCTATATCCTTTGGAAATTATAAGCCCTTTAATAAGAAAATAATGAGATTACACATCAAAATGAAATTGGGGTACTTGGGTAGTAGTAAATGTTGACTTAACTTGGGATTGTTTGGTGCGACTTTGTTCAAAAATTATGAAAAAAAGAAATTAAATATCTTCAAGTTTTATTAACATAATTTTTTATCCTGACCAATAGTTTCATAAGTATTTCGAAGATTCTGCCGTGGAAATAATTTTCCTATAAAATTATAAAATAAAAAATCAATTTATAACTGTAAAAAAATTAAAACTGTAAAAAGTACTTGGTTTAACAGTTCGGTCATAAATTCCGAATGAAGCCGGTTATGAAGCTATTCATAACCGAATGAAGCCGAAGAAGATTTCTGGAAACAAGTTTGATATTATTCTCAATTAAGTGATGTGTTTCAGGTATGTGTGGTTAATGCTTTTTTATTGGATTAAATTTGTTCTGAGTTTATTGCATAGTATTACAATGTCCGACAGGCGATCTACGTCTGAAACTACAGGTGAAATGGAGTTAATTGGCGTTTTTAGTTTTTCATTTGCTCATCCAATTAATACAAAGTTTCAAAGGATAAAAATTTTCATTTTTTTATTTTGGAAATTAGTCCTTCCTTGTCAAGCAGTACGATTTTTGGCCTCGATAGTTGCGATTGTTTTGAAAGATAGTATTTTTGGAAAAAAGATTTTTTCATGAGATATGAATTAAACAGTGAAAAATACTACATTTTCGAAAAAGTGCGTTCATTCAATCGCCTGTAACTTCTGAAATACTTGACCGATTTTAATGTGCTGTACCTTGTTCTGAAGGTACTTTAAATTGCTTTGAAGTAATTGGAGTAGTACGTTATAGCCCGGTATAGATTTTATAAGTTTTTACAATTTTACTTCTTTTATTTTGATTGTAGTTTTCATAGGTGTTTTTTTAAGCGGGTGGTTTCTACTTTTACGATTTTTTTTTGACAGAACTTAAAATTTGAAATGAAATTAGTTCATAAAAGCTCCTTCCTTCTATGTTCTATAAAAAAAAAAAAACAAAATTTAACATAGACTTCATATTTCATTAACATTTATTAAATGTTTATAAGCTGCCCCCGGGCATTAAGTTATTACAAACGATAATTAATATACCATAATTCTCATATTAAAGTGTTTTTAAAGACAGAGTAATACTCCCAATGGGCCGACTTTCAACATATGCCAGAGGAAAAAATTAGAAAGCCCGGTCATATACTCGTAACGTTGAAGCCTTAGCTCTGTGTAGTTGGACATACTCCGGAGGAGAAAATCCGGCCAAAGTCCGACAGCACATGACGCCTTCGATTGAGTAATATATTTTTGGACATAATTTCATATCTTTTTATGGGGATTATGTCCGAAAATTTATTGGCCAAAAGACCTATGCAACGAAATTTTGTCAAAGGACCGTGTATAACATTTTCGGATGTAAAAAAGACATTAAAACATTTTTATGGAAATATATTTTATAATTTTTACTAAAATTCCAATAATGGTATTTTTACTGTTATGTTGGGCTTAGCACCCAATCATGGCCAATTATACGTTAAGCAGAGGACAGTGACGGTATCAGGCGCTTCTTCTTCTCTCTTCTCATTCATGTAGAATTAGTGGAATAATAAAAACCGATTAAACCCACAAATTAAAATATATTTTTAATGTTTTGATCCGACTTATATCGCCAAAATGATGGTAAAAATATTAAAGGAATCGTCGACGAAAATTTAAATTTATGTAAAAAATAAAATAAAAAACGATCCATAATTATTTTAATTCATAAAAAAATAAATTTTTAGGTCTCGAACACAAACTTTGAATTTGTTTGTTGTATCGTGTTATTATAGAGCTTAAGGAAGATATTACAGTGGTTATAATCCTCAGAATGAAAATGGAATGAATATCTGTTGGAAAAAGGTCATGACATAGGCGCTCAATGAAAAAGTGCACTCTAATCACAATGAATATGACAGTTAAACTTTAAACTTATTCTACTAAATGTTTATATACACTGCAAAAAATGGGAAAAGCATGCCATTTCCATTGATCCAACAGAATTCATTCTAAATATCTTCGAATATTCGAATAAACTTGTCATGAACGAAAACCATAAATGTAGTTCAAGTCTCATTTAATACATCAAATTTTACCTATCCCCTGTGCATTCCCAGTTTTAAGCGGTCTTCATTTAGTTTTTATGATTTCGTGTCACATTTTAATTTATTAAAAATTTAAATTAATTCAAAAACATAACAAGGGTATAACACATTAATAAACAAAGAAACACTAAAGCTAGATCATAAAAAAATGCATATCAAACTTTCAAAACACCAAGCGTTTTGTTTCGAAGAGCATGTACTACCAAGAGGTACATACTCTCTCACACACCATGAGAGAAAATCCTACTCTTGGTATTAAATACATAATCTTTGTTTTGTTTAAGCAAATGTCAAATTTGAAAGATCCATGTTTGACAATGTACTAAAAGCAAGAGATAAAGGAGGGATCAAACAAAAACAGATTTGCGAACAAAAGAAATTAAACAATTTGTATTGGCTAATTTATATTGAGCAAACATATGTTTATTAGCGTTTGAATGGTTTTTATATTTAGCATTATGAGTGTTTAGCTTTTTGAGTTCTCCGTATGTCGGTAGTATGGCCGTAAAAATATTAGAGTGGGCCTTTTCAAATTTCAAATACCGGATAAGCTGATCCAGTCCATTTCGATTATTTTCTTTTTTTTTGTTCAATGGACAGAAAGTAATTGTTTAAGAGATATTCGAATTTAGGAATTGTTTGGCTTTTGTGGGCGTAATAAAGGCAAATGAACTACGATCGTCATAAAACTTAACGACGCCCACAAACTTTTATTATTTCTAATTATCTTTAATGACGATTTACAGGTTGATGCTATTAACCCTTTGACTGTCCCATGCATCACATATGATGCACAGACATTATGATTGATACGCTTGTGCATCATATGTGATACAGAATTGGTCTTATTTCTTTTAACAAAATTTTGTATGAACTTATGAAAAATGAAGAGATTCAATGCCATGAGCGTGTAGAGAACGTTTGAAAAATAAAAAGTATGAATATTGCTCCGTGTATCACATGTGATGCACATCATTATTACCAAATTATTACTGTGGACGTATGGTATAAAAAAAAATTTTGTATGGGGACAGTCAAAAGGTTAATTTCTATTTAAATGTATATGTATTTAGTTTGATATTTTGATTTGTATTAAATAGTATTCTTTTTTGGAGCGGTGTGACCTCACTTGTGACAATTCAAACGCCAGAAAGAATTACAAAATAACGCATTTGGCATTTATTTTTGAGGTGTTGCAAATTTTTCGCGGAAGAAACAAGTGACTATATGTGACAAAATGCTGACCCAGTTTGTTTTAGTTTTGTGGGTGTTAGAGGCAGTCAATCCATATAAATATCAATATAACGTGGTGAACTTTTCATGCTATACCATCCTCGTAACACACACACACACTCACACAATTATGAATTTTCAATGAGAACAGCAAAAAATGAAGGTATGCAAAATTAAAAATAAAAAACGTCTAGAAAATATTCAATATTTTTGTGAAACGAAAAAGAGACTTCAAACAAAATACCCAAACCGAAAAAAATTCCCTTAAAATTTTGACAAGAATTTTGTGATTTCTTGTTTCGTTTCGTGGTCGTTGTTGTTTTGCTTAAAATTATTTTGTTGCTGTTGCCTTAAGCTATAACAGCAGCAGCAAGCCACCAGCACCAGCACCTCAAACAACAACAACTATGAAAACCACTACAAACGAATCATGACCTTCCACAATGCCAGCTAAATAAACTGAATAGTAAAGCCGTCCAGTCAGTTAATAAACCAACCGACGGACGGACCGACCAAACAGCCAGCCAGTCAAACGAACAACCAACTCACATCCAGCCAGCCATAGTCGACTCTTTCAGACCACTTTATTATGCTCAATCTCAGCCAGCAACAACATCATCATCTACCAGAAACCAACGTCTACCACTTGTGCTTGTGCTTGTGCTGTTCGTCGTTTACCAGCCGACGAAGAGTAGAGTTACCACTCTACTCTTGCTCTTACTCGAGTTGACTCGACTACGGTTCTCTACTCGCATATATGCGAAACACAACACTTTGATAGCCGAAAAACTGAAAAAATGAAGACAAAAAATACAAACAACAAAAATATTGAAAATAAGGCCAAGGTGACTCACCTTGATTTAGACTCACAAAAAAATAAAACTTTAATGACCTCGACAAAGCTTGATACACATAACAATTAACAGACATCAGACAATAACAACAGCAGCAACAACAACGACGACGACGATGATGGTGATGATGATGACGACGATATTGTTGTTGGTGGTGGTGGAGTTGTGCTGGCGATGGTTATGACGAAGACACTTCTACCGTCTGTCTGTCAGTAAGGTACTCCAAGTACTGCCACTACAACTACCACTTCTACATATCAATGGGCTATTAACGCCAATACCGCTATGCTATCCAACCAAAGCAAATCATCTATCACCAGCGTTGGCGCTTACAGCTGTTGTTGTTGCTGTCAGTGCACCAGCAAAACCACGTTTTTTCTTCGATATATTGCCTTTGATAGTTCCAGCGGAACTAAACAACAAATTATAGAATCAATTTCGGTTGTATTTTAAGTTCACACTACCCCAGGTAGGGGGTAGTGTGCTCGTACATTAGGTACTACAGCCAAATCAGGGGGTAGGTGGAGGAGGAGAAGGAGGACCACATGGTTGACCACATATTGCCCATGACCACATATTGCCACTCAGAGAACTAAATATATGTGGAAGTTACAAGGAATTAAATTTCCGCAGTATAATTTGTGTCGAAGGTACTAGAAGGTCCGTGGCACATGTTCCTACCTTCCACATTTATAAAACAGTTGTAAAAATATGTCATAGTGGATTAACCCACCAGTAAAAAGTTACGAAGGATTTAATATTACCTAGAATAGAATTGTGTGGGAGGTACAAGATAGGGCGTGGCTAAAGCGTAAATATTTTTTTAGGTTTAAAGTGATTGTAAAAACATTTTAAAATATCAAATTGCAAATGATTTGGACTACCCGTGTGGATGTTATGTCGGTTTTATTGTAACCAAAGTTTATGCCACTTTGTATGGTAGGTACCAGAAGGGGTGTGGCAATATCAGCCATATTCCATGCGAATGTAACCTCTATGAAAGCATTGCCAAACATCAAATTTCACAGTATTCCGATCATCTGTATAGAAGTTATAACAACTTTAATTTTACATATGTAGTTTAGGGTGACTTGTGTGGGAGGTACTAGATGGGGCGTGTCAAACCCACAATACTTAGTACACTTAATGTGATTATGAAAGCATTATCAAATGCCAAAATATAGGTGATTCCGAATATCCGTGTGGAAGCTACATTAGTTTTAATTTAACATAGTAATATGGGTCATTTGTGTGGGAGGTACCTTAAGGGGCATGACAATTTCGCCCATCTTCGAACTTAAACTAAGTTTAGGAAAAATATTAAAATGTGCAAAGTTTGAATTAATACCTTAACTCCTTTCGAGAGTTATCGTGTACACCAGCCAGCCAGACGGACGGACGGACATTGCTCAAACATCTTAAAAAGTCGTGAAACGGATTTGGTCCAAACATACTTAGGGTCTTAAGTCACTCCTTGAATGCGTTACACTTTTTTCTGTCCCAAATGATATATACCCTCCTACTCTGTAGAGTGAGAATATAAAAAAATACTTTGTTTAATTTTTAATAGTTAGAATTAATTAATAATATGATATGATGTGAAAATATCTAGTATGGACCTACACCCCTTATAGTATTATTAATGAAACTGTGAATATATATCTATGGGAGAAGTTATGGATGAAGACGCAAGAGAATTTAAAACATATTTGTTTAGTTTTTATTTTATCTGGCAGATAAAAATACATAAAAAATAGAAAACAAAATATTTATATTTAGTTTTAATAATAAAAACATATTGGCGAAGAAATAAAAAATGACATAGTCTTTTATTTTTTTATGCGAGCCATCCATCCATCCATTTTTTTGGGGGCTGTTTTAAAGCAGTGCTTCTACGTGAATTACACACTGCAACAAAATATAAACAAACTTGTGTCCGAGATCTAATTTCTTTATTTGCATTGATGCATACTGAATCATAAAGTCAACAACATTTTTTTAAAAATTGAGAAAAAATCACGTGTTGACGTGTATCGACGACTGCTTCTCAAGCAGTGTTTCTATGGATGTGAAATTGAAACTCAAAAAAATATCTTTAATTTAATGTATAACCATTAATCGGACTTTGAAGTAAATTAAATTTTAGTAAAAAACTAAAAAGGGTTTATCCCTATTGACGTTTTGGTGTTGGTTTTATGGAACACTATGTCCCATTATATACAAAAAATAAATGTTTAGATCCGGGCACGTTTTTTTCTTTTTTGTTGCATATATACGTCTTCCTGTCGAAATGCAATCAGTTTGTCCGGAAAAAGAGCAATGCATCAGAAGAGGGAATTTTAATAAAATACCATTATCCATATTTTCATAAAATATGCAAAATATAAAATTGGTTATATCGATTTTTTATCATGAAAATCGTTTGTGTGAAGTCGTGTGATTTTGAATAAAAATCCGTTGTCTACTTATATATAATATTTGAGTCATTTCTAATATAGAATAAACTTTCTAATATAGAATAAACATGGAATAGCCAACGGTTTACATCCTGCAACCTACCGTTAAAATATATTCTATCCAATGCAAATTTAAACCCGTATAAATTTCACCTGATCACTCAAAGATCCGCTACATTTCAAAATTCCAAATGATGAGATTCAGATTTGTTCGGAGACAAAAAATACTTATTAAAGCAAGTTTTTTTGGCATGCAAGGATATAAATTGAAATAAAGTAATAATATTACATAAATCTAATCCGAAAATCGAGTTTATTAGAAAGACAATGCGAAATCGATTTTCTTAATTTATGTAAGTGAACATTATGTCGTTATTCCTTATGGATATATATGTATTTATATTAATAATGAACCTTCCTCAACATCATCATTATATTTCCCGTAATTAGTTTAATTAATAAACAATCAAAGTGTGATGTTTGGTTCAATATTTCCGCCAAATTACACATTAGTCGTAAATATATATGATTGTTGCGATTTATCAGTTGAAATTCGGATTTTTTGTTTTAAAATATTTTATTTATAAATGTATTAAAGAAAATTACGAGCTAAAGACCACTTTTGGTTTCAACCGTGACTCATACTCAACAGACGGATGGAAATATGGAATGGAAATTTAATTTTGTTTTTTATTTGCTGTTTCCCTGAGGATGTCTGACAAATAAGGACAAAATATTGGAAATAAATAATTATTTAAAAGAAACCAAAATTGGCCTGCAACTTAAATTTTATAAAATACATCAATAAATACAAATAATAGGTGGAATATCGAAATAAATTCTAAATTCAAATATTTTATATTTGTTTTTTTTTTTTTAGATTTTACTTACTCTCTAAATACTTTCAGTTAACAAAGGAATCATCAACTTTCAAATAAATCGTTACTAGAAAGAATAATGAACTACGCGGAAATTTAATTTTTTTTTATATAAGCGGCTTTTTTCACAAAAAAGTGTAATCCACAAGTTGCTATGTACTTCAGAGAGACTTTTTCTAAGCTAGCTTTGAAAGCCATTAAACGTTGTCCAAACAATTCAGCAATAAGATTAATGTCACGTAATCATGGTTTATAGCATGTTCCGGTCTGTACCAACTATACCAACCACCAGTACACACACGTCTGTTGGATTCACATGTATGTGCTCATTGCAGATTTCTCCCATTGGAATTTCAGGTGTGAAGGTTTGCGTTTTAATTGGGGCCCAGCTCCGCATTCTTAATTCGAAACATTAAATTTATATTTGTTTTTTGTTGATATTGACTATTTAAATTTAATTCTTGATTTTAGTACGTACTAAATTCAAATACAAACTTAAATTGAATAAATATATACTGAGTGGCCTAACAAATAACAAATTCCTTAATTTTAGTCAATTTTTACTCTTCTTTGAAAGCAGCCGCAATAATTTATATGAAGACCAGGGCCACATCGTATTGTTCGCCATATTTTGAATTGAATAAAACAAAT
This sequence comes from Polietes domitor, assembly GCA_947397865.1. NCBI lineage: Eukaryota > Metazoa > Arthropoda > Insecta > Diptera > Muscidae > Polietes > Polietes domitor. The sequence goes on along the minus strand of OX377621.1, from coordinate 5,768,441 downwards.
AAAAAATTCGATTATTTTGAATATGCAAACTATTTTTGAATAAGTTTATTTCCCTGTATCACATACAAAAATTACGACAAAATTGGTATCCGTCAAAAAAGCGTATAAATTGCATTAGCATGAGCGAGCTAATCCGATTTATACGCTTTAATTTGAACAGTAGATGTGTTTTTTTATATTCGTACCTTATTCGTACAGCCCTGCTTGAGACCTCTTTCGATCCGATATAGTTTTAATAGGGTACACCCTGTACTAACTTTTGAAAGTGGTACGGATTGTGGTTTTTTGTTTCGAAATCTGACCTTGTTTTTCGAAAACCTTAATTTGCATATTCATATACGGCGAACTAAAAAGACTATCGAAGCCATCTATTGTTGTGTTGACCACAGCCAAAAGATGTGCTTTGCTGATAGGCCAGGTTAATTGCACCTCAGGGCAGGTTGAAAGAAGTTCCATCAAAGCTCAGTCTTTGACCTCATCATCTTATCGTGATGAGCATCCTTGGTGTAATCTTCATCTTCAACTTCAGTCAGTGCTAATGTTGTTACCCCCATAGCCGAAACAGAGTGTTAGCAAATGCAGTTGCTGTTGGTGGTGTTTCTCTTCACGTTTTTTGTTTGGCTGGCAACTTGAACTGTACTTGAAGTCGTACAACAACCGTTGGCACGCACGCATTTAGACAATAATTATTTAGCAAAATCATATAAGCAAATTCGCCAAAAAAGCACATCTTTTTTTTTGAGTACTCACTAAAACTAAACACCAAAAAATTAATGAGTAAAGCTAAAACTGATATTGACAATGAAAACACGCATAGGTATGTATGCATGTGTATGTGTGCGTATGTGCGAGTATGTTGAGGGAGAATGACCTCTCCCCAACGCAACGCCAGCCAAAATAATCAACGTCTCGCACAACCATCCATCCCTCAGTGTCTTGTGTGCGATCATCACACAAGTACAAACGAAACATTCACTGGTCGGTCGGCCGATGGTCGGCGGCATCATTCGCATCATACTCACGCACAAACACTCACACACTCACTCTCACTTGTAATAGTGCTGATGTGGTGTGGTGGGGGGTGGTGGAGAGGTGAGCCGTGGTATGTTGAGTTGCTTAAACTTTACCCAAATATTCGATTGATGGTCATGGTTTGTGGAGATTTCGTTCACGTAATTCGTCGTATGCTTTTGCCTCTGTAGTGGTCGCGCTTTAAAGAAACCCCTCCCGACCGTCCCACCAGCGCAATCGCATTAAATACAAATTTTGTTTTAGGCCTAAGTCGGTCGGCACTCTTGTGCTGTTGCGATTGCGCGTAACTTTCGTTGGCATGTCTTAATTCTTTTCAAGGTTACCATGGAATCTTTTTTCATATTTGGACGGGGGGCCTTAGTTTGTGGGTCATTTGTTATTTTCAACGCACACACACATACACACAATGGCTATAGCTCCCATAGGAAAAAATATAATTATGTTATAAAAAATGCGTTATAAATCAAAATTCATTAGGCTGTTCTTTTTTTTCGTTGGCCACCTTTGTAGTAGAAATGTTGTAAGACCGTAACGATTAAGGTTTTTCTTTTCTGTTTTCTCTAAGTTTTGATTGATTAATTACTGATTTATTATAAAACAAACATAAAAAAGAGATTTAACTATTGACATGGCAAACATACAGAGGATTTGTGTGTGTGTGCATGTGTTTGTGGGAATTTTTCGATCGTAGCTACTTGATTGGCATTTGTGTTCCATTTGTTAAATTTGTGTTTGGTAAGGATTTTACAACGTATTCCAGAGTGTATTTATATTCCAGAGCAGTCGATAGAGAACAAGAGAATGAAGTGAGAGAGACAGAATTAGGAATTGTAGGATATTTATGTGAGATATATAAACAGTGTTTATCCAAACAATTCAAACATTTGAAAAACATTTTTAAGATACCTCATGTGAAAATAAATTTTAAACATGCGACTTTTAGTACCTTCATTTCGATCACGGATGAGAAAAAATATTATCAGGAGGCATATCAAACAATAAAATTCAGTTTCTACATTTGTAATAGGTGTTTGTTTTGCGTTTCGAGAAATAAAGGTGCAATCATACTGGGCACATTTTTGACCAAAACCGTCAAATATTTGTTTGTCTTAGTCTGGTCATAACATATATTTGAGCGATTAACAGGAATTTAATATATTATTATTATTATTTATTATTATTACAAGCAACAAAGAAAATTGTACAAATGGGAAAAATATATTATCCTCATATATTTGCCATATATATACCTGACCGTACCTTAAGTGTCTAAATAATTATTTTTATGGGTATTTTCCATATTCTATTATTTTTTAACATTCATCTCTTTCTGCGGAATATGTACTTTGAAATATATACATATATCTTTACAAGTAGATTTTCTATAAACGAAAGATTGCTACAGCATTTTTAGCAAAAAACTGAAGAAAATAAAAAAATGTACTGCAAATGCCTATAACTTTTGAAACGAAGTTTCAAGTTTTTTATTATAAATCTGATTCTATTTTTCTCCCAGAAATTGAGTGAAATATATAAATATATATAATGTGATTGTATGTGGATTTATTTAGAAGATGCATTAAGAAGCATAAATTGAGTTAGTTTTCTTAGGTACTGTCTGGTACTTTCCAAACCAAAGGTAACCCATAACCTATTGCGACTAGATGGACAAAAAAGGCTAGTTAAACTTCTCAAAACACACTGTCTATATCTGTGTGAAATTTTATGGTGACATGTCAAACGGAACATGATTTACAGGATTATTTCTCAACTAGAAAATGACATAAAAATGAGTAGGATATTTTTTAAATGTTTAGCAAAATTACAACTTTCGCCTAAAGTTCCTTTAATATTTTTATTTCAATTAATCATATTTTTAGCTTCAAGTGTGGAGAATTTCACTTTCACATAGAGACAGTAGTTTAGAAAGTAAAAAACGAAATATTTTTGTTATCAAAAAAAAAAACAATAAATATTGAAAATAAAATAATAAATACTGTATTTTATTTTTAATAAATAACATTCTAACGACGAAAACAACTTGAACAAACGAACAACACAAGGCCTACTAGAAGGAAAATAGGACTAGTTTTCTTCGCTAATATAAGATATTATAAAATAAAAACACATATTCTATTGTGTAAAGGTGCTATTGCACGGAAAAAACATGATTTATTTTTTTAAATGTCTTGCGTCTACAAACAGGGTCATAACTTTAGCATGTATCCACATCGTTTACAAACATACAAATACAGTCTTTTCAACTTGCTATAAGAATTACATTATTATTTTCATAATTATTCCATATGGAATAAATAATTTTTTATTTGTATAAAAGCCCATCTAGAAAATAAAAATTACACAAAATAAGCAAAGGTCGGTAAACATTTTCAATGCAATGATTTCTTGGGTAGATTGCTAGCTATTAAGAAATATAACAAAATATTTTTTATGATTTTTTTTCTATTATATTTTTTTTCGTTTCGGAAAAAAATATTTTTTTTTTCATGAACCATTAGTCATGTGAATGTGAAATTCGCAACATTTGTAGCCATCATATGTGCCAGTTAGAATGATAAAGTCTAAGTCAAAAATCCAAAAAAAAAGAGATAAGCCAATTTTTCTCTTTAATTTGATCAGATCTCTAATTTAAGGACATTTATTTCTGACATTTATAAAAAATGTACCCTTACAATGACATTTCTCATTTTATGCACACCAACATTGATTTTAGTGTTAGTTTGAAAGATACCTCATGTGATATCCATATATCTCATACTATATCCACTAATATTGATGTGTGGCGATGTAAACAAACATTTTTTATTTATAATGTCCATTTTAGATGAGTCAGATAAATTGAATAACATATAAAATGAAATTATTTGAAAAGTAAAAAATAATTTCAATATAATATATATAAAGATGAACAACCTATAAATATTTTTATATATTTTTCATTTTTTTAACAAAATATTTTGTCTTTTCTCTCTTTTTTGGTAAGGATATAAAAAATAAAAATGCTTACTCTGAAAGAAGAGGTTCCCTGAGAGGTACTAACGTTGTCGATTTTTATAAAAGTTCGATATAGTAGTAGAATATTCTAAGACAAAAATGTAGTGCTTCTGTGGAAAAATATTTTTCAATTGAATGGATAAAGTGTGACTTAGACACTGCCTAACTGGCACATATATACATTTAGTTTAACATATAAACGAGCGCGATAGTACTTTTATGTACAAAATGAGAGTTCAATAATAAAATGATCTTTCGACGAAAATTGCTAAAATTCCAATTTTTAATTTATCCATATTTTTTTCTTAATTTTATGAATTCGTATGTCTCAATGCACAAAAAATAAATTTTCAGCTCTACACAACATATTTATTTTTGTTACATTGTGTAGAACTGTAGAACGCAAATTAATAATAGAAGTGTTAGGTGTAAGTGTTATTATTTTTATTCGCTTCTTAGCGATAAAACAGACTGAAATCGAGGTAAATTGAAAAATAGCCAGAGTCCTTTCTTTGAGAGTATATTTTGCATGAGAGCCTAGCATATTTTCTGTGTGAGAGCATTTAGAATATTTTTCATTTTTTTTTTCAATAATAATAATATAACATTTTAGTTCATACTTTCAAAGTATTCGCAATTTAAAAGTATGAATCCATGAATCAAATTTTCCAAATATTTAAATCGATGAATAACAATGAACATATGACGAATTTATCATCTTACACGGAAATTATATGAATTATGGAATTCTCTCATCGCCAAAGGGGTGCCGTATGCGTTATGTTAGTTGAGGACAATATTACTCATTCGCTCCCAAACTTTTCGAACTTTTTTTCTTATTTTATTCTTACTAAAAAATTACAATTTATTTGCGAATATTTTCTTAGGTCGATTTCTTTAAAATGAAATACATAAATATTTCTGTGCAGTAGAATTTTTGCAGACTAGTGTAATTTGTGTACTTCTCATTATTCTGCTAACAAAGTGAGAAATATAGGTGGAAGCAAGCTAATTTGTGAACGAAGAATCCCACTTTGAATTTTACCCTGCAGTAACTGCTGTCGTGCAACCAACCGCCAAACATTTTGTTGGTTTTATTTTTATCTTTTAATTGACACCGATTACAGCAAAGTGCAATGGCCACAGTTCCCTAAACCTAGCCGACGACGATCATGATCATCAGCATACAGTTCTCTAGTGACACCTCACTAACCCCTGCTAATCAGCAATACGTTGTAATTTGTTGTTGTTGTGTCTAAGTGAATAGACAACAACACCCAAAATCGCAATAAATTAACGATGCTCTGGCTATCGGCACGTGTAGAATTTCAAAAATTTCGATTTCAATTTCGCTTATGCTTTTCCCTGGTTCTTCCTCTTCGGCCGGCTGCGTCATCAGGGCTTCTTCTTGATATTCTGCTGCTGCTACTGCTGTTGTTGTGATGTTTACGCGGTACATTGTACATGTGTGCATAGAGATGCCTAAAAACAACAAACCTACCGCAATCTATTCTTTATTTAGGAATACACAATAGCAACAGCAATAACAGCACCAACGAAAGAGAACCTTCTACAAAGCAAGAAAGAGTTCTAACGACCGACAACAACAACAGCCAAAGCATTGAAATGAATGCCGAATACCCGAATGCCATTGAAGAGAATGCCTTGCAGAAGAGTTCTTCTGCTCATAATCATCATCATCACCAACAGCAATGACGACGACGTCGACGTTCGTTGAAGCAACGATGACGTACTGTTGCTTAATTCTTCGTCGTAGAGTACTCTGAACTCTGTCCGTACAGACAGACAGACAGGCACTCACACCCACAGACACACAAACATACATCAAACATCTCTCAATGCAACACATTTTCAGTTGACTTTAGTTAAAGGTATGTTCGTTCGTTCGTTGGTTCGTTCATTCGTTGGTTGGCTGGTTGCTTAGTGCTTGGCGGTGGCTGTTGGGCGTTCATACTTATACTCATACATGTGTTTTTTGTTATTGTTATTATTTGGTCGCAGTCGTCGCCATCCGTATTGTTGTCGCTGCTGTTGTTGTTGATTTTGTGGGTGAATAACATTTAAATAAATAAATTGTGAACAAAAAACATTTATATTTATATTTTTATATTTTCGTATTGTATTGACTTGCGCGGGCAGAGTTGCATTGCGAATTTCCGAAAAAAAAAACGTATTAACAAAATATTAAGTAATGATGGCTATGAACTTTTGTGCGATTGTTATTGAACTTTAGAGCGCAATCAGGTTTACGGTTAAATAATTTCCTTCATTGTCGCATTGCGATCAATTGCTTACTTCTGCTCTCTGAGTCATTCCCATCTTTGGACATCTTTGGGGGGTGGGCGGCCGATCGCTCGCTCGCGATGGTGATGTGTGATGAATCGCATCACAATCTGTGTGTGTGTGTGCACAGCCATACATGTTTGCAAGTAGTCTAACTGAAGGTTGTTGCCGACTGAAATGCAAATCTAAGCATTAAACCAAATCCTAAGTTTAATCATTAATCTTAATCAGTGGCTTTTGATCTGAGGCGTGCCTGTGTATAAGCACTTGTAGGGGCTATGGCAAAGGGTCAATAGAGTAACAGCTGTGTTTAGACTAGACAATCTAGTTAACAGACAAACCTTGTCGAATGATTATAAAAAACAATAAGGAAATTGTTAACGGGTCAATAACAACAGCAGTGATCTGTTTGTCTGTCTGCCTGCATACATAGGTTTTATGAATTGAATATTAAGTTGAGTTTTTGCTGCGCAGAATCCAAATTGGTAATTTTTATATATATGCTATACCAAATTCTAATAACCACTATGATACAATTGGTTAAAACTTTGGATTAAATTTGGCTATTCACAATCTGGAACATAACTTTGCCAATAAAATTATTCGATTTATTAACGAATTTTTTGGAATTGCATAGCGACTTTTTTAAACTTTAATAAGAATTTATCTTCGCACTAAGACTTTATTTTATTGCACCACTTATAACGTCACTTCGACGAATAATGTTTCTGGAATATTTTTCAGTTTAAAAACTTTGTTGGAATAGAAAAGTCTTCCAAAAAATCACAAAGCGTTTTCCATTTTTCAACCATTTTTGAATCTAAACTTATTGAATAGACGCGAATTGATGGCTTAGAATCGTAGTCAATACAAATAAAAATTAATTTCCACCTCACGGAAATAAATTATGAATGGAATGTTTAATGATAAAGTCATCTGTGAAACACACCTAAAAATCATCTTCTTCCCGTGTAATTTTTGTATGTTACATTTTAATAAACCCTTTACTTTAGATATATTTTTTACTATTGCTTTAGTATAATTTATTGCTCGTTTATAGTTTTTGTGTTTTTTTACTGGTAATATTTTGTAAAAAATAAATAGCTGCGTTCAATATAATTAGAATGACATCTAAATGATGAACATCGGAACAAAAATTTTCATTTTTGTAAAAAATGCATTAAACTATTTTCCCAAAAATTGTGTCTGTGGTTGAATATCATGTTTATCCGATATTCATGATTCGGCATCATTTGAATGGTATTGATTCCTTCTATTTATTTTTCATATGACTATTTACAAGAAGAAATGTGAGTTTTTAGTTATCACTTTCAAAAACTATAAAAGATAACCAATAATACGACCAATCAGCTATTCTAAGACAAGAATGCATATTATACATACATTATATTAACAAAAAATATTAAGCAAAAATTTTACATAAAAACTACACGAAAAATATTTTAAGCTAATATGATGGCTGGACAAGGGTACGACATATTTTGAAAATCATCATCACACAATTTAGATTATATTCCCGGGTGGTGAAAGCATAATTTTTTCACGACACAGGGTGATTTTTTAGCTATTATCTTTTTGGCAACACTGATTTAAACAGCTGACGCACGTTTCGTGTTTTGTTTCACTGTGAAACATCTTCAGTTTGGTCTATAATTTAACCATGAATCGTCTTACAAACGAACAACTCTTGCAAATTATTGAATTTTATTATCAAAATGCGTGCTCTGTTAAGAAAGTTCATCGCACGCTTCCATTTTATGATCAGTTTAATCGACCCACTGAAGCGGCTATTCGGGCTATTGTGACTAAATTTCGCACCAAAATTAACATTGTTGGACATTAAACCACCAACACGCTTACGTAGAGTGCCAACTGAAGAAAATATCGCAGCTGTATCGGCCAGTGTTAATGATGAACATCAATTATCGATTCGTCGCCGTTCGCAGCAATTGGGCCTCTGTTACTCAAAAACGTGAAAATGCCAAAATTGGACTAAGCGGATGGACCATTTGAGGCGCAGTCAAGGTCAACATTTGCATGAAATAATCTTCAAACATTAAATTATATGGACCGTACTATCGATTCAAATAAAGATTTCATGAATTTTTCTGAATTTTATGTGTTTTTTTGAAAAACTTTCCTATAGCTTTAAAAAAGCCATCCTTTACAATTTGCATGAAACTACTATGAACCGTGCTTGGGTGGCGTATACGCAATTTTTAAGGCTAATATTACTCATACGCTAAGTCGAGCACTGATTGGTAAAGTGAAAACAACAATAGGACTTTAAGCCGGGATAACAAACACATTAATAAGGACACAGCAAGAACAAATAGCATACCAAGAAGTGATATATATCCCCATCTTGTGTTTCGGAAATTGTGGAAAATTGGATCTTCATTAATGAATTTAACATGGGGTTGTCATACGAAGGAAGTCCTTCTTTTATGGAGCCTTTTAATCGATGCTCATATGTTATGAAATTTCTATTTTGTTGTTATTCTTTTTCATCGGTATATGTATAACAACTAAGGGTGTAGTAAAAATTTGTTTCTCGCGAAAAAGCTGACAAAATAAATTCATTGGAAGAAAAAAGTCGATTGTGCTATTTTTAACAGCAGATGTTCGGCAAGTGAGTTGTGCTTCTCGTTCGTTTATAAGAATCATTTACTTAAAGAGGCCGGGTATGTTGTTGAAAAGTCGCTGCGAAGCCACGTGGGGAATCCTTTGACAGTATGGAAGTCATGATAGTGGTAGTCTGCAGCCAAGTAATAAATGTCACCATGCCATTTGTAAATAAATTTGCTTTCTATTAAATATAGGGGTTGAGCCAGGACAATATCCAAGTTCAAATCAAAAAATTTTAAATTTTAATAGCATTTGTGGAAATTTATTAGAACAACTCTCTGAGAAGCAGAAAATATGTTCATTCTGCCTCTCAGGTAGTGATTAAAAATTGACTTCTATTGGAAATACTTCTCAGTTTCTTTTTGCTGTGGACATAATTTTTTACTCAAAATAAAAAATATTATTTTGTTAAATATAAAATATAAATTTATTTTTGAAAAATTTGCTTTTATACACACATTGTTGATATTGATTTTGGCAACAATTTAAAAAGATAACATGAAAAATTAGTCCATATTACACTATGCAACAAAAAATAAAATGTTTGTATTCGAAACCTAAAAAACCATTAAGTTATATAATTATAATATAAAATATTTTAACGACAATAACATACAAGAAATAAATTCTTAAGTACCAGACATATTTTGTGTGTATGTATTGAATGATCAATTAATAATTGAGAGAGAATACAACCAACAAAATATAAACGATCATTTTGAAATAATATACCCGATAAAATATGAAGTCACTTGAAATTAGAAACTGAATCAATTCATTATTCTTGGGTTGCATTCTAATGGGTTACAAATGGATAAACTATGGTTTCAGAGTGTATTTTTCTTATCGAAATCTCTTTCGATAAGAATTTTTTGCTAATTGTTCCTCTGGACAAAATATTTATTTCCTAGTTTAGCAGTGAACATCAAATGAGACCTTAAAAAATGTTTTGTATTTTTTTCCTCTTCCGTAGGGGGTGGTTCTTCTCCATTAGCCCCCACTTCTCCCTTCTAGCGACCACAGCTCTGTGCCGCGCCAGCACACAGCACACGGAAAAGTAAATGAATGAATTACACTCGCCTTGATGTGCTGGGTGGTTTGTTGGCCTTAGACATTTCATTTAAGAGCATTTCAATGGCAAGAGAGCGAGAGGGCGCGCTTTCTGTTGCCTCTCCCTTCGCATAGACCTTTTGAAGGTAATTGGCCGCGTTGTTTTGCTCTCTCCCAGATTGGAGCCGCTAAAAGCTCTCTGTTTTGGAATCTCTTGTGTGTGTTTTTTTGGGGGAATATAGTTCATTGAATCTTACATCGAACGCTGTATGAGTGCGAGGTTGTGTTGTGTTTTTGTGCTTCTAGTGTTGTTGTTATTATTGTTGTCGAGTGCGACAAATACAGCATGTAGGCAGGCACATACATGTGTACGACGTATTGCAATTGCTGCTGCTGGTGATGATGATGACGACGACAACGATGGCGATGATGATGACGATAGCGCATTGTGGTCGTTGCTGTTGCCGTTGTTGTTGTTGGGTCGGTGACTGATGTTTGCCGTATAGCCAGCCAGCGAGCCTGTGTTTAAGGCTGTTTGCCTGGTTGCTGCTGACTTGCTATTTTTTCCTCGTGCACAGAGTTGTTGAGGAGCACCACCACCGCGACCACGACCAACAGCAACAACAACACCCAACCATCGAACCCAAGTGCAGGCAAAGAAGAAACGAACCAGAGCCAGCCAGCTAGTCATCCAGTCAACCAACCAACAGCAGCACAAACATGCCATGCAACTTAAGCGGCAAGCAGCATTCGTTGCCGTTGCTGCTGTTGCTGTTGTTGCTGCCGTTTTGTTGTGAGTTTGTGTTGCTGATGTTGTGTGCGAGTGAGTGAGTTTGTTGTAAATACAACACACAACACAGTGCAATGACTACCCATGATGATGATAATAATGATGATGATGATGGTTATCGAAGGTCTTTCACCCGAACTCGGTCATTGGCGTACATTTGCTTGTTTGCCTGCTTGCGAATCCAGAGCTTTTCAAAGTGTATACATGTCGCAATTTTCTTAAGAAAGTTCAATTGCCTCAACAATCACATTCACTGTCGGTTTCTGATGCATTCGAGCTCTATACCACTCGTACATGCACCACTATACAAATACAAACACACGCACAGACACATATACACACATACATACTTAAGTGGGTATGTACGAGTGTGTATGTATGTATAGAATAACAGCAACACAGTGTAAACTAAAAACTGATGAACAAAAAAAAATCAACACAAAAATAATAACAAAACATGAACTCAACTCATCCGTGCCTCCCTCCCCCTGGCCGCCCTCTATCTGTCTGTCCTACCGTCCCTGGTGCCGTTTGCCCGTGTGCTGTAGAGGAGGAGATACATGTGCTGCACTTTGGTGAAGTTTGGCGTTTTTGGAACTGTTTTTGGGATTTTCGGTTGCCGACTGCAATTTGCCGACGAACATAATTTGTTAAATTTATTTGTTCGCATCAAATGCATTTAAAGGCGCAAACAATCCGAGCCATAACAACAGCAACAACAACAATTGTGGCAGCAGCAATTAATATCGAAAGTTCTTAATTGAGATGTTGGCCAATAAAAAAGTTTGAGTTTTCAATAATCGTTGAAATGAATTCATTTTAAACGTTACGAGCGGCATTCTGTTGTTGTTATTTTTCAGTTACTTTTACTCTCACAGGGAAGTTTGCTTCAGAAAACTTTTAATTACGCTTTTTAAACTGAAAAGCCGGAGTTATTTATTCGGAGTACTCGACAGGAATTTTAAATTTGCTCGGTATGGGAAAAATCATTACCGTATGCGATACATATTTTAAATTTCACTCAAAACTTATGGATTTGGCTACATTCTGAAAAACAATCGCTCCAGCAACATATTGGCTTAAATCATATTAGTATTTGGCTTAGTGTCAAATGATTACACTAGGTTACAAAATGGTCTTACTTCTAAGAAAAGGGTCGCAACAGTAATTTGAGTAATTAATAAATTTATTTATTAAAATGATAACTAGTATTAAATATATGATAAATTATTTTTCCATAAAAGAAACATTTTTTGTATATCATTTTTTGTAGCCCTCACTATTACCTTTTAACAAATAAACGGGCACGATCAGACTTATACATTAAAAAGTATAGTCCAATTACTAAAGCTTCCTTAGAAAAAATTTTAATTTTAAAAATGATCCAAAATTGTTGCTTTTGATTTTCGAAAAAAAAAAATAATTTTTTGCTGGCACGAAGAAAAAAATAATAAAAACAAGAAAAAGGTATTTTGTATTATTTGTAATAGTTAACATTATAAAGCTGAAAACAATGTCTGTATGTAACATTATATATATGTAGAAATTAGTTATGACCATTTTTGTAAACGTAAAAGATGATTTTTTTAATTTTAGTTTAAATACAGAAAAAATGTTTTATTTTGTAATAGCTGTCATCTTAATGAAGATAACAAGGCCTATTTAAAGCAAATCTAAGGATAATTGTATAAGTCAGGACTCTTCTTGTATTTCACATTAAATTACCAGCCCATAGTCGTATAACATTAACCAACTTTCGAAGATGTTGGAGGGAAAATTCGGTTGTATTAACATTGAATCCTGTATAGAGGCTACGACGGTCAACTATCCCTTTCGAGATATAATGCGTTTACCAAATCATTCCTTCAATAAGTCGTTTGTTTGACGAACATATTTTTAAACAAGCTGCGAAAAAATATCTTGCTAAGTCTTTGAATTTGTACACGCAATGATAAAATTAATGTAGTATTTTTCTTTAATAAAAAAAATTGTTTTTATAATGAAAAATCGTTATATGTTTTGTTTATTATATTTTTTAAAAATTACGTTAACAGCGATTTCATTTGAGTCCACAATTATATGATTAGTCAATCATTCGCAGTAATCATATAATTGCATTAGGTAGTCAATCCATTGCCAATATGCGGTATTTTTTAAAGTATACTTTTTACATTAAATTCTAGCTCACATGTCATACATCCCTAAAGTATGCTTTAAATACAATTTCCAATATACGGCAACGGAGTACAGTCAACAATATCTTTGATTTATTTCTGGCTTGAAAGGTTTTACCATTCCTCTAATTAAATCGATGTTTGCTAATATCAGCTGATTTTTCTTTTTACAAATGAATTAATAATATTTGTAAATTTCAAAACATCGACCGACGCGACGTCGGTAGTGTTTTTATACTGAAGAAAATGAAACATGTATTTCGTTTAATGCAAAATAACACTTGAAGAGTTCGTATTTTCCATGAACGAAACGAAATTCCAATACGACCCATGGTTGCCCAGCAAATAAAAAGTGGGAAGTACTTCCGCAGGAAGCACATTTTAATCGCATCTCAAAATCCAAATTTTTGCATTTTTCCCGCTTTTGAGGAAGTTCTTTTAAACAACTTCAAAAAAAGTTCATAATATGTTAATATTCCGTAACATTTTATGAATAGGATTTTCACAACTGAATGGGAACGACTTTTTAGTATGGCGTCACGAAGGTAAGGTGTCTGCTTTACACCCAGAAGGTCTAGGGTTCGAATCGTGGCTCGGGAAAAAACTTTTTTATATTTTTTATTACTTTTATAAACAAACAGTGTTTAATTTTGTATATTTTGTATTTTAACAATTTAAAAATTTTTACTTAAAGAATACACATTTATAGTTTTTTAATGTACTTAAAATATTTCATATTTTTATTAATTATTAATACTACATAATATCAGTAAAATTAAGTAGTGTCAATTTATTTAATACTAAATTTAATTAGTATTTATTATATTTATTTCTTATATATTAGTTCATATTAAATAAATATTTGTTAAGTTTCATATTGCCAGTTCTACCGAACTAAATGATTTGTTTTAGTTATTCAGCACTCACAACAGTGGAAAGCTGAGATGGTTAGAGTGCAGTAGTAGCAACCAGAGGGTCCGCTGTTCTATCCCCGGTAGCGGCGGATTTTTTAAAACAGAAATGGAAATAAACAGTGAAAACGTGGTTCCCTTTGCACCACTTTAAAATAACTTTTAAGTCTTTCAAAATAACTTTTAATATGATAACTCAATGTTAAATTCATTGGTGAAGATCGCAATTTTCACTACTTCCGAATCACAATATGAACATTTTTTTCACTTCTTTGGGTGATCTTTTTTGCTGGGTGTCCATATATATGCGAATAAAAGAACCTCTAAAATGAAAAACTTTTCAATTCAAAGTAATATTTTGCCACGATATCGCCTTCAAGAATATTCTTTATGGGGATGTTTTGGTGAATTCAACCATAAAAATAGAAATTGTGGCTGCTTGAAATTTGAGAATTTTTGCCGCTGATAACCAATATTAACCAATTCAACCAATATTACATTCAGTTGGGACACAAAATAATCGGCAATCGTGACTCTATAGTGTTGGTGGTAGTATTCCCACAGTTTGCTATATAAGTAAGGAGAAACGATTTCACCGGCCTATAAACCACATCAAACAATGCATTTTTTTGCTGTTTCGTGACTATCTCCTAGATTATCTTCACTTCAAATGAATTTTGCTTATTGTCATGTCTATTGAGCCAAAAATGAGACTCATCACTGAATTTGTGCCCATTTATCAAACTTACGGTGCAAATTATGACCATAAAAATGAAATGAGAAGCCAAACTGACCCGATGAAGAATTTTCGATTACAAACTTTTAATGTGTAAATAACTTCCACAATAATCCGTTTCTCTTTAAAATAAGAGATTTCAATGCTTCCAAAATGCCCCTCAGAAAATACGAGATAAAGACAAACACCACAGTTTCTAAATGAAATAGAACAAGTTGTCCGAAAGTTACTTAAATTTGAAAACCCCAAATTAAAACCCAAGAGGCCTTGGGTTTTCTCGTAGAACAGTGTTATTTTCAAATATTTTCCTCGTACCTCTTTCTGTTTTGAATATGTTGTTTTTTCAATTATTTTTTCTTCTTCAAATTGGATGCCAATTGGTGACTGGTTACTCCATATATCATTGTTGGCCATAGCATGACATTTGTGGACAATTTTGTGTTGAAAATGCCGCCGCACTTGTTGGCAACATTGCAACTTGCAATGGTACAAATGGAGACACCAAAACGAAAATAAAACGATTAAATAATTTGAAATTATCATATTTTAAGTATTTTCCAGTGGCAACGGTCACTTGGCAAAAGAAAGGCATGCACGGCGCGAATGCCGCTGTGCGGTAAGGGTACCAAATGACATTTCCCAGTGCCAAGTTAGACAACGCCGGCAACTGCCACAGCCACACAGCCACTGTCACTGTCAGTGCCACCTAAAAAATGTTGTTAAATATTTAAGCACGCACATACATACATATCGTTGTTGTTTTTATTATTGTTATTGGTTTTGTTTGTTGTGGAGGTAAATATGTAATAATTAATCGGATATTTTGTATGTTTTTATATGCGCGTTTCGTTGACTAAAACTCAAAAAGTGTGTAACTATGGAATATCACAACATTTCGCCATATTGCGTTGGCTTGCGAGACAATTGCTGTTACACCATTTCCAATTCCCATTTAATTTCCAAATGCATGCCGCCAGAAGACAACACAGCATTTGAAAGTCTCGTGTTGTTGCTGTTTTTGTTGTCGTTGTATACTATTTTTGCCGCTTCGATAGTCTGTCTCATGCTTCCATAGATCACTTCTATTGTTCAAATGGTTACTGGTACATAACAACATGCATGCACTCTTCTGTATGTACATGTGCACATTGAGGTGGGTCAGTTTCAGATCTCTGTCGAAAGTTGGTTAAGCCGACTTGTATATACCCTCAACCTCAGAGCAAAAAACGAACAATTTTTCATTTTCAACTCGCATGTCACACAATATCACATCCCTAAAGTAGGCTTTAAATAAACTATTCAACATATCTATATGATGAGAAATTTTGGATTGATTTTTTGGTGGTTAGGTTTTACCATTTCTTTATTTAAATCGATGCCAGCAGCTACATGTAGGATTTTCCTTTTGCAATGATTAACTAAAACCCTGATTTATTATTATTTGCAAATTTCGCTATAGTGGTTTTATAATGGAAAAAATTAAATATGCTGCATTCTGACAACTTGCAGGGATCCACCCCACATTTTTTAATTTAAAACAACACTCTAAGAGTTCTTGTATTCCATAGACCTATCGAAATTCCTATACGATACATGATCGCATAGAAATTTTCCAACTCTTCAAATGTTTATGATCTTTAAATACAACCAACGTAATATATCGCCACCTGAAAGGCAAAACCCTAATTTTTTTAAGTTTTCAAGAGAACAAAAATCATTTAATTGCGAAGTTCGTACTGTGTTAATAAATTCTATATTTTGGATATAAGTTTCTAAAATTTTGTAGTTCAGTAATAAGCATATATCAAAATGTAAAATTAATTTAAAGAGTCAAAATATCGCTACTTTATGAAATAAAATACTTCTAGATTTTCGACAAATTTTTTAATAAAATCGTTATTTCTAGCCTCAGAAGTCTTAAATTTTGTCATACTGTGTATTTTAGAAAATTGCAAATGTAATATATACAAAACTCGATTTGTGATTTAATTGTAGATATCGGAAAAAATTGTGTCGGAGACCTAAAAAAATATATTTTTGTCCATAAAATCAACACGAAAAATTTTTTATGGATACATTTTTTCAACTTTTCTACTAAAATATACATTTAATATTTGAACTCTCATTTTGGAAATATAAGTCCGATCAGTTCCGTTATTTATTCAAAAAGGAAATTACGATGACTATAAATGTGACGAATTTGTAATTCAAATAGGATATAGTGGATAAAGAACAGTCTCCAAAATATGTAGAAAAAAATATTTTTTTTTTGGACAAAAAAAGGGGAAAAATATTCTGTTCTAGTTTTTAACAGCTTAAACAGCTTTAGGTCCGAGACCTAAAAATTTATATTTTGCGTGCATAAAATCAACAAGGAAAAAATTTTTATTGATACTTTTTTATTTTTTTGGTACTAAAATGTACCTTTTATATTTGAACTCTCACTTTGGAAATATAAGTCCGATAAGGTCCGGTTATGTGTTCAATTAAAGCTAATTATGATGGCTATAAATGCTGCTAATCTTAATTTCACATAGAATAAAATAAATAAATAAGAATAAAAATATTTTTTTTTTAATATAGAAAAAAATTGGATAATATTTTATTCTAGTTTTTAATAGTTTACATAGCTTACATTCTAGCAAAGAATGCATATAAGTAAAATATATATGGATAAATGTAGAAGTTATGACCCTATGTGTAGACTACAAAATTATGATTTTTGTTTAAATAATTAGATAACGGATTATTAATTTACATCAGCTGACATTTTAGCGATGAAAACAACGCCTATTTGCTGACGCACGATTTTTTAAATTCCCTTAAAGTAAGAATCATAACTTCTACATTTATCCATTGATTTTGCCTTATTTTCTTCTTTAGGATGCCAACTATTACAAAATAAAGCAACTTTGTTATATCTAATTTTGCGCTGTTAAAAAAATAAAAAAAAAACGTGATTAAAAATACGTCTACAAAAAGTGTCATAATTTTTGAATTTAGAATGTTACCTATTAAAAAATAGAACAAATTATTTTTTTATTTTCTATTTTTATGATTTTTTGAGGTTGAGCGATTTAACTTATGGTAAAAATTTGTTCCTATAATAAAGTAAAATTTCTGTTTGAAATTATGTATTCTCATTATTTTATTTCAATTTAAAGTCTCATTGTCTAAAAAACTAAAAAACAAAATCACAAATTTCAGAGTTTATTTTAATTTTTTTTTATACACTCCACGAGAGTATTATGTCTTTGTGCATTTGTTTGTAACACCCAAAAGGAAGCGATATAGACCCATTGTTAAGTATACCGATCGACATAGAATCACTTTTTGAATCGATTTAGCGATGTCCGCCTGTCTGTCCGTCTGTCCATCTATTGTTGTAATCAAATTACAGGTCGCAATTATAGTCTGATCTTAACAAAAATTGGCACAAGTAAGTTTTGTGGATCAAGGACGAACGCTATTTAATTTGAGACATATCGGTTCAGATTTATATATAGCCCCCATACAAAAGTCGCTCCCGATTTGACATTTTCCGCTCTAGAAACCACATATTGAACACGATATTCTTTAAATTTGGCGAAACATCTTATAATACAACTATCAACACCTATGCAGAAAGTGGGTAAGATCGGGTCAGATTTAGATATAGCCCCCATACAAAAGTCGCTCCCGATTTGATATTTTCCGCTCTAGAAACCACATATTGAACCCGATATTCTTTAAATTTGGCGAAACATCTTATAATACAACTATCAACACCTATGCAGAAAGTGGGTAAGATCGGGTCAGATTTAGATATAGCCCCCATACAAATGCTCCCAAATGTTTAAACGATTTTGGCCAAACTATACATATTATATTTCACCTATTTCGTTCCAGGTTTCAATATACCCCCATACAAATGTCCTTTCCGATTTAAAATTTTTTAACACATACATTTTCAGGATACAAAAATCCTTCCCGTTTTCACTTTATTACCGAATTGAATTGTATTCGGATAGAAAGTGGAGTGTATCATATAGCCGGCCCGCCCGACTTTAGCCTTTCCTTACTTGTTTATTATTATAGTATTACCTATAATTCAAATTACTTTCGAAATTTTGACAAAAAATAAACCAGAATCAGGATTTTTGGGGATGTAACAGCAGCAAATATGTTTTCATGACCCGCCTCTATGTACATACATATATGGACATACTACATGCACATACTCGTATATATGTTTGTATGAATATACCAAATTGATGTTAGTTTGTTTTGTTTTATTTGCTGTTGTCGTTATTGTTGTTGTTCTAATAAAAAATGACCCAAGTCGTATGAATGTCTCATCGTCACCAGACTGATAGACAGAATTTATTAAATGAATACATACTGTGCACTGTGGTTTGTGCAAGGTGGTAAAGTTCCAGTTTTTTATATGTTTTGCTTTGGAAAAAAGTATACACCTGTGAGGCCTATTTTGTTGCACTCTTTGACATGCCCCGTAGCAGTATCAGACCCATGTTATTTTGTTATTAATTCAGGAATCTGTGATTTTTTAAACAAGTATTGAATAAATATTTTGACTGCAGCGTTCAAAAAATGTCGTTTTCATTAATGAAACTCCCCAGATGTATTAACAAATGCTGGTTTTTAAGGTCGGCTTTCTTCAAAGTCTCATTTAATGCCAGTTTTTTATGCCGTCTTTAACCCGTGTCATCGTATGATCGATATTTTTAGTAGGGGCACAAAAACTGAATGACTTACTTTTTTAAGTAGTTATTTATAAACTGTGGTGGTCCTTGACCGTAGAATTTCAAGCGATTCGGTCACATGAGTGCATTCTATAAGTTTCAATCCTTCTTTGGGATCAATATTGAGCGTTTTCTCTGTTGCCACATACGGGGAAAAATCAATTTTATGTTTGCCTGTAAAAATCATATATTTACTTCAGAATTATATGAGCAATTCCATATGAGAGAATTATTTTCCACAGTGTAGCTAATATAACTCGTCATAATATAACTCCATTATTAATTAAATTGGGATCGTATGCCAGCATTTTTTAAATCGTTCAAAGAACAATGAATTGCAATATTTGATTTCACACAAAACGTGACAACAATTGCATTTCTGTGCCATGCATACACCATGCAAACCACTGTGTATGTGTGTGTTTAGTACATATGAAAGATAAAGAACGCAGACACTCTCTCCTTTTTTGCGTCTCTGTGCGACTGGAGAGGGTGGTTTACATGACGCGTTTAGATATGGCCATTTTCTAAACGATCAACAACAAGAACACAACACGTTAATATGTGCATACATGTGCACATACATACATACAAACATATGTACGAATATTGTATGTGGTTAAAATCAGGGTAGGGGAATATCAGGAATCATGGAATAGAATTGTCTCTACAATGCAGAATGTTCCGTTTTATATATATGTGAGTATTTATATTTTATAAAAAAATCGAGAGAAGCCCTCCCTGTTGTTTGATTAATCGATTTTTCGATATCCGTAACCGTTATCGAAATGCTGATCCGTTTTGTTATTAATATTTCTGATTAATCGGCTAATTTAAATTTTTAATAAGCATGTTTTGACCAATGTCAACCATGCGTTTAGTCAAAAACATGGCCATGGCTCTAGAAAGTGATGCATAATAGGGTGGATCGGCAGCAAACCATTTGTTTGTATTGAATACTAATTGTGAAACAAGAAGATTTTCTTTATTGGATACTATTTTTAGGGGTCAGTAGTAATTTGCATATATTGGTTACAACCATTTCGAAAGGCTCTGTATGTTTGGTCTTGTATTTTGGCTTCATAAACTCGAAAACATGCTTAAATATAGAATAGGTTATTTATATTTATTTTTAAATTTAAATCTTCAACCATTAGTATTTAAATTGTAATTATTGGCTATACTTTAAATTAAAAAAGCATTAATATTAAAACTAAAAAAAAAATATTTTTTATGTTGTTTTTCGTGCCAGCAAAAAACGATTTTTTAAATAAATTTTTTGATTATAGAATAAGAAGAAGCCACATGAAAATAATGTCCACAAAATATGTAGCCCTTAAATTAACTTTAATTTGATGTATGGAAGGGTGGGTCTGTTATAGCTTCAACAAGTTATACTAAAGTCAAAAAATGGGTGTTTTAATAAATCTTTTTTAAAACAACGTTATTCATAAAAAATTGGCGTTGATTTGATGAAGACCCAGAATGGACAATGTATAAAACAAACCAAGGATTCCTTTTACTTGAAAACATCCACAAATTCTATTGGAGCCAGAATAAAATATACAGTTCGATTACAAATATTTTTTGTAAGGTTTTGTTGAATTTTTCAAAATATAACCCATTCAATCTCCAACATGAAATTTTCAGAGAACATAGAAAACATGTCTAGAATTATCTTGGCAAGTTTTGGGGAAAATATTGATTTAAACATTTTTATTTTTTTAAATTTTAATTTTAATTTAAATTTTAAAAATCGAAAATTTAAAATAATTAACTGTTTGTAAAAAGCAAACGGAATGGTCATAAATTATTCAATACAATTAAAGTATCCTTAAAACCTTTGAATCAAAGTACTGAACTTTAAAAACGGTTTGAATAAACACTTGTCAAAAGGATTTATTTTTTAATTACAATGCCTTTAACTACGAAAATAACATTCTTAGATTTTGTTCGAAGGATACGTATAAAATATTTTTAATGAAGAATCTTTCCTAAGATTTTCGGAAAAAATCGGAGTCAAGTGAACATTTTCTGTCTCATATTTGTTCAACGTTCTCTGTCACAAAAATTGATTTTGGACGACCATGATTAAACGTATCATCGAAGTATGTTGGTCGATGGCTATGCTTTTCAATTATTATAAAATATAATCATCAGATGATCGGATTTTTGACATTTAGGTTGAATCAGTTTAGCCGCCTGAATCTTTCTTATTTACTTATTTGGTCAGACCACTATAAAGTGCCAGAAAATAGGCATTTTTAGGATATATTATATTATGACATATATTATAACGTGCGACGATTTTACACTTTTTCATTGGAGCTGAAGAAGACGATATACACGTGAAATATTTTCATACAAGCTGCAGCAAAAATAAGAAGGAAGGAAATTAGAAGAGCTAGGACCTCAAATTATATCCTCAAATTAGATCAAAAACATTTTTTTGTTCAAAACCGGCCACAACCACGCCCACCTCCTACGTAAGTTAAAATGAAAACGATTTTTAAAATTTTTGATAAAAAATATTTTATTTTTTAATCGATAACAAACGGCTATTATAACTTTATAATTAATTAACTTATGATTAATATCGGCCCAATATTTACATGCGCTCGCATGTCATAAAACCTCACATCCCTAAAGTATACTTTAAATAAATTGTCCAAAATACATTAACAGAGAACAAAGAAGAAAGTATTGCTTCATTTTTGGCTTAGAAGGTTTTACCATTGGAGTAATTAAATCGATGTTGGCAGTTTTAAGCTGAATATTATTTTTAAAATGTATAAATAAGACAGTAGTTTAACAATATATGCTGAGGCATCGGTCGGCCTCGCGAATATACTTTTATACTGTAGAAAATTAACAATACTAAATAAATACAACCTTCAGGTAAACCACTTTCTGAATAGGATAGCTAAAACGTAATTACACTTTTTTAAACGGAAAAGAACACATCAAGAGCTCTTATTTTCTACGAACTAAACGAAATTTCAATACGATACATGGTTTCCGATATACATCCTAATAACCTACATTTTGATGAAATTTTCAACTATTTTAGCATTTATGAATTTTAAATGCGTCCACAGCTTAAGTTAGCCGCGATATTGGCAAAATCTTTAAGAATATACTTAATAGGAATGTTATTTGCAAAATTCAATCAGTAAAGTCGAGATTTGAGGGTATACAATTTGGGAGTTTTTGCCGCTGTGTGTATGAATGAGGTTTTAGACATATCATAACTGTTTTTTAGAAAAATTAATTCCAAGATGGCTGCTGTGCAGTGTTTTCGGAATCAACGGATAAACAGCTCTTGTAATTTTGTAACTGTGATGAGTTGTTCAACAGTTTTCTCTTATAAATAACAGTAGCTAGAGAAGTAAGTAGGATTTTTTAGATTTATGCATTTTTTACAAAATGGTAAGTTAGTAAAGTAAAGGCTAAAAATTGGAGTACAAATATTTCGAACATTTTATTAGCAATAAAATTGTTAATAAAAAATAATGCAATATATAAAAAATCCTACGTACTTCCACAGATTAAAATGAAAATAAAAATAATATTTGAGAAAAAATACAATCTATATCGATTTTCTCGAAAATCAATCTTTGGAAATGCAATCAAATAATTCTGAACTCATTATTTGTTGTATCCTTAGCCTGAAAACGTCTTTTGGTTCAAAATTTCATATCCAACTAATTTCCGAAACGCCCTAGAAATTCGATTTGATGAAATGTTTTAAACAAAATTCTAAATTGAAGGACATAAATACGTGAAAAAAAGTATTTGCAACAGGGGCGGATTAGACGATTAGTCTAAAGTCTCGCTTGCGGCCGTCTTTGACTCTTCGTTGGATGTGCGAAAACGCCTTTATTTGGGGAATATTTCTAACTCTGGATAAAAAAATGAATGCTGTTATAAATTGAAAAGCTTTTTTCGCATTTGTTTATTATTTCTTCTTTTTTCCTTCCACATAGTTTTCTATTTGTTGTGTTTTTTTGTTGATCTTGACGGCATTTGATTTTTTGCCATTGTTGTTGTCGTTTGACTACTCGTGCATGCGCTCTCCAACAACAATACGCAAACACACACACACAACACAGTCATTCGTTATTGTCGGTGGCGGCGACGGCGATGATGTTGTAGTTGGTGGTGTTGTTGTTGTTGTCGTAGTCGTGTGTTTTGTTTTGTGTTTTGTCTCGATCGCGCACATTCATTCGCCTTTCAATGAATCAATCCTTGAAATTTTAACTTCCTGATACGCATATAAGTTGATTTAGTAGTAGTTTCTCTCTATATAGTATTCCGACAACGACAACAACAATGCCGATGTTGAAAACACACATAATACGAACAGCAGCAGCAAACTGCAACTAAATAACATACAGACACACACACATACACGCACAGATATGCCGATGCATAGTAACAACAACAGTTGCAGTGCAAAAATGACTACACCGCACGACAGACATGACGACCACCACCAACACCGCCATCACCACCATCACCACCACCACTACAAACGGCATTACTAGCACCGCCAGTGTTGTTTCTTGCCGTTGTTGTTGTCGCTGCTGTGCTGTGCTTTTGTTGTTTGTTAGATACAAATTTTGTTATATTTTTTCTGTTTTGTTTGAAGGTTGCGTATAAATTTATTGTAGTTTTATTTTAATAACAATAATAAAAAATTTACAGTTTGATTCTTAAACATTTTAACGTGCACACACACACACACACACTCTCTCACTCGTGCATACGAATGTTTGTAGCTGCGTAAATGTTACTTGGCTGTGCTGTTTAGCACCGCCGTTTTTGGAAAACATGATATGACTTTTAAGAATGATATTTATGTACCCACATTGTCCGTATATACATATGTATGTGTGTGTATATCTATTGTTTTTAAGAAAGGTTTTAGAAACTACCTTCGGCTTTAAACCAAGACCACACCCGAAGGTCAATCGTTCCGTTGCGCTGTGTTGTGTTGCTTGTACCTTGTTCTGTTGTTGTTTATACGGCAAAGGATCCTCGTGGCCTTTGCCAAGTTTAGCGGGCGAAAGGAAATCAAATCACATCAATTTCGACAACAGGTGTTTGTTAATGACGCTGCTCACAAGTGCTAAGGTTCGGCTTGAGAACAATGCCGCTCGATCTTTCTGAAGCCAGCAACGTTTAACGTTTGTCGAGGAGGAGGAGGAGGAAGAAGAAGAAGTTAAAACAAAACAGCGATCTTCAATATCTCATCGTTATTGACCTTCAGCGTGTTGTGTCGCTTCAATACATGCAAATGGAATTTCACAGAATTGATGCGTCAAAAATGGCTTCGTCATCGTCATCACGCGAAGCTTAACAACTTCTTTAGGTTTGACTTCTTTCATTTTTTTGTATATTTATTTCAATTTTAATTTAAATTTATTATTATGTATGCATATGTACACATGTTTGTTTAAGGACTTTTATGTTTCATGCTCTGAAAAAACCTGTATCTCGCTGTATATTTTATGTTTATTTTTGTTTCAATGGAGCGCATACTTTTAATGTAATTCGTTTTGTTATCCAACGGACTGAGAGGTGTTATGGGGAGTATCGCAGTATGGGGGAGTAGGCAGTTTTTGATTTAAAAAACGCATTTGTTCGAAAATAATTACAAATAATTGTTGAAAAATAGTTTCTCAAATTCAAAAGTATTCGCAATTGATAAAGAATCTCTTCAAAGGGTTTATTAATCAGAATTTATG